>OX457127.1:17816449-18416449 GCA_949752895.1 Dendrolimus pini
AATGTTTGAGTAAACGACTGCACTTACGGGAAAAAATGTCAATTGTGACTATTAATAAAATCAGCACTGGTTCTGTAAGATATATTTAAATACAATAACGTAACTTAGCTCGTGAATTACGCTTTACGCATTTTTTTATTGGTTTAAGTGGGCAAACAGGCAGACGGCACTACCTGATGGAAATTGGTTACCGTCGTCCACAGACGTTTGCCACACCAGGGGTGACGCCGTTGCCGACCTCTAACAAATTTTAAAATGCTCTTCTTAAAAACTTCATATCATAGCGCAAGGGAAACCGTGGTGGGAAGTTCCCTCCAGATCATCGTTGTACGCGGAATAATAGAGAACCGTTGTGTAGTTTAGTATGGGAGCTCAAGGAAATGGAGGTGAACATCCCGTCGTTGGCGAGCTGTGCGGTTGTAGAAGTGAGGCGTTGGCACTAGATCAAACAATTCCCGAAACACTCCCCGTTATATGGGGAGTGCTCCTATACAATACTGTAAGTAATAAAAATATTTTGTATTTAATATAAAGGTCGTGCCTCATCTTCGATAATATGTAAATAATCGGCAGACAACGCACATATTGTATACCCCCAAATTAAGCAAGCTACGCTTGTGTTATGGCTAATATAGAACGGACTACCCTGGAGCCATTCCCAGACACCCAGACCATAGCAAAATATCGGAGAAAATTCGTTTCCGAAATTTACCATACCGCGAATCGAATGTGGAGCCTCTGCATTGCAATGAGGTCAGCCGTAAAAGGCCTCTCAACCACAGAGGCCGTCAAATAATGTTATAGCTCGTTTCACGCAAATATGGCAATGGGTGTAATGCGTTATTTATGGTGCGATATTGTTTTTAATTGTTAATGATAGTACATATTGACAGATAACGTATGTATATACACTAATGTGACTATTAGATAATGGCGTTATTTTTACCTCTCTAAATTAGACGCATTTGGCCAGTCAATAAATAGCTTTAATAATATCGCAGGTATAGCTCCAGCATTACGAAAATTTCACATCGAACTATTTTTAAATCAGTAAACAATTCACTCTCCATGAAAGCATGTGCTTACTTTTTGTATAATTAAATATGTAAATGCCCTCTTAATAACTATAGATTCAATTAAGCCCCGAATCCCGATGAAAATAAATCTGAAGCTAAACTTGGCCGGATTAAAATAGGAGTATCTAAAATATACTTCGAGGGCAGATATGGGTTTATAACTATTTATTTACGTAAATTTTTAAATATTTACATCTCCAATCACCGGTAACTGCTGTTAGTGTTTAATCAGAGGTTTGTACAAGTACACATTGGAAAGTGAAGGTGGTTATGTGTAAATAATTGGATTCGGAGAGAGCTTTGTTAAATGTTAAAAGAAATTATGTTCGTCTAAATATAACCGATCTGACTGTTGTGCTTAGGGTTCCCTTTTCAGGGGAAGGAATGTGTATTCGCCACGCTTGCCAATTGCACATTCACAACTCGATGTCTACATTTCTATCATGATATTTTTCTTCATCGCCAGCAATTAATTATAACAATACATGAATTAGGTCAATAAACCAAACTAAAATGTATTGTGATAGCTTTTAATATAGAACACATGAACAAAGTGCCTTCACCTTAACAGAGACAATAGGAAAAATTTTCATGGACGCTTTCTAAGTATGAATACTGTTAGTTAATTTAGGTTACGTATAAATTATTTATTAGTTTTCAAATTGGATTGTAGTGTTAATGTAATGTTTTTCAAAGAATTAATTTATTGAAAAATAGGTCAGGAAACTGTCAAAGAGGCTTATACCCTCCAGCCAGCTTTTACGCCCAAATAGGCATGTGCAATGTGCATTAACTACTTGAGTAACTACTAAACGACTACTACGATTTTAAATAGAAATAGAACCACTATAACTTGTAGCAGGCTATTAGATACTATAAATAACACGAGAAATGATATGGTAATTGGCAATCAAGTTACGCCGCAGCTGCTTAGATTTTGTACAAGAGTTGCAAGTTATGACGTCATAACTTTAAGGAGTCAAATAACGTGTTTATTAGGGTTTGAACATCAATTAAATTCTTTTATGTCTTGATATTTCAAAATTAATTGTTTTAAAATCTGTTATCATAAGTGTCACCTACCCAATTAAAGATTATTAAAATTATTGGTGAAAGTTACTGCTACTCTAATTACGTTGTTATACATTGTGGACGTATCACACACTAATTGCCCTAAAGAAAATTAATGAAATATTTCTCTCTATTTAAAATATTTTATGGCTTTATTCCTCATCATATTCACCTTACATACGTTTGGATAAGTTTTTAAGAAAAACTCTTCTCTGTCACAATCTTCCAATTCCTAATTATTTACGGCCGGCACAATATGTCTTTTCCTTCCATACTCCTCTATTCTGAAATACGTCCTCCACAAATCATCATGTGTTATCCATCTCTTTTTAGGTCTACCTTAAGATCAGTACCCGTCAATCTAACAACATTTTCTAGACACACTGAACATCGGAAATGAGAAGTACAGGGCTTAAATATGTTTAATAAGATCTCCAGACTTCTTCAATAGAATCGTAGTCAGAGATTATTACTACTACATATTTAGTTGTTTTTAAAAGTGGAAGCTTTTAAATCGAAGCATACACATGGACTAAACTTTGCTATTATGAAAATGAATACGACTACAGAGAACGTCTGTTTAGTAAAACTTTCTTTGTTCTAAAGTTTCAGCAATTCAGCTTCCTGGAAATCTTTTGGAAGTGCGTTTCCCTTTTGCTGGTGCATTTGGACCGTTTCCAAATGTAGATGTTCCTCTGGTAATGTTTTAGTCATTGAAGCGCATCCAATTTTTGTTCTTTGACGTATGTAATGTTACTTGCGTTTTCATCATCCCAGTAAATAGGATTGTTTAATTTCTTATGCTATCTATATTCACTCAGAATACTTGATCAAGAATTAGTTATACAGTTGTATTATAGTTGTAAGAGTATAAAAGCTAAACCAGCCACATGTTTATCGGCATAGAAGAAGAATAGACTAAAAACGTAACCCTGACGCGTAACATAGCTACGAATAAATGAGTTTATAGTCTTAAGCCATAAGTCTTTCTTTCTCGGTGCTTGACGTTGTATTATTGTAAACATATTTTGTGGACCAAATTAATCAAAAGTAAAAGTTTAAAATGCAATTAAAACTTTTTACTTAAAACTAAAAAACGCCCTACAAAAATATTGTTTTCTATGTGATACAATTAAAGGATGTTAAAATTATTAGTGAAAGTTACTAGTACTCTATTTACGTTGTTATATATTGTGAACGTACTCCTACTAACATACTCTTCTATTCTGACATACGTCCTCCACAAATCATCATGTCATAATCCATCTCTTTTTTGGTCTACCTTAAGATACCCGTCAATCGACCAAAATTTTCTAGACACACTGAACACTGGAAACAAACTCTATATATGTTTGCATTACCATACCTAATCTGACAAGGAAATAAAAGAACATAAAGCTTAATTGATAGGCTCGATAAATACTGTAACTTAAAAAAATCTGCAATTAACAATTGTATCTCTTATAAATATAATTGAAGTGTCTACGATTTTAATATTATTTATATAGCGTTTAATAATAATATAAACATTTTTAGAGTTTTGTCTGTTGTAATATCTGAAAGTATGTTTTTAATTGATTCCAAAACGGCTCAACTTTTAACATGGGCAGGCATGGAAGAAAGTAAGTATTATTTAAGAGAATACTATAGTATTATTTTTCCATACTAATGTTTGTTTTGTTCAAGATAATATTATACGCGGAATTTAATAGCCCAGCTGCAAATGATTATGTTTAGTAGTCGTTTAGAACACATCGAAGGTTGCAATAGTACTTTGTAATGAATCGAACAACCGTATTAATGGTGTGTTAGAGTTTAGTACATATATGTATTTACATCGTAGTTTGTTAACAAACAGTGGAATATTTTATTCTATGTTTTTATAACTCTCAACCAAGTTATTTTAACTTGCTTATGACACAACACAAACATTACCGATTACAATACGTCATGCATAAATAATATAAATTTATAAACGGCATGACACGTTTTAAAGTGTACTATTTAAGCAAGGCAGATTGACGGGTTTTACACACCGATAATTTCGATATGCCAATTTCCTTACGGTTTCTACCTTCAACGTCAGAAAATGTTAAAAACATTTTCTATTACAAGTAAGAATGCATGAGCCACAGGTGAAATTATTTGTTGGGAAATAATTTAACTCACTGAGATGTGAATTATTTCTTTATGGGAAAATATTTGAACAATTGAGTCGCTACCACCAAATACAATAACTCAGATCGTCTAGGGTTAGTACTCCTAAATGCGTAAGCACTTTCGGTCAAAGCGTTGATTTTCTTAATTATAATCATTTCTAAATAAAAACTTAAGAACTAAAAAAAAACTTGAAGAATCCAAAAATGGAATTGAAATTTTCCATCCTATATTTCACGGATTCTGTTGATCCAAAACCAACGAAATTAATTTCTACATTATTAGAAGTGGTCATAAATAAAATCAGATACGCTCATGAATAAAAATTAGAACACCGTCATTTTCAACGTGAATTCCTATTGATTCAATCCAATGCGAAGCGTATTTGAAAGGCTATCTTTGAGGAATTGAATTGAGAAATCTTCAGCGATCCCTAAACGAGCTCAGATATCTTCACGACTAACATTAATGTTGTCGTTAACGGAATATAAAATATCAGACTAGATATTATATTTCGAAAAGGCAATTCTTAGTTGTAATTGAAACATTTTCAATCATGTTTTGGTTCTCTATTCATTTTGTATTTTCTTTTCTTCTAGTTTATTCTCTATTACGTGTAGAAGAATATGCGTTTAAATAATATTTTATTATGTAAGTTTTAAAATACCATAATAAAAATATTGTTACATACCGACAAAGAACACATATGCACGTCGTAAAAACGCAATTTATCGCCTTCTAGGGTTTAGAAATTCTTTTGTTTACTTATTGTATAGAATTTGTAATTCAGAAAAACATGCTTTTGTCATCGTAATTGTTTTATGTCATTAGTGTCGAACTAATCCCTGTTGTTATTGAATTGCGTCGAAGCTTGCCATATGTGCGGATTAACTCAGTGAATGCGGCCCCTTTGTCGGTATTATACAGTTTAGTGTAAAACAATGCCCGAACGGAGGGGTGGGGTAGTCAAGCGACGATTACGATACTAGCAAGACGTGTGTGTACTTTCTTGAACTTGAAGTACTTTCGATTAGCGATATAGTGACGGACTGCGTCTGTTATTGAATCGTGCAGTTTATACAGTGTCTAGTTATACACTCATTTGCAAAAAAAACGGGCACCTAAGCAATGAACCATTTCAAATGTTAATATTTCTTTGTTTGATAATTATAGGTAGTTTTATCCACACAATTTGCTAAATTAATAAGAAAATAATCGTTTTCATCAGTATTTCATAAAATTTAGATACAATTTATGGGAAATAATGCTAAACCTCGCTAGTAGTGTATATTCGCTAGTAGTGCATATGCTCATGAAGTAAAAATAAAAAAGATTTTTGTTTGTTTTTCTTTAATAAAGTAAAAGCAGATAAATGTTTAGTATCGAGTGTGACCCCCTCTAGCTAAAATCACAGCTTGAATTCGTCTGGGCATGCTATCGAGTATATCCCGGATACTTGCTTGCGGAATACGTTCCCACTCCGCAGTAATCACATTCTTCAGCTCTCTGATGGTCTGCGGAGCCGGGTGTACTGATCTCACACGCCGTTTCAGAACGTCCCAGACATGCTCTATGGGATTGAGGTCGGGACTTCGAGCTGGCCAATCCAAACGACGAATGCCGACCTCTTGCACATACGCATTAACATCGCGGGATCGGTGGGCGCGAGCATTGTCGTCCATAAAAATCGAGTCTTCACCTAGAGCGGCCAATGCGGGTTGTGCATGAGAAATTAGAACTTCCGTTATGTATCGATGCCCAGTCAGTGAGCCGTTTTCAATGAAGACTAACTCTGTACGATCCATTGAATTTATTCCTGCCCAAAACATAACAGAGCCCCCACCATAAGGTGTGATTTCTTCGAAACATGCCTCTGCAAAGCGTTCTCCTTGTCTTCTTAGCACTCGCCGACGTCGATCTTCACCGAACAGAGATATCCTGGCTTCATCAGAGAACAAAACCCTATTCCAATCGTCTTGAGTCCATGATTCACAATTTCTAGCGAACCTAAGCCTGTGAACTCTGTGCTCACGGAGTAATTTGGGGCCGCGGGCCGGGCGGTGACTGCGTATATTGGCAGCGAGAAGCCTCCTCCTGACCGTCCATAGACTAATATGCACATTTCTTACTTCTTGGAGGTTGTTCTTAAGATCCACATACGAAGATTTGCGATTTCTCAATGCGCGACTCACAAGAAAACGATCATCCCGTGGTTGGGTACATGGTTTTCTTCCAGAACCAGGCCTTCTCTCGACGGAACCAGTCTCCTGATATCGCTGCCAGGTCCTTTGGACTGTCGAGCGACTAACATTTAGCCTCCTAGCCACGAAACATTGGCTGCAACCCTCTTCAAGCAGCGCGATAATTTTGGTAGCTTTTACCACTTTATCTACCATTTTTGATACAGCCAAACAGCATTAAATAAAGCTTTGACAGTCAAGGATATGAAATTAATCGATAAAAATTGAATAAAAGTTATGAAAGTCGATGTTAACTTCTGGAACTTCGCGCCAAAAATGTAGGATAAAAAGGGGTTTTCTGTAAAAATGAACATCAAATGAAAAATTGAATTTAGAACGTACTTTTTTAAATACCACAGCATTTTTAAAACCGGCCAGTAACGTGTACAAACGATTGAAACCTTTTTGGTATTGTATCTTTTTAAATATGAATGAAAATCAAAACCGCCCGTTTTTTTTGCAAATGAGTTTATTTGTACCTGTTTTATACGTGTTTGCACAGTTCTAATAAACTCTATAGTAATTGCAACGGCATTTATTTAAATTCGAGTAGCTCGTAACAATATTTTTAATTACTTTTCAAAAAATAAATAATTAATGCATTTTAGACTTCTCTTGCTTCTACCTACTTATGATATCATAAGTAGGTATGCTCGAACATTTGTATCATGATAATTATTTAAAAATGAAGACTAATAATTTAAGAATTTATTGCAACTGTCATCTACCCACTTCTTACATGCTTTTTTGGCTGTACTTGCGTCCAAATCTGCGTTATCTTTTTTTATCGTTGTTATTGAGATATATCGTGTTTGATAAAATTGACACGCGACCTAAATTTGACCTATTTTAGGGACAGCTATTCGTATTCAGACAACTTCGTATCTTGATGGTACCTTGGGTCCTCGGTTTAATATTATGGAATTTAACTAACTACTTTCAATACTATTAACTGGTATTTAATTTTTATGTCGGTTTAAAAAAGGTAGGCAAAAAAATACAAAATTTATATCTCTCAATCGCGCCAAAACTTAACACACCATACAAGTAATTGACTGTTGTTATTTGGCGTAGTGATTAAAAATATAGCTACTATCGGGTTATAGATGTTACGTGGCTTTGCCCACTTAAACTTTTGCTTTCAAAGTCTACGTCTACACGTGTAGCATTATGCTGATCCGAATAATTTGTATTGCAGCAGATATGTTCCATGTTTATGTGTAATATTATTGCATGTTTGACTGAATAATTTATTAAACCAGCGAGGAAACGTAGCTATTCTTCTTCTTCTGGCACTTTGCCCATAGTAAGACGTTGACCAAATACGGTGACAATAACTAAGCTAAGATTTCTTTTATTATATTAGTTTAATCAATTATGCATAGTTATTAATTCATTTACAACTTTATCAAGATAATAGTTTATTCGATTCATATTTGTTGCCACCCTCAAATACCTTTAAGAGTGATTGATTAATTTAAATCCAATTATAATTTATTACACAGATATAGGTAGGTGTTCAAGCCTATTATTTCGATTAGTTCATTTCTTTGATTATATGATCGGAATGAAGTTAGTCGCGCCGACATCTTCCGATCTGTACCCTACTAAGGAGGCTCATTGGCCAATGACGTTGTGTCGTCACGTAATGTGAATGGAGGGACAAATCCGCACCACCGCCCCAATATTTGTATAATAAGTCAAAAATCGTCTACGCGATCGCGCGCGCATGAACGACCCGCTCCGTGGCCATATGTGCTACCTGTTAATAATTTAACCGCTATTGATATTGTGAATTTCTTTGTTACAAAAATAGTTTATTATTCCGCTGTGTGTGCAATCAAATTAAACCTCAACGACCGCTGCCAGACGTCTCCAGGCTTGCCGAATTTGGAGAAGTGCAGTTTCGGGAGGCCAAGGTTAGTGGCTTGATTTTCCTTCCCATATAATCAATCGGATACAACGATTGATCTGATTGTCCTGACGTCCACTGCTCTTGAGCTATATTATCGAAGGCCGCACCAGTCCAGGAGGTAGGGCAATATATATTACAACCGCCGCCACGTGGTGTGCTATAGGGAAGGTGGGGAAGGACCTAAAATTTTACCCTGGCACCACCAGTAGGTAATCGAAAAATTCAGTACCTTTATCTTTACTTTACTTCTTAACAAAATAGTATTGGAAGTAAAACGTAATATTTATTGATATGATTGACACAAATTTAAAATAAAACGGGACATTCACGTTGACATACCATTATCTGACTCTGAGTGTGTCAGTTACTAAGATACAATCATGAAATGAGGATCGGTCGCTATATTACAGACATGAACGCGGGTTAATAAACACAAAAAACACATGCTTTGGGATAAGTCCTTAGATATTTTATCAAGTACATGGCATTATTAGTAACTACATTTCAAACCCTTGTACTTCACAAACTTTTAGACCTAATTAATTCCATTAGCCTTGCACTGTATGTCATTTTCGCAAGTATAGCTAATTCTTAAAAATTGGTAATTACTAGGTTTAAAAAAACATATCAGTCAAGTTGAGAACCACTTCCTTTTTGAAGTCGGTTAAAAATAGGGCAGCCTTACTATAAGGAAAAAAAAGAGATAGCTGTTTGAGTACATAATAATTCCATTTCTAGACTTTACTACAAGACCTGCGAGTGAAATAAGCCAACCCTAGGGGTTAGATGCGGAGTGGCAAGTAATGCGATTATTAGCGGGTGATTGAGTCCCGCTCAATGTTGCTGTTACGCGCAGTTTGTTCGCAGAATTTACAACTCATTTAAGGAAGTGTTCCGTTGCGTTGCGCTAATTGAATGACTCATGGCGCTTTGTGCGGACTGATATAATATTGTTCTATGCCCGTGTATTAATTAAAGTTCTAAGATTTCTGATTATAAGAAAATGTAAGACTATGACTAAAATGTTAATATGTAATTACAATGTATGCAGCAGATAGGCAGACGGTCCATCTGTTGGAAAGCGGTCGCCATTACCTATGAACATTTATAATACCAGTGCTTGCTACCGATGTGCTGCCGCTGTCTAAGAGGAGATTGGAATGTGGCCATTAATGCTATGGTAATAGTGGACACAGCTCAAAGTTATATTGGCATATTTTAGACCAGAGGTGGTGGAAATCCAGACGGGCAAATACAAATCCCTACCACCACGCTGTGTGTTGTTTTGTCGGTCTTACGACTGGCCGCGGACGGTCGCAGGAGATTGTATTGTTTCTCCGTTCCCTCGCGGATAAAATGGACACTAAATTAGGTTAGTGACGCATTTGAAAAAAAATAATTGAAACAACATCTTTTAGTAACCTAACCTATCTTAGTGTGCGTTCGATAGGCACTTGCCCGATTTTAATTATAAGTTAGATATGGCTTTTAAAAAACGTTCGTCAGCAGAACTTATTTCAAATACGTCTATGAGTTTTTGAATTAAAACATTATATCTGGTTGTATAAAAATTTTCAATTGATTTTAATATTTACATCCTATCAAATCGCTTGAAGTATCGAGGTAACGTAGCCAACTGTCTGCGCCCTTAATCATAGAACATAATGGCCTAGCATTTGTATTTTATTTTATTAAACACAATATAACAAACATTTAGTTTTCTTAATGTTATTATAATATACATGTATGTCTTATTATAATCATTGTTATTATTTTTATAGAAATGTGTTATATTTTAAAGAGTATCAGTTAATATACAAGATGCAGATCGTTAGAAAAATATTTAATTCATTTGATAGGTCATGATAAAAGAGCACGTGCACGCATTGTCACGTGCCTTATGATTGTAGCGTGACCATCCATTGTTACGGTTTCCTACCCCTTTCAATAGCAGGTAAATATGTTATTGATTACATAAAGTATTGCATTGATGTAAGCACTGGTTTGTTAGGTTTAACTAGAATTTGTTTGGCTTGAAATGCGAGAGTAGAATAATATTTACTATATGTAACAAAATGATTTGTATATTAAATTTTTACAAAATTGTTACATCTGAAATATTTATTACAAGAACTTGTTTTCAATATTCATTGTCTTTTTATAATTTTTTAAATATATTCATCTGGCACATATATTGTTATTAGAGTATATAACTTTAGCTATAAAATAAATGTTGGTATCATTATGATTTTAGGAATGTAAATATCATATCAAAAACAGATGCATACAATAAGAATCGATATATACCTTTGTTTTGATTTAGTAGCACCAGTCGTTCTTCCGAAATTTTCAGGTGATTTTCATTTTGCATCACTTTGACTTACTTTCATAACGTTCGTATTATGACTATAAGGTTTATTAGTATTAGAAGTTATTTATTTATCAGACTAAAGCTAATATGTTACTAATGCTATTAGGCCCTGTAAGGTTATGTTTAGTTCGTGGAAATGCCGCGCGCGGCGCTCTCAGCGGCCGGCGATGGGCAACTGAATGCGCGAAGGCGGGCGGCCGGAAGGGAGGGATTGCAAAGCGAGACCGACACCGAGAGCTCCAAAAACTACCTATGAAGAACCGTATTGTTTGTAATACGTAGCCTATAATTACTTAAATATAATTAATTACATCACAAAGTAAACTGCTTTAAACTTGTGTGTGTCAGCTCCGACTGGAGTTTATTCCTTAAATATTAAAAAACATGTGCGCGGCGACAGTGGTTGAATGCGGCCCAATAAAGGCGTGTCAAGAAAAACACACAGACAGACAGATAACTATTTAGCCAGTAGAAAATAGACATATATGCAAAACACACACATAAATATATAAATTAAAAAATAAAGTCAATTAAGTAGCGCCTGATAGAAAGAAGTGAACATTAACATCTGCTTGACCAATTTGAATATTTTATTTTCCTTCACTGTAATACAGGGTTGGTATAATAGTATAGGATCCCGCTATACAACGACCTTCACCGAGATGCTTATTTGATGAAACCTATTTTATATTTAATTTAATGTGTCAATAAATATATTGCATATGGGTTGCCTAACAAATTTCAGTCCAGTATATGATAAATTAATAATTTTAAAAAAATATTTTTTTTTAACATTTCACCGGTTTGTTTATTAAACAAATTCTATACCAATCGAAAGTATGTAGCCCATAGAATATGCAAATGTTAGGTTGCCTATTCTTTTCCGGTCACAACTCTTGGGTAGCCAGGTTGGAACATAGCCAAAAACCGTATTGTAAAATTTTACATGGGTCTTGATATACCGAGAAACGTAAGATATTACTCGTAAACTAAGACTTTTCATATAATTTCCTATCCTACGGAATCTATTCCTTTTCGGGGATAAAAAGTATCCTATGTTCATCCCGATTGCTTAACACCCCATTAACATGGTGAATTGGTGATGAAAGAACAAATTAATTAATTACCATCTTATATATAGTTAAACATTTATATATAACCGTGTTATATATACACACATAGTTAAACATTTATATATTACCATGACTTGAAAATAATTTAGTATGATAAGATTTAGAATATCAGTGTGCAATCAACCTAACGATAGTATATATCAGTTTCCCGCGACCCACACTTACCTTGCTTAAAATGCTAGGTGCCCCTCATCTGTGGTTGTCTCAAACGTTTGTGGAAGCGAGACAAAGTATACATAGTCGTCGCACTAGCTTTTAATACAGATTCTATTTTGCATATCAAAACTGTTTAATTTTTGACTTTAACAAAAAGCTTTAGAACTACTTAGAAAAAGGACCCATTTAAGGCTTATTGTTACTGTTAAAATGGATATTTGCGCCCCGTTTTGTATTTGTATTAAATTTAAGAGTAAATCTGTAAACTGCAGATGGCGGCCTTATGGATGGGTTTTAAACATTAAAACGACGAAGTATGACATTGGAAGGGGTCCTAAATTTCGAGACGTCACATTTCAAAATCTAATAATATAATTATTTAAACATTATAACATGAAATTTGAACTATTAACGAAACCTTCTAAATATTTCCAACTCTATCTGTCTGATAATAGAGTATAAATTATTTAAATGGAAATAAAACTAATTATGGAACTGTTGTTTTAATTTTATAATTTCTTGATGTATAATTGAAAAATATTAAATGTCACCAAGTAAGGAGGAAGTCTCACAAATGTGACCAGCTGTGACAAGGATGGGGGAGGGTTCAAAAAATCATGAAATTTTTGTGACGCCATTTAGTATTCATAAGTAAAGTATAATTTTAACAAAGCGTAACTTGCTATAAAGTATTAAATTAATACAATCTATTAATATCTTACCTGTGTCTCAGAATGCTGTAAGCCAAATTTTAACAGTTGGCATAAAAAATAATTACTCTTATACCCAATGATTTCTCGGAGCTATTACACTGTTCGTTAACTTCATTAATAATTGAAACTCAATCTACGTTAATTCCATTTAATATGCAGAAACTACTTTACCTTTTCATTAACTTGATAATTATTATTCTGATAAGCGGTAATAATACTTCGTTTGAAGGTAAAACACATAAATTGAAAAGAAAAGAATCTATATCTGCTAAAATCATCGGCGGACAACCGGTTCCTGTAGAAAGCTATCCCTTTACAGTGCAGTTTTTCAATTTCGGGGCATTATGTTCAGGTACTGTAATACATAGCTGGACTGTTCTTACTTCAGCACATTGTATGGATTTGAATCAAGAAACAAATGAAATGCGGATTCAAACTGGTATGTGTAACTCAAGATTTAATCATTCGACCAATGGAATTCATATGAGATTATTCTGAAACTATGCTGAATCTAAAGCAAAAAGAATGACTAACATCGATTCAAAACTAAAAAAGTTAGGGCTGAAAAACTGCAGAAATTTCATATTTTTGTCCGATTTCAACGATTTCTCTGCTATATCTTAGTCCGATAGCAATATGAAAAAGGATCATTAAATGATCATTTCAGGGAAAGCTTTACTAAATTAAACACAAAAAGAATTTTCAAAATAGGTTTATTAAGAACAAAGTTATGGCTCAACATCAATAAAAATAAATAGTTACAAGACTAATTGAGAACCTTCTCCTTTTTCTAAAGTCGGTTTATAGTAATAGTCTTTAGTAGTAGTTGACGTTTTTATTTTCTCTTTTTAATATAGAAATTTGAACTATTTTGTACCTCCATCGATAATGTATACAAAATCAATAAATCTCTATCATCTTAATACTGTTAAACTATGAATATCATCAATCATCACATAAAATCTGTGAGTGATATCTCCCTTTACATGTCGTAGATTCTTTTAAAGACCCTAGTCGTCTGAATGGCGCCTTTCAAGAAAGTGTTGACATCAATCTGTCGGATAAAGTGCTTGACGCATTTTTGGGTTAAAGGCAAATGGGACACTATTTGTCTCAAGTTCTTGGTTGAAGGGAAAAATATACAAAGTGGAAATTCTCCGATTATCATATAGAGTGCAAGCTTACAACAGTATTTTTATGATATAGCTTTGTTTCTTTTATTTTGTACATGAATGAATGTGACACCACAGGCCTTACTCTCAATTGTTTTCGTTTTAGAACACTTTTTTTGGTTGTTTAATTTATATTAGCATCTGCCCGTGACTTCGCCCGCGTGGTGCGGTTTTCTAACTATCCCATAGGAACTCTTTAATTTTTCGGGATCAAAAGTATCCTATATGTTGACCAGGGATATAAGCTACCACCATACAAAATTTCATTTAAATCGGTCAAGTCGTTTCAGAGATTAGCCGGTACAAACAGACGGACAAACAGACAAACCGACAAACAGAGAAACAAAAAATTAAAAAAAAAACTAAATTAGTTCTATTTCACTTCTTACCCTCCCTTAGAGAGCAGAAGCGCATTTGTAGCACCTTTGGTGTTGCAAATGTCCATAGGCGATGGTAACCGCTTTCCATCAAGTGGGCCGTCTGCCTGTCTGCTGAACTCCTGCAATAAAAAAAAACATCCCCCTGAATTGGTTTTGAGCATTTTTTTTATTGTACAGAAATTCGACCTCTACAGTTTTATTATATGTATAGATATTTAAGAACATTTTCCATGGTAATTTCCATTTATTTTTGTATTATATAGTGTATGATATTGTGGGTTTTAAAGAAATCTTCTATCTTTCATTGACTCGATTTAGAGAACGAAAACAAACGACGAGAGGGGTTTGAGAGTAAGGCCTCAGTCACCTAAAGCGTAGGGTGCCGGGGGCAAAAACAAAACCTTAATGCATTTGTCAATCCGTTTTTGTGGGTCATAGTCTTAGACTACTGAGTTTATAACGATGTTTGACAGGAAGATGGAGCCTATATATATGGTGATTATATGTCGTTAGTGAGATCTTGAAAAATCACGATGTTCTTTATGACTTTTTTTATTATAGTCAATCGGTTTGAGCCTCTTAGGTCCCTGCGCCCGTGTGTCACGTACCCCTTCAATTCCCAGGTAAAGACGGCCTTTTATGACACATCAACTTTAAAATTCGGGACCCGAAAATATCAAATTGTTTTTACTGAAATATAAACTGTGTTTTTCACACCAGAGTTTTCATGTTGTGAGATGAAAATAATTGTATAATGTGTGGATTAAAGGAGTTGTCATTATTTTAATGATAAATCTTTATGTCTTTGATTGATTGGCAAAATGCCTGCCATTTAGGTTTCTTAAAAAAATATGTACATTGTTACAACTGGTATATGCCAATGTGTGAAATTATCTGCACATCAAGCATACCGAAAAGAAATTAACTGATTCATCTTGGACAAGGGTGGTGAGTATGCCATCTGTTCCCTGAGACGGGTAGGTCTATCCAGCAATGATATATTTATTACTTGATTTACTATTTTGAATTTTTAGGTTCACGATACGTGTATGATTTTGATTCCACTATGTACAAAGTATTAACTTTTGTAATCCATGATAATTATAATAACGAAGCCCAGTTCTCAAATGACATTGCTCTAATATTCGTCGAGAAACCCATTCAACTAGGGATAAAAACTCAGAAGGCTGTATTAGTAGACAATGATAAATGGATGAACCACAATGAAAAGGAATTCATTGTGACAGGTTGGGGATGGACGCAGGTAAATTTATTCGTTTTTAAATAATTCATTCGGTTTGTAATGATTTATTAATAATTTTTTACTTCGCCAACAATAGAATTGTTTGAAACCATAGGAGACTTCTCAGAATGACAATATAAAAGATGACTGAAAAGTTCATAAATACTAAATAACCAAGTGACGAATGAGCTCCTTAGGTTCAAGAAAACACCTTCATGGGGTACAAAACCATAGTTTCGCGAACATAGCAGCGGAAAGATCCCTAGTTTGTTTAACATTTTCTCTTTACGTTAAGTTTTATGTTCTCATTACGATACTGGAGCTTATGTTTTTTGGTTTAAACAGAAAAATAGCCAACCCTTACAATTCAAATTTTCTCGTGACCATAAATGTTATATGTAACAAAACTTTCATTATGAAATACGTGTTGTAATATTTCGAAATGTTCCAATTTCCAGTACGGAGGTCCAGTCTCGGAGTTAGGTTTGATGATGACCCACCTTAATTACGTGCCGCGTGACGAATGCGGGAAGCTACATCAGCTCAAGTTGACAAGTGACATGTTCTGCTTGTACGGCAATGGCACCCGAGACACGTGCAAGGGCGATTCTGGGGGTGGTGTGATTTGGAATGGGTTAGAATTTATTTCATCTTTACATCTGGAACCTTAGAAAAATAAGACCTATATATTTGTGAATGAGACTATCAAGTCTGCGGGGTCCACAAGCAAAGAGTTTCGTCAAACAAGTTTGCAAGAGCCCTGGTTCATACGTCATATTAGCATTGCATCATCCAGCGTGGCAGTGCAGGCAGCCTTCTGAGCATGCTTGTTCTGGTACATTGTTTGTTATCAGATTATGTATCTATTGAAGTTTAAGTTTGCCGAAGCGCTCAGAATGTTGAAGAATAAGTAAGAAACCAGATTCTGGGACCTGAAGTGAACGCAATCGCAATTAGACATTAGAACTATGGTGAAGCAAATAATCAAATACATGAATAGTGTTAATCATTCAAAGCTTCGCCAAAACATGTTAAAACAAACAGTTTTGGAACATTAGCGTAAAACACACATTAGGGTGCCGCTTGACCTTGCCAAGCTAACTTCTATTGTTCAGTTATATCTACTACATAATTGAGATTTTATTATTTCTCAGAATTACGAACATAATGTAAATCATTTATCACATTTTACACATATAGGAAGTTAACTTCTAGCTTTGATTTTATTACATAATTTAATTTTAAAACTTTATTTAACTATAATCATTTGTCATTATTGAAGTATAAGTTTAATTAAAATAATAATAATAAGGCCCATGCAGGGAGTGGCGAGTCACCGTCTGCCCATTTTTCCATGTTCCCCGAACATTGCGACGGGCAGACGCCATAGTCCCCATATTCCCAGACCGCTAGTACCACTAACAGTTCACCCCAATAGCCCGGTACTTTTTGTCTTCATTTCCCACAATAGTCCTACACTGGCCGGGGCTTGTCCTTGGGTGCATTATTGTATGGTGTAGACAGGGATAATCGCCGGTCAGTGTCACGCCACATATTTACATTAAATTTGTCAAGGGGCCTCTACGTGTTGGCCTTCCCATGGCCCCACGCAAGCCCTCCAAAAGTCCGGGCCATTTTCATGGCCCGTGGTCTTGAAAGACATACATATATAATAATAAAATGATTTATTTGCCTCAAAATTAAGTTAGTTACAATCTTAAATACAAAATGAAGACATTACAGTTAGCAGTCTTAGAAACTAAATTGTTGCTTGTACTTCTACTAGCTCCAAAACTAGTATTAACTGTATCTTTGGAGCTACTAGTGTTCTCTGCTGCAATGTCTACTTATACAATAACAAAAATTAGTCTATTAGTTAGTGTGTATGTTTGTTCGTGTACATGTGTGTGTGTATGTATGTGGTGTAGTGAACGATGTGTTTACTCTCCAGTCTTTAATAATTCTTCTGTATCTTTGTAATCTAAAGTTAGAAGCCAATGTTTTAATTTATACTTTATTTGGAATTTAGTGAGACTATGTTAATGATGTGATCAAGTTTGTTGTATAAATGTGAGCTCATTGTCGGATATTGTTTGCTTGCAAAAGTGGTTCTAAATGATAAGGTTGGACATGGTTTTTCTCTTCTTCTATGGAATGAATTGGAGTCAGGTAAGGAATAGAGTACTTCACAGTGTTTTTTAAGTGTAGTGCATAAAATATATGTCCGTCTTATATTAAGAACCTGACATTCACGATATAATTGAATTGTAGGGTACAAGAAAGGTTTGAACGTCATAACTTTCAGAACGGCTCTTTGGGCTCTTTCAAGTTTAAGCATATGTGTTTTATGTGACCCTCCCCAAACAGGTATACAATACCTTATTATGGAGTTACACAAGGCATCATAATATGTCAAATTTAAAATTTTGTTTCCTGCTGAGTTACGTAACTTTTTCATAACAAATATGAGGTTGCGTACGCGAGCGCTCTACATATGCTTAAGCAGGAACAGTTCTCGGTTGAGGACAGGCAGGTATGTGCTTTAATTATAAAGTTTTCAGGAGGTTTACTAGAATCCGATAAAAAGAACGTTACAAACTTAGTTTTATCGATGTTTAATGTGAGTAAATTTTGATTTAACCATCCCATGACTATTTTGAGTGCATTCTGAGCCTGAACCTTCACATCATCCCAAATGGATCCAGTTACAAAAAGTGCTGTATCATCTGCATAACACACTATTTCACAATGTGGTATTTGTAGTTTGCAGAGTTCATTAATGTATATTTTAAACAAGGTAGGTCCAAGGACACTGCCTTGTGGTACACCGTAATCTAATGTCATTTCACTACTTAAATGGTTTTCTATTATTACTTTTTGTAATCTATGTGATAAATAATTATGAAATAGGTTTAAACAAGTTCCTCTGATTCCCATATTTTCTAATTTACCCAAGAGTAAAGATTTTGATACGGTGTCAAAAGCCTTGGAGAGATCTAAGAATATTGCAATGCATTTCTCTTTTCTGTCTAGACTGTGTACGATTTTATTAGTTAAGCTAAGCACGGCATCTTCAGTGGATAAAACCAAACTGATTTTGGGCTATCATATTATACGTCTCCAAATAATTGTGTAGACGTTTATTTATAACTAACTCTCCAAAATTTTCGAAAGAATTGACTTCAACAAGATATTGAAAAAGGAAAAGGATTTACTTCATGAAATACATCTAACTTGCTATAAGGAATACCCGAAAGCGTGATGGATAATTTTGAATGAATGAACAAATGAAAAAATATATTTTCCTATATACGTATTTTTTAATACTTAAATATTCATATAAACATAAAAACGCCAAAATACATTTATTTATTATCTTTTCACGACTAGTAGTATCCTGCGGAATAACATAAGACAAGATTTGATCCTAAAAGGAGTAGTGATACAGGGGGTGAAAATTTGTATAGGCTACTAATATTTTTTTATGTTAAGAATATGAAAATTAATATTTAGGTTTATGGTTCAAAATTAAGAAAATCAAGTTTCATGATTAGGGGTGCGTTTTTATTTCATTTTATGCCGATTTTTTAATCATCAGATAAGATTTATTCAAAGAATAAAATATAGTCGTGGTAGCGAAATGGGTAACGCACGCGTCCTCAAACTCAAAATGTGCGGGTTCGATCCCTGACCGAAACGGCATGCATCACTTAAGGAGTTTTCTTATCTAATGTGCATATTATTCCAATTACCACGTGCTAACAACGATGAAGCAAACATCGTGATGAAACCAGCACATCGAGATAACCGATGTGTCAAAGCTGCCAAAGCCTCCTTGGCGCCTTGGGGGCGCCCCTTGGGGGGCGGCGGGGGTATACTGCTCGTTCCCCAATAGCAGGAGGCGCGAGACCAGTAGTGTGAGTCCCAAGCCCAGTAGGTGGGAATTTTATGGGCAGATATATAGAATAAAATACAACATGAGAAAATTATAAGTGCTTATATTAATAAGTTGCTGTTAAATTGTTTCACTTTTAAATACATCAAGGTTATAATTTATTCCATTGATAACTTTTATCTGATGTTTGAAAAATTGGGCCTGAAAAAGTAAAAAATGGTTGTAAAAGCTGGTAAAGAATATTTTTGACTTCATTTTTTTATATTTTAGGATGATAGTTGGCATAACATCACACGGAGACGGCTGCGCCAAAAAGGGTAAACCAAGTGTTTATACGAATGTGTTTATATTCCGAGACTGGATAAGGGAGGAAATTGAAAAATTCCTTTTCAAGTTCTGCAGTAAAAAAGAAAAACAATCGATAAGAAAAACTAAACTATTTTTTTCATGAAAATTATAATATATACCTATATGAAGTGTTTTATATTTCGACTACAATTTGCATTTATTTACATGTTTTTCAAACGTGACTTTAAATTGTCTGTGACATATTACTATGTGCATGTATAGATAGTATTAGTCTATGGTGTCTGCATTTATATATTGATTTAATGTTTGATTAAATTTTTCTTGATAAAAAATGTTTATGCATAATAATCTTTCGGTAAAATGTGTCCTTCGTTATTGTTAACTTGCACATGGTTAATGCAGTTTTTAGTAAGAAAATCTTGGCTATTTTTAATAATCCACCTGAAACAAAAAACATAATTTACTTACGCAATAAAAATAACTTGTCTTATAAATTGCCATATTTAATCAAACATTCGAATTGATTTAGTACAAATAAAGATGAAATAATTTCCAGTAGATACAGCAAACTCGGTGTATAAGTATTACATAAGTTTACCCACACAAGTTAAAAATGCTTCACTTTGACGATTTTGTTCCGGTAAGTTCCGTCTTTACATTTATTCGTCTGAAATTCTATCATAATTGAATTAAACTATAAATAAAACTAATAATGAATTAGAAAAACTAGTTTTAGAGCTTTCTCAGAGGAAACGTTCCCGAGAGATTGGCCTCATTGGCTAGTTGGAAGACAACGTCAATGGTTATGTTGCCTGGGGTATAAACGCAGGCATATATATATTTATAAAATTTATATCTTTTGGTCGGAATTTATCTCACAACTATGTAAAATATACCTACCAATCAATAAGTTATATTGTAAGAAAACGATAGCAACCAATCCGTAAAGATGTTTTGTTTCTGGTAAGTTGCCAGTTTATCATACAAAATGGTTACTATAACTTCATCTTACATAACAATAGACACAATAATGTATACATAGATATACCTTCTGGGTATTATTGATGAGCGTATACATAAGAGCTTGTGTGACCTTCGGTATTATAACAATGGAAATAAAGTAGAGAAGATTATTCTCCTTTCGTAATCTTGGTAAATTGGGTTCAAACTGATTTTAAAAAAAAATTTGATGAACATACAAACCTAATTGACGTAATTAGGTTTGTATGTTCATCAACGTTGTGTATGCCACTATTAATTATATTACACACTGTGACAACAAAAAACTGTCTTTCTCGCCCTCATAAAATTTCGGTTGATAAATATTTATTTTATTATTTCTAAGATTTACTTTATTTTTAGTATTGTTCTTAAAATTATTTCTTATTTCTAATATAAAAATAAACAATAGTGTCCGTTTTCTTTTTAAATATGGTTCTGCTTTTTGTATCTAGCCACTATTAAGTTTTCATGAATATTCATGTTTTTAAAAAATCTTCAATAAATACGTCTATTGTAAGTCTGACTGACACCAAACGAGGGAGTTCTTGTGGCAACTCTAAAAGGTACATTTCGCTAGACAGTTGAGCTTTTCACACAAATGCACAATACTTCGTTAAAAATAATCACTATGCAACGAATATTGCAAATAAAACTACACAGAAAAATGCTTCAAGTTCCGGCAAAACACTGTAAAACTAGATAAGTCAAAAATTGTTTTAGTGTAATTTCCCCAAAAGAGTAACAGCGTACGATGTAGATAAGGTACTCTATTTTATTTAAATAACATGACGAGTATATGCATGTTTAGAGAATTTTCAATATTTTGCGATTACTAAGTTAATTGCAGAAGTTACCCTTGACCTTTTAATACGTCTAGACGCGCTTTTGTGATAACCTCACTGAGAAATGGGTACTGGCGTTCATATATTATTATTTTATTTCTTCGACACAATGCAGTAAGAATACATTACTTTTGTAGGAAATAAAAGGTCTTAGGAATATATTTTGTATTTTTGAAGCGAAACTTCCTTAGAATCGTTCTGATTTGAAACTCGATGAAACGAAAAAGAGACAATAAAAAGATATAAACACATAAATATTATTACAATTACACCTGCATATCTGTAAACAAAGCACATTTATTACCCGTCGGCTAATAACATTGAAACTGTTTTATGACCATATTCTTTTGTTTATTGTGTATTGTAATCTTTATGGTAGTCTAATGACTGACTAAATGACTGAATAATGACTGACTGATGAAT
The DNA here is from genome assembly GCA_949752895.1 of Dendrolimus pini. NCBI lineage: Eukaryota > Metazoa > Arthropoda > Insecta > Lepidoptera > Lasiocampidae > Dendrolimus > Dendrolimus pini. The sequence goes on from OX457127.1 coordinate 17,838,548, forward strand.
AACTGAATTTCCAAGAAATTCAATCCACGCGGTCGAGTAGACATATTGTACGAGTATTTGTACAGTATAAAGCAATACCCCAATGGAAGGGTGAGTCAGTCAAGCGATAACCACAAGCGAGGCAAGACGTGTGTACATGCGGTAATGTATATAGTGACGGACTTTGCGCGTGTTATTGAATCGTGCATTTCGTTTGTACTGGTTGTGCTCAGTCATATTTGTACCTGTGTTATACGTGTTTGTATAGTACTGATAACTTCTATAGTAATTCCAACGTCATTTTAATTTGAGGCCTGCAACTCGTAACAATATAGAGGACTAAGCTTGCAAGCGAATGAAATAGAATACATTGTATTTAATAATTTAAACGCTATGCGCATACAGATAGAGTAGGAAATATTTTAAGTTTTTCGTTAATACCTCAAATTTCGTTTTAAAGCTTGTATATAATACTAGCGGCCCCGGCAGACGTTGTCCTGCTATGAAAAAATAAAAATCTAGGACCCGATCTCAGCGCAACTTACCAACGGGGTAAAAAGTATCCTATGTCCGTCTCCTGGTATCGCCCCTCATGACCGCCCACCACATCATACAATGCGCGCGCAATACTTAATACTTATTTGGTTAAAACACTAAAACTTACATTTTAAATATCGCGATATCTTTTGAATGAAACGTCCGAAATTAATAATTCAAAAAGTTCTAGAAAGGTATTGAAGTCGTCTTGAATATGGAGTAATTTATTTTAAGGATTAATACCAAGGTACAAAATAAAGAGTATTTGAAGAGAAGGCATTTTAATTATTTAAAAAATAAAAGAAAACACTTATTGTGAGATAACTACAATAGTTAGACAATATGGTTACATATTCATTATTATTTTGGTAGACAATTATATGTTCTGCAAAGTGGTAGTCAATTGTTTTGTTCTATAATCAATAGTTTTCGTAGCGCACGCCGTGTAAGGATTTTTTCGGGTCATTTTTTACACCTTGGGTTACATTATTGGGCTTTTAGTAGGGATCCCTAATTTTTTTGAAAATATAACATAGCCTTCCTCGATAAATGTACTATTCAACACTGAAAGAATTATTCAAATCGGACACGAGGTTCGTGAGATTAGCGCGTTTAAACAAACAAACAAACTCTTCACCTTTATATTATTAGTATAGATAATAATGTAATATATGAAATATGACGTCATGAAAATTAGATTCCTTCCCACCCCTTCTCACTCTTCGTTTCACTTCTGTTGCGTGTGAACTGCACACACAATTTTATTTTTACATTAAAACCAAGTAAAGTAATATTTTAATCTGCATTGTAATCGAAATGATATTATTATGAACTACCATGAGAGTGGCTTAATTTTAAACATCAATTGTTAAATTGAGAACATTATATTATAACGGAATGTAGCCGTAAAGCGCGACCACGACCTTGTCGCTATGAGTTATCACTAATCGCAAAGCAACGTGTGGCAATTACAAAAGTATTATGATGTATGATCTATGAAGCATGCCACCAGCGGCGCATTCAACGCTAACTTCCACCGCCCCGCTCGTCTCGTCGCCCGTCGCTAAGCTAATAATCGTAGTCCTGCCGTTATTGTTGTAGACTCTCGTACTTTATTTTATTTAAATAATTGAATTCTATCACTGAAAGAGTAATGGCCGTTTCTTTAGAGTGGAGGATCATTATCTAATATGATAAGGCTAAGAAGTAAATGTACCTTTTTTAGAATAAATTGATACATTTGACATTTAAGTTCTTAAATTTACAACGTAAATAATTTACTTGAAAGCCATCTTATACTTTGGCTATACCAAAGTAGTTTGTGTCCATCTGTGTACTTTATATTTCTTACTATATGCATATAAAAATAAATAAATAAATCTTAATAATGTATACCTATTAAAATAGGAAACGTTGGTCAATATGGTGATATGAGGCGATGAGTTGCTGGTACCTCCATAAGATACAATTCCGACCAGTAAACCTTTGAATACGGCCGGCCCACCATTGTCACTGAAACGGCGATCCTGGGAATAAAGAGAATAGTCTATATAGCTTCTACACTGTATTGCTTGGTCGACTCATATTGACGTAGACTGTTCCCAATGGAACCCCTTCATAGACAATTCCCTTCCCTTTCATAGACAACTTTATTGTTCAATTAAATAAAAAAATATTCAAAATGTATACAAAACTTTCTAGACAAAACCATAGGCATAGATTCATTGCTAAAAGCGATCTTTTCTAGGTAACCCTATCGCTAAAAGTGATGTAGTCCAGATAATCTACTTACAGTAAATTCTTAACTGATTGGATATGTAGATGGAGCAGAAAATGAGATTTGACTAAACCGTTCAAATAGTAAATGAATACATAGTTATGTGACAATTCCCGAATGTTTTTATTATTGAGTTTTACATGTATTTATTTATTTTCATAAAATTTACATTAAAAATAAATAAATATAAAGACATATTTTTATAAAAAAATAAATAACATTATTATTTTATAAGAATACATCAAAAATAAAATTCATATTCAATAAAAAAAAGAAAATCTTGCAGATCACCGCCAGCGTGGCCTGGGGTCCAAACTACCGGTGGTTAGGGCTCCAGAGACAGGAACCTCCTCACAATTCATGCCGTGTCCAAGAGTGCTGCCTTCTGTATCTGGCCCTTCACCCAGCCTCACAGCGAAAGCCTCTCTAGATGACGGTCGAGGCTTTTCGCTATAAGACCATTGACGGTGACAACTATCGGCACAATGCTCGTTGACTCCAGACACATAGCGGTTACCTCGTGAGCAAGATCTAAGTATTTACTTACTTTACTTTTTCTTTCTTCACGAGGTTATCGTCATGCGGGATACTGATGTCAACGAGTATTGCTCGTCGCGCAGATCGGTCTATTATCACGATATCTATATATGAATGTGTGTGTCAAATACATGGTAGTGTGTGCAATGTTTTTTTTATTAATTTAATGTATTTTTATGTATAATTTTAAAAATATAAGCATTCTGCACTCCTTCTCTATATAAACTATAAGTTTGCGAAATATCATACTCCTTCCTGGCTTAAAGGCCTAGTTGCCAAGCCATAAATATTATATAAAAAAATCATACTCCTTCGTCGGCGTAATTTTCGTAAAAAGGGGTACAAAGTTTTTGCTGTGCTTTTGCTTCATGTATTAATCTATAGATATTATTTTTCTGCCAGTATATCTATAGAAAAATGCGGGAATTTTGAGTGGTACACACTTAGGTTTCTTACCATCTGGTATTTCACGCAGAAGTTCGATCTGGTTAGAAGATGTTTGTAGTGATCTTGACATTCTGATTTTTTAATAACCACCATTTCAGATAATAACAGCTTATACAAAAATCGGGCGCTCAGGTTCTAAAAATCAATAGGCATTTTTAACAACAGAATCAGTAGTCGAAATATGGTCGTAATTTATTGAGGTTCTTCTCAGTGTATTTTTGCACTTGCTTTTACAGCACGTAGTGATGTGTGTTGGCAAACGTTTTAAAACATTTTTGCTATAAGCTTTACTCTATCTATAGAATTATGTGACCATTTAAGTGTTTAAAATTGTCTGTACAAACGTAATCAAACAACGTTTAATTTAATTTGAACACTTTTATCTAAAATATACCTGTTGGCAACTCTTTTCCGTATAAACTTTAAAGTATGGCAATAGTGTTAACAAAATGTAATCTATACATATATAAAAATTAATCGTAGAAATGTAAGTCGCGCACAGGTTTAAAATGATTTTACCGATTTTGATAATATTTTTTGTGTGTTTGAGTGGGTCCCCGGATGGTTTAGATTTACAATTAGAACCGGTAGGTGGCGCTGGGATCGGGTTCTAGTTTTTATTTTTTTCAGGGCAGGACAACATCTGCCAAGTACTCTAGTATAATTATAAATGTCATTTTTATCATCATTATAACATTAAGTAATGATTGTATCCTTAGATTCCGGTTAGTAAAACTGCCGTTTAATAAAAACTGTGTATCTAGAAACTAATTTTGGTCATGTGTTCTTTTGAAACAGATTTGACAATCGAAAAATAATAAAACTATGGAATGCCAAATCCAGTAATTTCCATTTAAAATTTAATGCTATTACCATGGAAAAGTATTATGCTTCCATGTCATTAGATACAATCTTCTATGTCTATTAGAGCGATGTGTTCTGAAAAATATCAACAGACGGTATAATTTTAATCTTATTTTGGCTATTATTATAGGTTTATATTTTAATAAGTCATAATATATGCTAAATATGATGTAGATTATGACTAAAACGAATAAAATATTAATATTGTTATGATACGTTTTGTGAGTAACACCATCTATACGATTCTGTTTGTATTACCAACTTAGAAAGCAATCGAGACTTGAACGATTACGAGAACCATTTTTAGTAAAGTCGGTTAGTAAGTTCAAGTACCACAGATAGATGGCGACACTCAAAATTAGGCAGTTGGTAAAGGGAACTCCACATTCTTCCGAAATCGTCTCTAGGATATCTCGGGAAATGAGAACGTGAAAAAGGTTTTCGTATTTTTTTTCGTTCGTTTTATAGGATAATCTGATATTATGTCATTGTCATCATAATATTTAAAATTTAATGTAGATATGCAAACACGAACCAACCTGTCATCTGTACGTTAATTACACTATGCATAATTATATTCAATAATTATGGGATTTTGAACTTTAATTTCTTATTTATCATATTATAGTCGTACGTTACCGCCCCAGCCAGATACATCGATTGTAGTTCCAGGTCGTAGAGAAACTTCGGGATCAACCAATGGTATCTTTTTCACGTTTTTACCAAAGGTGACATGTTTCTGTAAAAGTTTAAGATACGCTTTATAATAACTTAAATTAATATAAAAATATAATGTATACAACACACAACCGTCGATAAAAGCCCTTATGTGTCTACCCGACTTCGGATCGCATAGTCGGAAATGACGTAGGTATGTTATTTGCCACCTATAGGTACTGCACGCCACCAAATACCATGACATCACAATATAGTGGCGGATTTCTAAATGACTCTTTATATTTAAGGCAATTAAAAACATATAAAGTACCATAAACAACATAAATATTACCATGGAAACAGATACTACTAAAGTTTTAACAAAATCTGTTTGATTCTGAAAAAGTCGTTCTTACAAGTGGATGGCACCGTATTATAATTTTTTTGAATATTAAAAAGCAATTAACTTCTTCAACACTAACACTTTTAATAAGTTTATTATCAGTGTCATATTTAAACACAGTATAAAAAACTCATTTAATAACATTACATAAGTGTGACGTGAATAATATTATTTAAAAATCCACACTACATTAGTTGTTAGGTTCATGACTTCATTCTAGATATATCTTAATAAAGAATTAATTAAAATTTCTCCTCCATGTAATAGGACTTGACTATGTAAATTAGACTGAAATAAGTTAGAGGAAACTAGTTACCTGAAGCACTAACATGGCGATATCATTATCCATTAAACTCAAATGCCTGAAGTATTCGTGTAATTTTACTTCTTTAACTGGAATAATTTCACTATAAATATAAAAGAAAAAATAACTTACACCTACACAGTCAAGTATTTACTACTTTATGCCAATATATTTATAACGTTATATTTTTTATTCACTAATTAACTGTCCACCTACCACGTTCTCTTTCTCTATAAAATACAAGATATCTCTTATTCAGTGTATATTTAAAATTGAATAATATCAAAGTAGTCCCATATAAATTTTTCATAATCGATTTTGATTATACTTTTTGTGTTAAATTCGATACAGCTTCAGAATAATTTCGTGTATATTATACATTCTATGCCTGCATGCATTATTTTAGATTTTTCGACAGTGAATTGAAAACTTTCAGAAATGAATTATTTTTGGTCTATAAAATTATACCGTAACGAGGTTTTTTTTGCATAAATGATTGAATTGCATACATTTCAGTTTTTGGCTGAGTTTTTTGAAATCTTTAAAAATTTGGAGCGACCTCTTATAAATTTTTTTGAGCTGTCCTTTGGAGGGAGTTCTTAAACATCAAAAACTAACATTTTTCTCTCGAGACTCAAAAAAAAGTCGGTTTTGGTGTAACTTTAAAAAAATGTAGCTAAAAAGAAGTCGACCAAATATTTTGTTTCGGTTTGGTATCACAACAGTAAAAATTCAGTTTTGTTACACAACCTGTCATAGGTTTTAGATTATATTTTAAACGTTTGCAATACATGTAAGCCATACATGTTGTAGTAAACATTTTTTCCATACAGATGAGAAATATCGTATTGTGTGTGACTTACCCCCGATCAGTAATAGTGTTAGAGCCAACTTTGACCATGACATTAGACAAATCACCAATTGACAAACAGCTGGCAGCTGTCACAACTATGGTACTTCTGACCAAGCTTCCTGAACAGTATAGATTGTTGTACACAGCCAAAACATGGTACGGTATATCTTTTATTGATACCACATATTTATTTCCAAAAACAGGCTGGGGAGACGCTCCTTCTTCAGGTAGATAGCGGTATGCGGATGCCGTTATCAGTAGTGGTAGCTGAAGACTAAAAAGTGTGTGTAACTTATACTAAAGCAAAAACTAAAATACCTCATTCCCAAAATCTTAGAATATGGAAGACGAAACCTGCACGGCATGTTTAGAATTTTAATGTTATGGATAGATCACTGGATATCAAGAAATATCTCTACATATACGTATGGCTTCTTAGTACAGAATCAATGGAAAAAAGCCACTCGAGCACTCTTTTAGATAAATGTTAATAAACTTTATATAAGTAGATGAACTTACTCACATAAATATATTCTTCATGATATAATTTGAATCGAACAGACAACCCTCCGAGCCGCGTTCTTGCATAATGTAAAATTTTCAAGAGCAGCGCTTGTTATCGTTGGGTCTCGTGGAAACTCGTGTAATAAAGCCAGTAACGGTAAACAAAGAATAACAAAGCGATAAAGTGGTCTTGCATTTGTTAGTACGATTCGAAATTGTAATACAGAGAATGCAGCCGATATTATTAATGTCTTTTTTTAAATAATTAATTACGTATTATAGTGACTTTTTATACTTGACATACTATATTTTCATTACAAAATTTTCAATATGAACATCATTTTAGACATATTGTTAAGAATTCAACCAGAGTCTTTGTAACGTTCAATTGTATGTATTAGTTTTGTTCTTGAAGATGATTGTTCTGTCGAACCAATTTACATCGCGCTGTGGTTTAAATATGTCAGTAGTATTGGGGACAGCTTAGCTCTCAAACATTTCAGGTTTGAGGTAACCACCGTTTTGTTTGGGGTACCACGGGTTCAGGGAACTTGTACGAAAGGTGTACACATATTACTTTTCTTGTAATGTTGTATTAATTCCTCCTCCTATCTCATCCCCTTATTCCACATCTCTATCCCATTCTTACAGTTTGACCCCTGTACTCATCCTCTTTATACCATCCTGTCTAATCAAACCATAGGGGGTTTCCATCCCCCTAGGAGCCATCCACAAATTACGTCACACGAATTTCATGATTTTTTTACCTCCCCGTCCTTTTCACAGCTGGTCATATTCGTGAGACTAAACCCTCCCTAGTGTGACATTATATATTATGCAATTTTACGTGAAAAAAATGTTAAATTGAAACAGCAGTTCCGTAATTAGTTTTATTTCCATTTAAATTAAAATTAAAATACTATGCTCAATTGCTAATACAGATAGAGTTGGAAATATTTTGAAAGTTTTCGTTAGTAGTTCAAATTTCATGTTTTAAAGCTTAAATATATTAGATTTTGAAATGTGATGCACAACATTTAGGACCCCTCCCACCCCTTGTCTCATTTCTTCAACCTCCCCCCCTAAACGTGTGACGTAATTATAAAAATAATAACAAAATTATTTATTGCTTAAATCATAGATTACATTTTGTACACACATTGGTTCCCAAACTAGGTCGACTTGTATCTTGGGTACCTCCTTCCTAATGGTACAATACTGGTACTAATTTATACATGGATCCCTATTCCATCACTCTAATCCATCCCCTTTGTACCAACTTTAAAAGTGGCAACGTGCTGGCTTCAACTTTGGTGTTGTAAATGTCTATAGGCAACTGTATCCATTTTTTACGTGCCCGTGTGCCTATTTAGCTTACTAATAAGTTTTTTTTTATATACAATAAATCTAATACAATTGAGTCTGAAATGAATATTTTTGAGAAACAGATCAACGTTCATTTGACATGTCAAACACAAGAACATAGCAAGAGACTGGACGGAATGTCACTCGTCCGTTGGGAGATGGGGCGGCCACTAGTGTGGCATGCGACCTATGTGGATTCATACACTGGCCATGTTACACTTTTCAATGACCAAGTCAGGGGTTGGCAATGCCGCCGCTTCAGCTAAAGACATCAAACAGCGCAAATATTTGGAAATGTTACAAATTTGTGTCGTTTGGGGTTGAAACATTAGGCCCGTGGAGCCAATCGGCAAAGAGTTTCTTTATAGACATATGTAAAAAGTGTTTGGCTGGCTGGCTCATATTTCGCACAACAAAGAAGTATTGCTATACAGTGTAGCCAGCCTTCTGAGTACGTTCCCCGTTGGCGGTGATCTGCTACATATTATCCCCGCAAATTGCTAATGCGCTGGAACCTTGTCAAATTAACATTCACATGACGTCATCCGCAACTCGATATATTCGCGTACTTGCCGGCCAGTGATGCTAACAGTACTGAGTGTTCGACTACGGTTACCTCACCAAAATAGCGGCCAAGCGCAATAGCAATTTGCGGAGATAATAGTGTATTTTACCTTTAATTTGAGATTCTTTTTATCTGAGATTAATAAAAATATTATCTACTAGTAAAACTAAAAATCACAATAACGTAACATTTTTGAGTTTTAAATACGATTTAGCCATCTGAGCGGCCTAAACTGGTCGAAAATCAATGTTAATAATATAATATTTTATAAAGTATAGTTTCTATAACGACAGGATATATTTATAGACAGTTTTGTATTTATACACACATAGGCATTGGGCGCAAGCAATTAACTTGTTTGCTGAATGTCGGTCATCAAAGGGATTTAGAATACATTTGCTCATTACCTTGCATATTTGGATATTGGATTAATTTCCTGTTCCGTAGTACATGACGGTACGAGGAGTAAAATATAATCTACATTGGTGAACTTGGTGGTTTGACATGAAAATGATTACGTTACTGAAATATAGATAGATATTTATCATATTTCAGATAGTGAGATAGTTAGATAACTCTTTATAGTATACAAAAGCATAGACAGACACAAGTAGAAAAATACAAAAAGTAGTAAAACGGGTGGCCTTATTGCTAAAAACGATTTCGTTCGGGTAACCCATAGCAGGGATTATTTTTAATATTGACGATGGTGCAGTTTATAATTAATGATAAAAGATACATAGTAATTATAAATACAAAAACAATATTGTAATTGTATATTTAAATGTGTAAAATAACTGTATTATTTTATTAGATATTAAATTTGCGGGTCTTGTCAAGTAAATAATATACTTTTTTATGAGTCAAGGAACTTATATTCATCAAAATTTGGGTGAGAAATATGTAGAACTCAAACACGAAAGGAAAGGTAGAAGAGAGGGAGAGTAAATAAGCACTAACCATATGTGGTCTATCATAGGCTATTACATTCTGATCAAACGCGAAACTATACCCCAATGAAAAATTCGTGAATACGAATTCCGCGTATCTGTGTAAGGAAATAAATGCAAAGGCGATTTCTTTTGTCGCCCTCAATCTGCATTTGTGTCACGTATCGGAGGAGAGTCGCGGGAATGGATTTACCGGCCTTCGCGTTTCAAACGACAAAAACTGGTCGGGTTTCGCGAACTGTGCTCTTTTTATCATTTAGGCCGTAGGTTCCCAAAACGGACCATGTGGACCCCTGGGGGTTCCCTACATCGAACTTTAAAGTGTCCACGTGAGTGAAAACAGAATCTAGGGCTCGTTAAGCTGCAAATAGAGGTCCACAACAGTCAATATCATTTAAGCAAGTTGTGACGTTTTTAACTTTCTATAAATAGAACAATAAAATATGATAGTGTGCGTTGCCATAAAATATAAATATATACATACAAGCTATAAAATATATGGGGAACGCAAAAAGATTGTCAAAATCGGGTCAGAAAAGTTATAGAATATATGTAAAAAGGAATATATTTACACGACGAATTAAGAATCTCCTTCTTTTTTTTTTTCAAGTGAGTTAAAAAGGCAGGGGTCCACTGAATGCGGTAAAAATTGATAAGCGGTCTACAAGACAAAATAGTTTGAGGATCATTGATTTAGGTTTTATAGTACTTTACTGTGTTACATTGAGGAAAAAACGTATATAAAGCTACTTTGCTTCGGGATTCTTTGCGATCACGTACCTAATCGTTTTCAGTATTATAATAACAGTAGGTTGATATACTTATATAGTATAAATCATACTTTCACGGTAGACTGTATTCCTAGAACATTCATAAATTGGAAATTTCATTATCATGTGATTCGGTGAAAATATTCGAATACAATTTTTCGTATTTTCTTTATCATGGAATAGAGACCGATTGAAATTTATTTTGTTTACTCAAATGAAATTAAGAACCTATAATACTAGGTATGTGTAATTACTTCTATTAAATGTTAAAAATACTTATTACACATGACAAACTCTTAAAGCCAAATATAATAATTTCTAAAATTAGGACAGAAATAATTAGATACATGTTTGTACATTTCATACATGTTTCTCATGGGAGTTTGCGTCGCATAATTTCTCAAAACATGATATATTTTTAACCACATGCAAGCAGCAATTAGTATACGTCGCTCTACCGTGAAAAAACACATTTTTGTTTTCTAGTATGCGAAGACAACCATTTGCGATTTTGATACACATTTTTCGCTGTATGTATTTTATTAATTTCTGCATACATGCACGTAGGGTAGTATCAGAGCATCATAAGAGGAAAGCGGAAACGAGCGGAAAGCGGGCGCTTCGAATGCAACTGGGATTTAATGGTATGATTATGATGTTGAAATTCTCGTCTGTTTAAAGTACTTTTTAGTTTACCTTTGTTCAAAATATCTTCAATTTGATATATAATTAATTATATTTACATAGATATCAGTACATATAAATGTACTACAATACAAGACCAAAATCTCTAGGTTTTGAACTAAGTTTGCTCCGCAAAACTGGGGCACTACATGGGGTTCTGTTTTAGTTTTTTGGCACTCTAGTCATTGCAAAGGAAGTGAAGATCGACTAAACGAACTTACTTTCACATTTGTAGTTCATTTATTTTAAAATACCTCTTACATTTTTATTTTGGAATGGATAATAGAAATTTCAATCACTCCGTTTTAATTTAGTTCAGTTGTCATTCATTGGAAGGGAAACAATGATTGGGTTCCGGAATTCGTTTTATTGGTAGCGCGGGATACCTTCGTATACCTACTATGCCAATCAGGAATAGTGATAGTACCCAGAAGAGCCCGGGTTTTGACCGCAAAACGAAGTTGCTGGAATGAAAGTACAGCTCCGATTTCGGAGCCGTAATTTCATTGTCCATAGCGTCTATATTGTGTGTGTGAGTTTATAGTTTTTAAATTATTATTCGAATACTTATGTTTTAAAAATATTCGTTGGCTGTTGATAAAAAGAAAAAAACAATTGTTATGCCCCTCCAATCTACACCTTGTATAATGTTAGCGTTAATGACTTTGTCACGCAGATGTATCCAAGGTTTTGTTTATTTTATATTATTTAGGATAGCAACTAATAGCTGTAGTTTTACAAACTAGATAACAAATATAAATAAAGAAGAGCTATATAGATAACAAATTTAAACAAAGAAAAGTTTGGAAGTTTCTTAAATCACTGGGAGTCGGTACAACCACGTCTGTTTCAAATTCTTATAACTTAAACATAGATCTTCTGAATCAGCATTTCGCTGCCACATCAGATTTAAATTTGACAGTTAAGTCAAAAACACTTAATTCGATATCTTCTCTTCCCACTCCACAGTGTTCTCCGTTTTGTTTTAATCAATTTTCGGTTTGTGATGTTGAGAAAGCTATAAAGTCAATTACTTCTAACGCAGTCGGCAGTGACGGAATTAGTCGAAACATGATACTCCCCATAATTGATATCGTCAGTCCTACCATTTCTAACATAGTCAACAGCTCCATATCAACTGGTATATTATCTACTGTATGGAAAGAAGCCCAGGTTATTCCTTTACCTAAGAAACCTAATCCCTCAACCTTTTCTGAGTTCCGTCCCATACTATCCTTCCCTTTCTCTCTAAAGTCTTAGAACGTCTTGTACACGAACAACTTAGCATATTCATCAACACACAATCCCTTATGAATCCTCATCAATCTGGGTTTCGCCCGGGCCACAGTACAACCACCGCACTGATTAAAATCACTGACGATATACGCCAAGACATGGACCAAGGTTTGGTGACTATTCTGTCACTGCTAGACTTTAGCAGTGCATTTAATTACGTAGACTTTGATATACTTACGGAAATTCTCCGCTCTCTCAACATATCTCCATCCGCAATTGATTGGTTTCATAGTTACCTGATTGAACGCCGGCAACGTGTTCGTATCGATGATATGTTGTCATCGTGGCAAAATCTCTCTGCCGGGGTTCCTCAGGGCGGCGTTTTATCTCCTCTTCTATTTTCAACATATATATATGTTACATGTTACAACATATACATATTTCAACAAATGTCTCGGGTTCTATTCTCAACAGGATAAATTTTGTGAAGGCACGTTCTAGAGGAGTTATCTGCTATATGTGTATTATTTAAAACACAAGGGTACCTTGCTTAATTGGAAACGTATGATGTGTATGTGTCTATCGATTTATTTATAAACAAGAAAATATTCCCAGGTTTCCATGATAACTACTTCTTTCCTATAGCCGCGTAGAAGACGATACCAACATACAAACATCCAAACAAAGTGAACACCTTCGTAACATAATATTGTGGCGAATGATGGTGGAACCATCTAGTTAGTTTCAGAACTTTTAGAAAAAAACTAGAGCATTCTGGAAGGAAAAGACAAGGACGGATATATTTTAGAAAGGGATAGACGATGAACGAAAGACAGAGATAGATAGATGTTAGAAAAGGATAGACGATGAACGAAAGACAGAGATAGATAGATGTTAGAAAGGGATAGATGTATAAACGAAAGTTCCCGAACAGAAGGTTCGGGAAGGAAGAGACAGAGATAAATAGATGGGTTCCAGAAAATTCTTCCGGGTATATAAACAGCGTAAGGCGCGCCTACCGGGCAGTTTAGAGTAGAGTTCAGTTCAAGACGGCGAAGCGACAAGTGCGATACGAAAGAGTTGGAAGAAGAGTTTAATAGAAGACACTGACGAGTTTAGTGGTGAATTTAGTGAAAAGTCTAGTGGTCAGTAAGCGAAGGAGGTGTGTAGCGCAGTCCGAGAGAAGAATCAGAAGCGAGCTATACTCGCTAATATCGGAGGTGAGCACTGCGGCAGCAGGAGGTGGTCTACGCAATATCGGTGACGGTTTTGTGAGCTAGACACCTTGTCGCCGGGACAGTGCATCGTTAGTCGTGCGTAAAGGGGCAACCCTGTGGAGAGGTATCGCGTGCGGCTGTGTAAGTCAATAAAAGCGTTTAGTTACAAACTGGTGTTTTCTTCCAATCCATAAGTGTGTACCCCCGCTCGCACGCAACAGTATAAAACAAAATCGCTTTCCCCGTCTGTCTATCTGTCTATCTATATATCCGCGAATTCTTAAACGACGCAACGGATTTTTAATATATAACAACCTAATTAAGTTTTTATATAAATAAAACAGAGCTACCTAGGAGTCAACCGGTGGCGTAGCCACGGTGAAAACTCTAGTTAATTTATATATTAGTATGAATACGTATAAAAACAATTTAGCTGTTCCCCGAATAACACTTGGCAATAAATCTTCCAATTACTAAAATGGAAAAACAATGTTGTACTAAAATGTTTTACTTAATACTCATCAATATATTTCGGTAAACCAATTTAGATTCCAAAAACTTTTTATAGAAACATTCTAGGCATATATGAAACGAATAAAATATATATTCAGAATACAGTTTATTCAATTAGGGCAGTAAAGCAATTAACAACTGTTTCATCGAGTAAAGTGATTTTATTATTAAAAAATGCTTTTTTTATTTTTTATTGCAGGAGTTCAGCAGGCAGGCAGACGGCCCACTTGATGGAAAGCGGTTACCATCGCCTATGGACATTTGCAACACCAAAGCTGCTACAGATGCGCTGCAGCTCTCTTAAGGGAGACTGGATCCTGGTCACTAATGCAGGAACACAACTCAAGTTTGTTATGGCGACATACTTTTGACCAGGGATGGTAGCCATCCAGTCGGGCAAATGCCCTACCAACCGGCTGTGAGTTATTTTTTCGCCTGTTACGAAGCCGCCCGGCCGCAGAAAATTATGTTTTTTCTCCGTTGCTGCACGAATAGAAAGATGTTGGTATAGTATCTTTTTTCAATTCTCATATTCTGAAAGTACGCTTGGAGTTGCCTGATCACAGCTATGAAAACAGTCCTTTTCTTCATTGGAGAAAGATTTTCACTGCTATCAAAGAATTTTTTTACAAAAAAGAAACCGACTTGAAGATTATCTAAAAAGCAAAAAACAAAAATTTCTACAACAACTTGAAGTCGGGGTAAAATAACGAACCAAGTAAAACATAAACATTACTACATTTTGTAATATTTTGTTGTTGTAACAATGTATATGGTAATTTTAAACGTTTTAGTAGTGATTAACGTCTGTGGACGTTAATCACCGCTACAACGTTTACTACTCTATGGATTTACTGCTATATCTTCGGAACTGAACATTTTATACCAATGGAATGTATACAGGATCATTCTAAAACTATATTGAAATGAACGCAAAAAAGAATGACCAAAATCAAAACAACAAAGTTATAGCATACATACATAAAGTAAAATATTTATACGATGCATTGAGAACCTCCTCCTTTTTTAATTTCGGTTAAAAGCCATGTGAATAATATCCCAATTTTTTTACAGCCACTGTTAAATCGCGGGATAAATTGTAATAAATATATCAACAATTTTATAACAAAATTTTATACTTAGAAATTACTTATCACTAAATTATTATTTAACTTCATAAATTTGAGCTAAATATTGACTATAATCAGTGCAATGGAGATACACTGTATAAAGGGGCGAGCAAGTTCAAATAACTGGGATGCACGATCACAGAGACGAACTCCCGAGAGGAAGAAATACACATCCGTGTCCAAAATGCTCTCAGGTGCAGTGCTACCCTACATAAGATGTTAGTATCCAGGCTCTTCACCAGGAAAACCAAAATTCGCGTCTACAAAACTGTAATTAGACCAATTTTGATGTACGGCTGTGAGGCCTGGACACTGACACTGAAAGAGGAGAACCAATTGTTGGTCACACAGCCGAAGGTTCTCCGAAAAATCTTGCCCCAACAATAAAAGAAGATGGCAGCTGGAGGGTCCGAACCAACTCCGAATTAGAAAACCTCATGGCCGAGCCTAACATAATTGAGGAGATAAAATCTCACCGTCTCCGCTGGCTCGGTCATGTAGAGCGGATGGAGGAGGATCGGGGTGTGAAGAAAGCATACTTGGGGCGACCAACCTGTCGGCGCCCGGTTAGCGTCCCAAGTATCGCTGGAAGGATAGAGTGGAAGCTGACCTGACCGCACTACAAGCCCACAATTAGCAAGACACTGCGCAGGACAGAGGGAAGTGGCGTGCTCTGGTTTCAGAGGCCAAGACTCACTTTGGGTCGCTGACCCAACGGAGTTAGTTAGTTATCAGTACCAAAAAATACAGGCTGGTTAAAGCCACAGAAAAAGAAATTCACTTGACGTTTCATATATGACGTATTGAATGAGTTCATTTGATTTAGACATGGATTTAACGCCTGATTTCATTAGTTAAGTAGTTGTTTGTTTGTTTTATTTACTTTCCTCATTTTTCAAATGACAAGCAGAGTGTTAACCTCGAAATATTTAATTTAATATTAGCGCCCTCTTTACGCTCGTGCGCCAAACCATCTCAAGCCTAAATAGGTCACTTTCACCGCTCGTGTAACACAATCTACTATTATTACTATTTCAATTTGAGAACACCATTATTTCACACACTTTATTAATTTATTTACCTATTTATTACAGGGAAACAGTTCTTATAATTATAATTCATGCAAATTACATTATAAAGTATACAATAATAATTATAAATACGTTTCTGTATGAATATGTATAAATGAATTTTAAACAAAAAAATATAGACATACAAAAGTTTTCACTTAAATACGCATAAGAGCGTATTTAAGTAAAAACTGAAAACATTGTACAGCCGTAAAAATATATATAAAATCGTCAATCCTTCTGTCCACGTTTTTTTAAAATCATACTACATTTCTTCCAAAGCTTACATCGTTTCAAATAAACTAATTACGATTGGACTTATTAAAAAGTAAAAATTCCACACATTTACTAGGAATGCGTTTATACAGACTTAATGCTGTCAAGGGTATTTTTTCATTACTGGAGTACAGCAGGCAGGTCAAAGGCCCACCTGATGGAAAGTGGCTACCATTGTTTATAGATATTTGCAACACCATAGGCATTACCAACGCCTCAAGTAGGAAGCAATTACTGCTAAGCCAATATTAGACGCTACATTTTTTAATTTGGTTATTCAAGTAAAGTGATCCATATCTAAACATAAATTTAAAACATGCAATATCATTGAATACTGTCGTGTCCTTTCAGTTATGTGCAATTCGACCAAATTCAATTTAGTTGAACAGTGTAATATCGGTATTAGAAAAGACAATTTGCTCATTTTTAAAAATGGATTGTTTTCGTATCCACGTTGTATATTAATTGTACAGAAAAACTTCATGCGCGTGTTTTCGAATATTTAAAACAGTTCTTAAAGCTTTATAAAATCTCAGGTGAACGTGTTATTCGTACTTGAAGAATGTAGAAACGAGTAGCGCGGTTTTACGGTAGCAGTAAAATACCTGATGTAGAAAGCAGCAAAGGTTGTTTACAATCATTTGTTCTTGTAGTTCGGTTGAGATTGTATTTTTATTTTAAGGAATATATATCACATATACTGATATATATTCAAGGAATATATATCAGTGCAGAATAAATGTGAAAGTAACTTTATTATTCGGAAGTTTGTTCCTATTTCATGAATGAATGAATGAAATAGGAACAAACGGAAATGAATACTCTTCAGATTTTGATTTTTATACATATAGAAATATTGTTAAATAAGATCTAATTAATCTTAGACGCATGTGGATACAAAAATGACTCGTAATTTATTGATGTGTTGTTTTTACTCAATAATAAATCTGCATTAATCGAGTATTATATATGAATAATATAAAAACTTCACATTTTTAAAAGTATATTTAAGTAACAAAATTATCGTAACTTATATAATTAATCTTGAAGACATTTTTTTTATTTTTATAGCTGGAGTACAGCAAACAGGCTGACGGCCCACCTGGTGGAAAGCGGTTACCGTCGCCTATAGACGTTTGCAACATCAGAGATGTCACCAACGCGCTGCCGGCCTCGAAGAAATTTTATGACACCCTTTTTGAAAAACTCCATATCGTAGCGCTGTGGGAAAACCTCGGCCGGGAGCTCATTCCAGATTCCTACGGTACGCAAGAGAAACGTTCTACAGAACCGTTGCGTACATGAGCGAAGTGGCTCAAGGAAGTGGGGGTGAACTCCCAACCGATGGCGAGCGGTGCGATGGTAGAAAGAGGACGAAGGCACCATTCTAAACAGTTCTTCGGAACACTCCCGTTATACAGTCGGTAGAATACGCAGAGAGAAGCAAAGTCTCTCCTAAGGCTAAGCGTATCTAAGCCGTCTGTGAGTATGGGATCATCAACAACGCGAACGGCTCGACGTTGAATAAAGTCCAGGGGATTGAATTGGTAGGCAGGTGCTCCAGCCCAAAGGTGTGAGCAGTACTCCATATGCGGCCTCACCTAGGCTTTATAAAGCACAAGGCGTTGCCGCGGTGAGAAGTACTGCTTGGACCGGTTTAGCACTCCCAACTTCTTAGAGGCAAGTTTTGCCTTGCCTTCAAGATGGCCCCTGAACTGTACATCGTTCGCGATGTCAACACCAAGGATCCCTATACTCTTGGAGGTGGTAAGGGGAGTTCCTTGGAACTGTAGCGCTTGCTCGAATGGAGTTTTTTTGGCAGAGAATACGCAGACCTGTGTCTTCTTGGGGTTGAAATGGACAAGGTTCTGTCTGCCCCATTCTGAGACTCTCTCTAAGGAATGCTCAACTTCAGACACAAGTCTAACCCGACTTTCCTCCACAAATGATCGAGGGACGTTTGCACGACCAGAGTACTGCGCATCGCCAGTGCTGTCATCCGCATAGCAATGAATGTTGCAAATAGACAACATATCATTGATATGCAAGATGAACAACGTTGGCGATAGCACACAACCCTGGGGCACACCAGCGTTGATGGGATTGATACTTGAACAGCAACCGTCGACAACGACTTGAATGCTGCGCCCATCAAGAAAGCTGGATAGCCAGGTGCAAAGTCCCTCAGGTATCCCATACGATGGCAGCTTCGATAGAAGAGCCCTGTGCCAGACCCGGTCGAAGGCCTTAGCAATATCTAGGCTAACTGCCAGTGCTTCCCCTTTGCTCTCAATGGCTTCAGCCCAACGGTGGGTTAGGTAAACCAAGAGATCCCCAGCTGAGCGACCGTGGCGGAAGCCATATTGCCGATCATTTAGCAGCTGGGAATCTTCGAGGTAACCCAGAAGCTGCGCGTTGATAATACGCTCCATCACCTTTGAGAGCAAAGAGGTTAGTGCTATAGGCCTATAATTCGACGGGTCCGTACGGTCCCCTTTTTTGGGGACAGGGTGCACATGGGCAATCTTCCACGAAGCGGGGACACAACCCTTGCGGTAAGAAAGAGTGAAAAGTCGGGCAAGGACTGGGGACAGCTCAGCTGAACACGTCTGCAGCACAATGGCAGGAATGCCATCAGGCCCAGAAGACTTCTTGACGTCGAGGGAGCGGAGAGCACATCGGACTGCTTTTTGAGTAAAGCGCACCTCCGGCATCCTAGAGTCACACTCTGGGATTGTAGGTGGAGTTTCTCCCCCGTCGTCAAGAGTCGAATTGGCCGCAAAGATTTCGCCCAGAAGATCGGCTTTATCTTTGGCGGCGTGTGCCAGACGGTCGTCTAGTGTACGCAGAGTTGGAAGAGACGCCCGACAAAAGTTTCCCTCGACAGCTTTGGCGAGGGCCCAAAAAGCTCTAGTCCCAGAAGGGTAACTAGAGAGGCGCTCACCAATTCTGCCGATGTGATTGAATTTTGCTCTCGCGAGCTGTTTTTTGAGGGACCTGGAACCGGCATTGTATCTCTTTTTCAGGTCAGAGGAACTTGGATCCTGACGAGATCAAGCTGCGGTCCACGCTCGATAAGCCTGTTGCTTTAGCTTTACAGCCTCAGCGCAAGACTTATCGAACCATGGTTTGCTCGTACCACCGATGGGTACCGTTGAGTTTGGAATGAAACATTTCATTCCCTGCAGTACCACATCGGCGATTGAGTCTGCGCATGCGTCAGGATCTTCTGACGAAAAACATAGCTGCCTCCATGGGTAGGATGCATAGAATTCACGCGGTCCATCCCAATCTGCTGACCGGTATCGCCACACCTTCCGTCGTCCAGCGGGACAAGTCCGATCGGGAATAGGAAGGGGCACCACCGAAGACACCAGACAATGATCAGAGGTTCCCAGTGGAGCACTGATCGAGATCTGGTAATTCTCCGGGTGTGTGGTCAGCAGAAGATCCAACAAAGAGGGCTCATGATCCACTCTATCCGGTATTCGGGTAAGCCCCGTGATCACCTGAGTGAATCCATGGGCGAGAGCAAAATCATAGGCAGTAGTCCCTGGCAGATCAGTCCTCGGGGAACCCAACCACTCAGCGTGATGAGCATTAAAGTCCCCGAGTATAACTACCTCTGCTGAAGGATACTGCCCAAAAACTCTGTCGGTCACCTCATGAAGGTGTTCAAAAAAGCGAGCTGTTTCAGTCCTTGCGCATTCCCTGCTATGGGACCGGTATAAGCACGCATAGATCCGAGTGGAACCACCAAAATCTATGCGTACCCACAAGATGGAAAGGTCCCTATCTTCAAGGCCGTGGAGACGGCGACAGCAGATATCTTCCCGAACGTATACACAGATCCCGGCTTTTGACAGAAACAAGTGTTCCAGATTGTAGCCGGGGTAGTGAAGGTATGATGTGTCGACCGGAGAAGAAATCTGAGTCTCCGTCAAAAACAATAAGGCCGGCTTTGCCGTCTCGAGGTGGTGATGGACGGCATTGAGATTGGCGTGAATACCTCTTATGTTGCAAAAGTCCACTTTAATTGTGGAGTCAACACCCGCTGTGGTAACTTTATTCCTTATTATTCGGCTCATGAAGATAAATAGAAAAAATAAAAAAAAGGGAAGTCTAAGGAAGTGCTAATGTGTCTGCGAAGAAGAGGAGAAAATGTGAGGTATGCCATTGTCCCTCAAATGCGCAGGTTGTATGAAAAGCTGATGTGGGGCACGGAAGGGCCCCCGATCCTCCCCGGAGAACACTGCCTGGCCACATCCGGTCACCAACCGGCACGACAGTGTTCGCCAAGATTATGCGCCAGTTGGTGGGTCAGCCTCCATGGGATTGGTTAGTCCGGGTTCAGGTCCCCTACTACCTGGCGGGCGGCCAGCGGTCAACCGTTTCATCGGGTCTCCCTGACCCCCACCTCACCTCATCACGCCCACGGAAATGCAGAAGACTTAGGCACACAACGAGTTCCAGATTTCGCAGACACTGTAGCACTTCGGAAATGGGGGGACTGGAACTTGGCCTCTAATACCGGAACACTACACAAGGCAGTTATGGTGGCATACTCCAGACCAAGGGTGGTAGCCATCCAGGCGGGCATAGCCCTACCACCTAGCTGTGTGTTGTTTAGTCGCCTCTTACGACAGGCCGCCCGGCCGCAGGAATTTATATTCTTTCTCCGTTCCTGCACAGATAATTCCCAGTACGTGAAATAGAACAGTGGATTTCGCTTAGAAGCTTAGAAGTGGATCTTTCAAGCGCAAACGAGCTAGGACGATGATGAGTACAATTCCCGGTACAATCTTCAGGCGTTGATGATAGAGTAAGAAACGAGTTGTACTGTGACGTAATATACACACAAATGTATATATGTGTGTGTGTTTTTTTATCTCTATACTCTAAATAGACAAAAAACAACATTTACACATATGAATCATGATGATGATTATTTTAAATATTTTAAGGCTCGTGTGCACCGACATTTAACCCATGGTTAAAATAAAAATCGCTAAAACTATAAGGCTAAACAGCGATTATTTTATTTTAACTATCGGTTAAATATCTTTGCACACCAGGCTAAGTCAAAGTAATTACAGAGTTAATCAATGTTCCCTAAAACATAGACGATAGGAAAGGTTAAAATATAAACGTTAGCTAAATTTCAATTTAAAACATGAATAAAAATTCTGCTTTTTTTATTTAAAGTGACAGAACATTCTTGGACGTACCTTTTTGTATTTACTTCATAACCTTGTTTTTCCCTTTTCGTTATTCACGTCCACCTAACTAATTCAGTGCAAACAAAGAAGGTCAATACTGTGAGATGTTTTTGTGGTTAGAATATGAACTTTATTCAGAAAGAGTCGGACTGTGATGTATTTAATTCGTGTTATTTTCAAACTTGCACTTTAATAAGCTATAAATATTGGTAATTAATATTTCGACAATAATCTAATTTCTTATCATAAAAGAAGAATAATTGAATGATTAAAATAGTAATTTAATTTTATAACTTGATTATGATTACTTTTTCTTTGTTCATTAGACGTTACAAATATTGATTCGTAACATCTATGAAAAGTAATGTATATATGTAGTTACAGTATGTTAATTAATTTTGAATATTAATTAGTATCATATTCTTTCTAAACAAAATTAAATATGTTTTAAATACAAACTTTCGTGGTGATTTTTCTATGTCAAAAAACGAGAGAGTCTGAAATACTATAATAGTTTCTATCACTCAGAACTAAAATAGAAATATGGCTTTTTCATAATAACTTTCCTGGCGATGATTATACATTACTAAGTTTTAGGCTTCTTACTTAGTTCAATCGTTGGCAACATTAAGTATTATTAACTAAAATGAGTAACCTTTAAATACAACTATAAAACGAATTTTAAATGAGTTTGCGTTGTTCTTATAATCTTACAAGACAGACTATATATATGGACTGAAAATTCAGTTAGCCTTAAAAAATATAACGGGCTATTGTAGAAATAAACTACATACTTGAGTTTACTTTTTACGTTTCTTTTATCTTCATCTGTCAAAATTTATAACCCTGTAGGCCGTCCAGTCTAGTTAGTGAATACGCTTCATTAGACTATAAGTGTAATTATAAAATAATAATATATAATATAATTTCATATAATATAATAATATAAATAATTATATAAAAAGAGAAGAAACGAAGAGATACACACAAGCACACCATCCAGAATCAATAGTGGGTAAATAAATATCTTTGTTCCCGTGGGCAACGTGACGGGATATTTATGAAAACCGACAAAAGTCGTGAGAAAGTTTATTTCAGAAATTGTTGTTATATAAAATTATTCTTAAAACACTCCGTACAAGTCTTTTTGTATAATAATAAGAAATTGTATTGTTAAATAAAAATAAACCAATTAATAACCGAATTATTCAAACCTCACATAATATTATTTGTAATACACTCTCTCATGCATTGGATATACGTAAATGTCCAAATACTTTGTTTACATAATGAAAGTCGAAGGTCCAAGCATTGAGGTCGCGAGGCGCCGCGGTACGTTCGTATCTCGTAGCTTGCGTTAGTCACGCTACAGCGGTAGACGGCTACGGTTGCTCGCTGATTCCTGCTACGGGCCAGCTACGCGGCCACGTAATGTTGTGGTGTTCGGTCGCACTTTTGGCACTCCTCGCTAATGCACAAGGACGAGCGGTAAGTATTGAAAAGATTTGCATTTTTTTATTCCGTTTTCTTCCTTCAAAAGACCTTAAAATATTAAAAAGATTTTCATATCAAAAGAACCCCTTAGATATAGGATTACATTTGTAAAATTAATATTTTGATATGATACAAAAAATAGTATACAATATTTTTGAGAAAACGTTTATTTTTAATTTGATTCACGACTGTAAACTCAATGCACGCCACGTTACACAATTAACTTTGTATTTATAATAGAATTTAAATATGTAGGTATATTTAAGTATAAATTACGAGTCAGTTCATTGCCAGACGCAACATCCAATACGTCTGGCGGCATTTGTAACCTAGAATTGAAATATCTGTACTTCAAAATCTATAAATGTGAAAGTAACATTATGATAATATATTTGTTACGTTTAAAGTTAACGATAAAACTGCTGAACAAAACTTAATGTAATTTGGTTAGAAGATAGGTTGTATCATTGAGAAAGAGATAGGCTATCATTTATTTAAAAAAAAATCTTGACGGGTCTCAAATAAGGGTAAAAAATGATGTGGGTAATATAGCTCCGCAATTTAAAAGTACAAAAAATTCTATTTAAATAAATAGAATTTTTTGTACTTGTAATAAATAAATATTTATTTTGGTAAGTAACAATGAAAAGCGTGTTGCAGCGTATTTATAGTTGTATTTTTACTTCATTCAGTATTTTGTGTTTAAATAAAATTATTAGTCCGCCATAGTCCCCATAGTTCCAGATCCCCAGGCGCACTAGCAGTTCACCAGAATAGCCCGATACCTTTGGTTCTCATTTCCTACAATCCTACACTGACCGGGGCTTGTCATTGGGTGCATTTTATATGGTGCAGACAGGGATAATCGGTCAGTGTCACGTCACATTTACATCAAAGTCGAAGGGGCTTCTACGAGTTGGCCTTCCCATGGCTCACGCAAGCCCTCCAATAGTCCGGGCCATTTTTAGTTAGTCCTCTAAATATAACCCACTTATTTCTACAATACGTATTAAAGATAAAAAAGAGGTAAATCTTGTTATAATCAAGGTAAAAAAGTATAAGTTGTAGTGCGAGTTTGTCTTTACTAAAAACAGATTTAGAAATTAAAAAAACTTTGAATAATAAATCCTATTTTTCAATAAAAGCATAGACCAAGCAAACATATTAAATCAAAAACATTTCAGTGCTGAATGTGTTAAATAAGGTTTTTTCTGTTTCATAAATTACTGGGTTTGTTTTCCTTTACTACGCTTGGAATGTATCCTATATTTTTTTGTTCCTTTTACTGCATACTTTGATTATATTTGTGTATTTTCAAAAACAAAGGGTAAACTAAATTAGGGTTCCTATATCTAAAGTTAGGAACCCATATTCTTTTTCACTGGCGTCGGCCTATGTTATAGCTGATTATCTCAGGAATTACTTTGATTAGACTTACACAGTTTCGTATACTCATAGAAATCTAGTTGGTGTATACGTTTGTAAAGTTCGACTTAAGTGACAACAGAATACTAAAAATATAGCTTGAAAAAACCCCTAAATCGACATTCTACAGATGACCAGATCAACATATCGCCACCCTTCTGCTTCTTTCACGTTTAAAAATTAATTATAATATTTTTATTTAATTACACATTTTTTTATTAAAGCCGGACAACCTTGTCCGTCCGGTGGAAAGCACCGGACGGACAAGGTTGTCCGGCTTTCTTTGTCTGTGGATTTTTTATGTTTTATTTCTATTTATTACTTATATTATCCTTTTTTATTCTTTTTCTTTTTGTGCTTTTGTATTTCATTTTTTATCTTTTTTTTAATGAACACTTATAGATTTCTATTACATCGGGTCCTTATTCTAATATAACATCCTTCTTTCTTAACCTAGATATTTTACTTTCTTATTCATGCTATGAATTGGTTACTATTGCTTAACTATTCCTATTTATACTAACTACTTCTCAACTTTTGCTTCCTATTCCTATTCTTCATACATTTCTTACATACTTACTTAAATATAATCTAAAATGTATACTTATCTATAATTACACATTTACACAATAAGGCACCTTGTTGAGAGTCCATCAACTAAGATAATTTTTATCTATTACAAACTGACAAAGTCGTCTAGATTTTGTACGAGCGTAGCAAGTTATGACGCTATATTTTTTACGAGTCAAACAATATATGTTTTATGATTCGTTAAACAGTAAAAAGAAAAAAATTTGGTGGATTATTTTAAAAGTAAAATTATAATAATGTGTTTTAAGGGCCGCTCCTGATGATGATCCTATCTTACAATAAAAAAATATATACCGCAAAAAAAATATTAAAACTGATGATTCTGGTACCGCTTTCAAAACAAACTTGAGTTACTGTTCAATAACGAGAACCAGTGGGACAAATTTACAGACGTCTTTTTGCTAATATTTATATATAAGTGCTCAATGTCGTCTCCCGTCTGCCTGGTTGCTATTGAATTTTTTTTTTACTAATTAACTAACTCCGTTGGCTCAGAGACCCAAAGTCAGTCTTGGCCTCCGAAACGAGCGCACGCCACTTCCCTCTGTCCTGCGCAGTGTCTTGCCAATTGTGGGCTTGTAGTGCGGACAGGTCAGCTTCCACTCTATCCTTCCAGCGATACTTGGGACGACCAACCGGTCGCCGACCGACTGGTCGCCCCAAGTATGCTTTCTTTACTCCCCGATCCTCCTCCATCCGCTCTACATGGCCGAGCCAGCGAAGACGACTGAGACTTTATCTCCCCAATCATGTTGGGCTCGGCCATGAGGTCTTCTATTTCGGAGTTGGTTCGGACCCTCCAGCTGCCGACAAAAAAAAATTGCTGAAATCAAATTTAGTAATTGAGAATACCTATATATTCTACGTAAATATTAATACAATTAAATTTGATTACTCGGTTTTAATTTGATATAACAAGAGGAGTACGTGCTCCGGCCGACTTCACCCGGCCGCAGTTCAAATTTCATTTCATTCATTAAGCAGAATTAATATAACGCGTTATATTCCGTTCCCCTCCCTCTCCTACCCTCTAACCAACACACTGTACATGTGTTGCTAGACGTAAAAGCAGAATTGACAAACAAGAATACATAATTAAAAGGTATTTTGAACGGAGTATTTAAAATTATAGTAAATTATACTGTACTAGCTTCTGCCCGCGACTTTGTCCGCGTGGAATAGTTAAAAAAAAGTAAGTCAAGAATCATTATTCATTGGTCCTCCGCTCCTATTGGTCATAGCGTGATGATATATAGACTATAGCCTTCTTCGATAAATGGGCTATCTAACACTGAAAGAATTTTTCAAATCAGACCAGTAGTTCCTGAGATTAGAGCTTTCAAACAAACAAACTCTTCTGCTTTATATATTAGTATAAGATATACCTAATGTATCGCAATGTAATTTACATTTATATAATTGAAGGAGACGGATACGCTTTCATACATTCTTGGGCCCAGGTTGTAAAAAGATTTCTTTTTATTGTGAGGATATTTTTTTTTAATTGTAGGATTTAGTTATTTTAATCGTGTGGAGTTGTGTTTTCATATTATTAATTGTTGAAATTCATTAACATAAATCTATTATGCTAATCGACAACTTATTTTATTTATGAGCTTATTTGAAGATTTCTCGTATTCCAGATATACTTTGGGGCTAATGGCTTCCATTTTGTAATAGTAAAATATAACTTGTTTTTAAGATATGTCTCAATTCATAACATTTTTTTGGCCCATAGTTCCCCATCTCCTTGCATATGTGATTTCGAATTAAATTCCAAAAGTAAAAATTGATATTTATAGATGTTTATTATTAATGCCCGTTTTTATAATTTTCGTCTTCTTGTACAAAAATTTGTTTCGGTTAGGAACAGGATTTCAGAGAAAGTATGAAGTTCTTCAAGGTTTCTTAACACTGTTGTATTATAGAAACATTTTTAGTAATCACTTCATCTATAAGGAGAGACGGCAAAAAAAAAATGTTGTCTTGCAAACGCAATCGCACATGACGAATTCATAAGGGTTTCTATTTTGCCAGAATAGACACGGAACCCTAAAATCCAATAAACAAGCTTAATTTCTATAAATTTCTATGTCAGAATATCACAGATATATTTAAGAATTTTTTTTTGCAATACAATATTCTCTTTGAAACTAAAACAGATCTACTTTAATATTCTATCCACGATTCTCAGCCAGGAACTGAGGCTTGAAAGAATACCTATTTAAATTAAGATGTCGTTCTAAATGTATCAAGAGTATATAAGGCTGAGAGAAATTTTAATTCAGCCGATTGAAGAAAAGAGTATTTGATTAAGACTGT
This sequence comes from Dendrolimus pini, assembly GCA_949752895.1. Classification (NCBI taxonomy): domain Eukaryota; kingdom Metazoa; phylum Arthropoda; class Insecta; order Lepidoptera; family Lasiocampidae; genus Dendrolimus; species Dendrolimus pini. The sequence continues at coordinate 17,866,237 of OX457127.1, forward strand.
GTATTATACAATATAATAAGATCTGAATGTATTAAATTCATAATGTTACGAGTGCGGGACTCGAATTAAAATGCCGTTGGAATGACTATAGACTTTATTAGATCGTGATAATTGTCCTCTTTTTAGATATTTAAATTTTTTTAAGCTTAGTAAACAACAGTATTACTATAATTCTTTGATATGGTCCTCTAGTCAAAATGTAGTTATTTTAGGGATGAATAGCCATTTTGGCAAAAAATCTTTTGTAATGGAATAAGTGGCCACTCTACAGTACAGCTCGAAAAGTCAATTTAATGAAAATGTTTGAACAAGATATATTGATCAGTTATTGATATAAACAACAAAATCACTTCTACAGAACTCCTCATTGTGTTTGGACTAACAAATACTCGACCGATCAACATAAACTTAATTGCTTTTAAGTTAATGAATCTTTAAACTTTTCGAGTACATGCGTAATTAGTATTTCAAAGATAAACTAGGACTGCGACTAGTATCTTGAAATTCCCGCGGAATTCCCGGGTACCACAGTATTTAAAAAAGGTATGTAAGTAAGCTATGTGAAAACTGTAATTGAGTAAGCTAATTTTTATGCACCCGAACAACTTCAAACCAATTCCCGGGACTGGAAAATTCCACAAATTTTAAGTCTAACAATTTTCTGTTGACTAGAAAAAACCGCATCGAAATCGCCCCGGTAGTCTTGACGTGAATCCCGAACACACACACACAAAGCGACAAACATAAAAGAAAACTAAAAAAAATTACATCGTGTTCTCCATCGTCCATCGTATTCCAGTTGTTTTATAAATAGCCTCAATGTACAGACACGCCATGTTTCGCATTTTATAATATTATGGATTAAAAGTAATTTATTATTACATTTATTTATTACTTACCATACAGTACATATTTCGCTTTTCACAGGCATAAAAAAAATGTAGTTTGGGTTACAAGCCAAGGGTACAAAGGTAGATATAATATTCATGAAACTGAAACCTAAAATATAATCATCACGTCTTAATATAATTAGATTATTTTAGTTACCACTGCAGAATTATTATAATTATTTAACATATGGCAACACCGCTTAGCAAACAGCCCAGGGGATTAATTTCTACAAGGATTGCTCCACATGTGCCTCATTATGTTTCAAGGACCCCAATATAACAGACTTAAGTACCATCTTAAACTACTAACGGGTGGAAACACAAACAACTCAAAGTTTAACAAGAAGTTTACCCAGAGTGACCGTGGTTCTTAGTTATTGTTACTTGCACCAATAATATTTGTGAAAAGGCTCTTATAACAAAATGTACAGTCCACTATGATCAATATAAATATTTTAACAATATTCTTGGCCATTTAGTTATAAAAAGCATAAACAATATTTATTAAATTAAGGGCCGATTTTTCAATCATCAGATAATATTTATCTGACTGCGACTCATGTTTGTGCTTCTTTTACAGCCACTGTTAAATAAAATAATAATAATAAAAATCAACAATTTTATAACATCATTTTATACTTATAAATAACTTTTCACTAAATTATTATTTAATATACATAAATTTGAATTAATTATTTACTGTCATCAGCAGTGGCGGATTTGTCCTAAGGCCCAGAAGGACCAGGCCTAGGGCGGCCAATCATGACAAAAAATTCACTGATACTAACAAGAAATAACTCAAAGTACGTAAATATTCTAAAGGCTCGTGCACATTATGGTGGGGCGCACTGCACCGCATCGTATAACAATAATCTTCCTAAATCGCTTTTGTACTTTTTATAAATAAAATATAGATAATGTTATGTGAAGTAATTATTTCGTTCATATAAAATGTACGTATAAGTTATTTCGTACATATAAGTGATTTAGGAAGAATATTGTTATACGCGCGATCCTTAAAAACACTCGCTCATGCGTTCGTAGGTTAAACAAACATACTGTTACACAATATTAGATGTTGACATTTAAAACTGCAGTAATTATACTTAAAGCGTATAAATACTGCTCTTTTTCATAGTACTGAGATAATTCATCAGTGAGAAAAAAGTACTGGCTGGTACAATGCCACAGAAAAAAAATACTTGAGCGGTATGAGTTGATGATTTTTTGATATCTTTAGGACAATAAACTCCTAGTTAGGTAACTGTTTTGATATGGTCGGTGACAGTGGGTATTAGAAGGGCCCAAGCATAACAATATAAAGTTTATAGTATTATATTGTGTCTCTAGAGACCACGCGCCATAAAAACGGACCAGACATTTGGAGGGCTTGAGTGAGGCCATGGGACGGAAGGCCAACATGTAGAGGCGCCCCTTGAAAAATTTAATGTAAATGTGGCGTGACACTGACCGGCGATTATCCCTGTCTGCACCATATAATAATGCACGCAAGGACAAGCCACGGCCAGTGTAGGACTATTGTAGAAATTGAGAACAAAAAGTACCGGGCTTTTGGGATGAACTGCTAGGGGTCTGGGAATATGTGGCGTCTGCCCGTCGCAATGTTCGGGGGACATGGAAAAATGGGCAGACGGTGAATGTCCACTCTTACCATAGACCGCTAAAAATGCCATAGAAGACGGGCAACATGGGTGTGAGTGGCTAAGGGGTGTAGAGAGGTGGGCTGCAGGTTCACCGAAGGTACTTCTGACGTTATGTCTTTATCACTTACACTCCTGGAGCTTGAGTCTTAGCTCTAGCGATCTCCACTCCGTGACGGCTGGCGAAGGTAAGCACGGAGGAGAGGGCCTTGCCTTGGCCCCCGGAGTCAGGTCCCAGGTGTCGCTACTCAGGTACGGCTTCGCCACAAAGCCTCCTTGGGGGTATAGTGTGATAGATATTATTATTATTATAGCAATACCAGGCACACATTTTAAGAATTCATACGTATCTAACTAAATAATAAGATGTACTATAGATAGCATGTAAATTCGGCATGTTAATTAAGTTATTGAGGAGGGTTTGGATAAGGGTTCCCACCGTAGTCGAGGCGCCGAGTCAAACCTATCTGGAATACTAATTGTTACATTTTCTCTCAAGAAATTAAACTGAAAGCTTCACAACGATATGTATGCAAAATTTGATTAGTAATATGAATTTCTACTTTCGCTTAGAGAAATTTGAAATGGGGATTATTTAAATCACTCGCTTTTGGAACGCAAGTAATTTATTTGTTTTCTTGTAATAAGTAGTGTAACAGCCTTGCAGATTTGGGTAAGAAAGTACCAAATATACCAAATATTAACTATTTGGGCAGGGTTTCCCCATTATTGTTCATTGCTTACTGTGCGGTGTGAATAGTCACACCAAAGGCTGAACAATAAAGGGGAAACCCTGCCCAAATAGTTAATATTTGGTACTTTCTTACCCAAATATCTGCAAGGCTGTTACAGTAGTTTGTTTTAAGTACGAGTATAAGACGGTATCGGAGAAATTAAGTAAATAGAGAAATAACAGTTATTCAAGATTATTATTAAATACATATTTATATACTTATATAAATATTCCTAGCCACAGTGTTTGACCTCGATAAACTCCGAAACTACTCAATCGATTTTGATGTTTTTTTTCATTTTGCTAGATTTGTTCCAACTTATATTTGTTTGTTCCAATCTATTTTATTTTAAACACAAAGAGAGGTCGGTACGATTATGAGTTCTGTTGTCAACTAAGTTACATAAGCATCAAATAGATGGCGCCATACTTTAAGTCCCACCCTTTCTGTCACAATTGGAACCAGTAGGTGGCGCTAAGATCTGGTTCTAGAATCTTCCTAATCTGGACCGATTTTGATGATTTAATTTTTGTTTGTTTGTGTGGGTCCCCGGATTGTTTAGATTCACAATTGAAACCGGGAAGTGGTATTAGAATCGGATTCTAGACTTTTGTTTTTTTAGGTTAGGTCAACGTTTGCTGGGACCGCTAATATTTTTATATAATAAAAAATAATATTTATTTTGTAAGGAATTTAACAATAACGCTACAAATTAAGCTATGTGCTAGCCCTATCGTCGTATTTGATTTAGACTTTATTTAATCAAGTGTTTTGTTTGAAGGCTCCTTGAAGGAGCCACTGCTAGGCATAGGCCTCCACATTTCATGGGAATGTGGTATACCCGGCAGCCGTTGTATATGAGCCTTACTGAGTTTCACAAATTGGGTGTTATCTGTAAGATGAACCAAATGGGATAGATAGATACAGCGCATATACATAGTAAATACGATATTGTAAAACGGAAGGACAGGATGTTATTATCCCGGAAGGTATTGTCATGACCTTAGAAAATAAATATATAAACTATTGGCGTGTGCCATCTATGGGTTCCAATTGTGAATCTAAACCACCCGGCGATCCCTCAAGTACACACAAAAATTCCATCTAAATCGGTGAAGTCGATCTCAGGTTATGCGCTTATATACATTTTTATTATTAATTTTTATTTATATAGATAGATAGATGGTATAAACAAAATAATAATAGGAAATTGGAAAAATAAATTTAATTGGAAGATATAAACGAATGAATTATATATTCTTATGTAATGTGTGTACGACTATGGCTAGTTATTATACGTTTGATATTTGAATAGTAGGTATTCATTATCTTGCCTAACCATCGGTTGAATTTTGACATTACTTATATGGACTTTATGTTAAATTTTAACCAATACTAAGGCTAATGAACGGTCAGTTAGAAATTGGAACCGGCCATCAAAGGGGGATTATTAAGGATGAATATAAAAATGTACGCTTCAAATAAGAAAATTGCCTGACCGGTGTATTCTCGCTAAGTATTCGAATCCACATCATTTAAATGAGAAAAGGGTACATTAAGCATTTGGTAGAAGAATACTTCGTTAATGCGTAGAACGCTTAGAGAGAATACAAAGAATTTTTTGAATTTTAACTATCTTATAGTCGTATAAGTCCCAACTCCTATAAAGACAGCTGTAGTTCACAAAGGCTTCTATCCTTGGATGAAAGACGTACAGTTTTAGATATGTCATTCCTTTTTGATATAGTTCATAGCCGTGTTGACTGTCCTGAGCTCGTCTGGAAATTGGCATATAATGTACCTGGATACCGTATTCGTCACACACCTTTGCTGAATGTTCCTTGTAATTCTACCAACTGCGCTCAAAATTCTTTGTTTTCTCGTATGGCTCGTACTTATAATACTAAATTTTGTAAAATTGATCTTTTTGCGTCCTCCAAACACAAATTCAAAAGTAACACTATTAATGAGTTGCTGAATTTTATATAACACAGCCCGACTTTACTTTATTTAATTTCAACTTAACATTTGCTTTGTAAAATTGTTACTAAAGTGGTAGTTTATAAGGAAGAACTGTTATTGGCCTTACTTTTTATTGTAAACGATTTTATATTATATTGGTGTATTCGCAGTTTGGTTTTCTCAATAAATAAATAAATGCTGCCAAAGTATTGTTGAATTCGATCAATTTCTATTATAGTTGCAAATTTACTCATTTGCTTTGAACAGCTCAATGTTTATAATTCTTTAGACAACTATATTCATCAAAGCTCTCTGACTTTTGAAAGTTGGCAAACTTGTTACGCGGCTGCGTGTCCTGGCTTGGTTCTCGACTTTTGACAAACAAAGCAGACAGACTGAAGTTGTTTTTGTTTATTATTACATTTCAGTTGTGGTTTTAATAAAGCCCCTTTGTGTTTATCTTATTCAAGATTAGATGGTATTGTCAGCTTGTTTAGGTGGTGTGTTTCGCACGCTAACGCTCTTGTTAAAACGTTTAAAACGCTTACATTTCAAAATATATTTTATAAGTTTTTCTTTTATTCACTACGGTTCAAGTCATTTATTTCTCAAAGTTATGTTACGTTATGCTGATATTTAATGCTATGCTATGCTGATAACTTATGTGTATATTTGTATATATAGTATAGTTATATATTTATTATTAAAATATAAGTAATCGTACAATAATTATGTATACCACCATCGCCACTCCCAATCAAAATATTCTTGCCACGGGTTGTCTGGAAGAGATCGCTTTTTATCGATAAGACCGCCCTTTGTACCCAATGTACCCAATTAAAAATTTAAAGTAATATTTATCTTATCTTCTTATCTTATAAATATTAACACGAAATAATTTCCTGATGTATAGACTATATATTTTTATATTTTAAAATTGTATAACAAACGTGTTGTTTGCGATACCAAATTGTTTCTGTACACTTTGTAATAGTTTTTAATAAATTCTTTAATCTTCTGACCTTTAGGGATTTCAAAACAAAACATACCCCTAAATTCAAAATAATTTTCATGCTTTAATTCCGTATAATATTAATAAAATTCCTTAAGTTATTACGCACTCTATCAGTAATAAACTGTCGGACATACTGAGAGACAATAATTCTAAAAACGGTAATTAATTAAACGTCGTGTATGAAACTAGCAGTTTTTTCTTAAATTACGGCATTTTTTTAATCACAGAGAGACATTTCAGTTTTATACATTGGTGCACCTAAAATAGAACTCTGAAATAGATATCTAGTCTTCATTTGGATCAAATAAGCGTTTTTGGATTCAAATTGCCGCCCTCACAGTCCTTAATTATTATCTTGCTATAACTGAGTGATGCGAGTCTACGTCCGCAGTAGAACGTTTATAGCCTGATATTATTTTTTGGTTCTACTTACACCATCAAAGTGAAGTCTGTGTATGCTGTAATACGCTAGCCTTCTACCGATGGATAGCCTTTGAATTGGAGAAGACCATTATATATCTTCTCAAATTCAGCAGGGTAAGACGGGTGGGGTGCCGTGATGGCGGTTGCCTGAAAAGTTTGCTACTAGTAATTAGCATGTTTATAAGCATATCGATTCAATACATTATCAATCAACTAAATGTAAAAAATATATGTTTTCAGAACAAGCACTGACAACCAATCTACAACAAAGAGTTATCCAAAATTTAGCGGTGCGCCTAAAAATAATCACAATGCTCTTTTACAGGTAAACATCAGCAACACATGGGTTCTTCCTGAGGAGGGTTTCCCGGTGTTCTATCGCTACTTCAGGGACCGCATCTCGTGGTATGAGGCGGATGCGGTGTGCCAGTTTCACCATGCCAATCTCGTCACCGGTTAGTTATATTCTTCTTCAGTAAATCTTCTTAAGTAAAGTTTGCATCACATATGCCGATACTCCGTTTCCTTCATCCAGCTACTGCCGGCGACTTTGTACAGGTTATCAGTCTACCGAATTGGATGCTTCCTAGACTGTTTTACCGTTGGGTATATGTTAGTTATTAAAAATATTTATCATCTTACTGAACAGTATAAGACTACTTATTTATATGTTTGATGTGTAAAGAATAGTATAGCGATTGTAGTGAGACATATGACGTCTATATTAATACAATAGTGTGTAAGGAAACGCACATATTGTTTTGACCAGAAAGTAATCGAATAAAGGCAAAAACTAAGAGTTCATAGACATTTGACTAGTAATACGATTAACTGATGAAGGCAGTCTTTTAACGTATACTAATTGGATAACTACAACGGTTTAAAAAAATAATGTTTATCAATAAAGGTATAATATTTTCTTAAGTTTTCGCGACTTGTACACATAATAAAACTACGTTTTAACGGTTTTAAGCGCGGTAATTTATTTGATTTAGGTTTATCCGACGTTTCGGCCGCTTTTCAGTGAACACACGCTGGATAAACCCAACCATTACATCAGATTCGATAACCCACAAATCCTCGCGAAAGAGAATCGTTTCATACCAAGAATGATGCGTGAGGCTATTGAAATCAAAAAACACCCAAATTTCAATAGAGAAGATGGTTGGCAGGTACCACCTGTTTGGGATCCAATCATCAAAACTATTAAGACCCAAACCCAGCAAAAACCAACTGCCAGACCTCAAGACACTGTGAGCTCTTTCTGAGTGCAACGGAACAAACCAACTTGACTGATAATTTCTTTTATTTTTCCTTCCACTCATTTTAATATTATATAAAAAAATTTAGAACTAGGCATGTTTGCTGAAGAGTTTCTTGCGCCGCTTCTTCTCTTCAAGCCACAACATGTTGTGAAGCGGTGGTAAATTAGATTAGGCTCCCATAGAGTAAATAATATCCATAAACAAAATTTAAATCTAAATAATTAAAATGAACAAGTTGGCGGTAGGCTGATAAAAAACTTTGACAATACACGTTTGACAAATGTCATCTTTGTCTTCCGTGACCACGGCCACTGAAAAGCGGCCGAAACGTTAAACCTAAATCAAATAAATTACCGCGCTTAAAACCGTTAAAACGTAGTTTTATTAAATAAAGGTATAAACTCACCACCATTAGTATAGTTAAAGTAAGCTCGCATAAACCTACAAGCCTACTCATGTACTATGTATGCATATTAATATGTTAATAATAATTATAGGTTGATAAATTATTAACGTGTAAAACTGGCATTACACAACATTACATCATCTTTCAAATTACATTCTATTTAGGAAATATTATGTCCCCTGAATAGCGGCTTGATTAAAAAAAAATTATTCTTATCATTTCTCATAAAGTTAGTTTGGAAAATTATATAACTTTATTTTTATAAAAGATTGGCTAACCTGTAAAGTGAAAAAACAGGAAATATACGAGATCGTAATTTAATTGTGAAAAATAACAAATAATAAGACGATATTAACAAGAACAGAATTTTGAATTGAGGGCTTTCAAGAACACAACAAATAAAACCTTTCCACCAACAACACAAACATGAACCTTTTGCCGTATTTATCAGGATAAACAAACTAAGCCTCGCTTGACCTTCGTTTGTTTTTACGGGACATTTGGCACAAAAGTTAAGATCAAAATAATGTGTGCAAAAAGATACATTTCAATGTCCTCTTGGGCCGTTACTTCTAATCGAGAGCAATGTAGCCAAGCCCCCCATTACAGCCGATGGCACCCTCGACCCGAGATACGCGCCTTTTGGAGATAAATGTACCTGCCGATAAGAAAATGCAAATATACATGGATATTCTCGTGTACTCTAACGCGCTTGTAAATTACGCTGCTACATAACTTTAGTTGAAATTTGTAACAACGCATTTTGAGTTGATTCATACTCTTACATTCTGAATATTATACCTCTGGTTTACTGTTTACAGGAAAGGCTATTTTCGTAGCGTGCTTCCTACATGAAATCTTAACAATAATATAATAAAATAACAATCTTTATTATTATATAATCTACACCTCGGACCTGATTTCGGGAGCTAAGGCAAGGCCCTCGCCTCCGTGCTTACCTTAACCAGCCGGCACGGAGTGGAGATCGCTAGAGCTGAGACTTAAGTCCAGGGGTGGAAGTAATAAATGGCGTAACGTCAAAAGTAGCTTCGGTGAACCTGCAACCCACCTCTGTACATTCCTTAGCTACTCACACCTATGTTTCACCTGTCTTCTATGGCATTTTTAAGGGTTCATGCCGGTAGTGGTGAGTCACGGTTTGCCCATTTTTCCATTATCTTCGAACATTGCCACGGGTAGACGCCATAGTCCCCATATTCCCAGACCCCTAGTACTATTAGCAGTTCACCCCAAAAGCCCGGTACTTTTTGTTCCCCACAATAATCCTACACTGGCCGAGGCTTGTCCTTGGGTGCATTATTATATGGTGTAGATAGCGATAATCATCGGTCAGTGATACGCCACATTTACATTAAATTTGTCAAGGGGCCTCTACGTGTTGGCTTTACCATGGTTCCACGCAAGCCTTTCAAAAGTCTGGGCCATTTTTATCGTCCGGGATCTCTACAGACATACAATATAATCTTTATTGGAGAAAAATCTGATACAGTAACTTATTGAAGTCCCTAACTATCAAGCTAGACATGAAGCATGTTTTTCGGGAATCAGTGCCCGCCCACATTAGTATGTAGTTTCAAACTCTAATAAATACAAATCAGTAAGAGTGTTTATGTCTAGTGAATAAGCGTATGGATGCGCGTAAGCGCGCGTAAATAAAGCAGTATTTCTACAAGTAAGTTATGATGATGATGACACAGATGAGTGACACAGTATTCGCTCCAATGACACGAGTTCGAATTCTAAGTGTGGAGCATGCACCGCTTAGGTAGTTTTTATGATCTAGTATAAATATATTTACAATTCCTACGTGCTCATAGTCAAGTGACTTACATATCGAGATAACTTATATGTGGAGTATGTTAATCTGCCTTGAAGTAGCGTGGCAAGTGTAACACCCGTTATCCTTAAAGAAGAATCCTGAACTTAACCCTAGGACGTTTAAGGGATAGTATTATTATGGTAAAATAAAGAATATAACATACTCAATAGAAACACTGAAAACTTCCAACATTCCCGCGGTAAATGGAATGAAAGTTAGCACGAATGCAGCAGCATATTTATTTTTTATTATAATTGCTTATTTATTATTATATTAAATTTTTTATATAAAACCTTATAATCTCTTAGTTTCACAATATTTACAATACGCTTAACGTTAAATATGATATATCAATATACAATGTAAATTGCATATAATCAAGGCGTGTCGTTTTAACATGCCAGAGCCTTCGACAATATTATTATAGAACCTTATAAAAGTGATAATGTGTTTTTCAAAGCGTGTGCACAGATATTATAAAAGCTATTATGTAAGCATAAATCCATTATATTCTTAAGAGTCGGGCAAATAATAACGTTTATGAAGAGAGTAAGGTTACACGGGAGGGAAAATTGTAGACATCATTTATTTATTTTACCAACAAATAACAAACGGATCTTCTTACATTTTTACGTCAGAAAAAAGGATTAAGTTTTTGCACTGCTTACGTTCAAGCTTATCATTTTTTAGGGTTCCGATTAATTCGAATAGAACACGGCAAAATTAACATTTACAAAAATCGTCCAATTGCGTGTCAGTGCATGAATAGTGAAAGGTGAGGTGACAAATGACCAATGTTTTCACCCTTTGACTACAAAACCATAAATAAATATTTAATAAAAACTGCTTAACGGACATTCAAACCTATTTTTATTGGCTCTTGATTGTGGAAGCTCTGCAACTTGGTTTTCTGTTATAACTTACCACTTTGTAGTTAAACAAATATGATAGGGGACTTAAAGTTTCACAACTATGATATGCCCGCGAATTCGTCCACGCTTGATTTGAAATTCCCGTGGGATACCGGAGACACAAAGTACCGCAAAATTTTAAAAAGATTGTAAACTATTGTTTTAGAATATAATAGAATATTCTTTATTGCACACAAGAAAATAATAATACACGTGAATTAACAATCTTGTAACTAGTACAATCGGCGGTCTTATCGCTAACAGCGATTTCTTCCAGACAACCTGCTGGAGATAATTTTACATTTTTAATAATTGGTCGGTATATGATATTTAGTACGCATATTTGAAAATATATACAATCATATATACATATATTACTAGTAAGTAAAAAAATATAAATACACATACATATTTGTATACAAATATATGTACATAGAGTTGTTTTAGTGAAAACTGTGTCGGAATAAGCTAAATTTTATGCACCCGAACACTACAAGCCGCTCCTGGAAAAATTCTCACAGGATTCCCTGGAGAGAAATTTTGAGGGAGAAAGATTTTATTATATAAAAATTTGAATCGAATCGAAATCGATAAGTGAGAAAATCACATTGTTTTTTTTTTATCTGGCCATTTTAAATCATTCCCAGAAAATCCCAAATCCAATTCCCAAAATCCTGTGGAATTTCCAGGATAAATTAAAAAGTAGCGCATATTTTAAATCTAATAATTTGCTGTCAACCAGTGAATCCCGAACAAACAGACAAGAAATCTAAAAGAATAGATAGCGTTATCCGTCGTTTCTATAGTTTGTTCCAGTTGTTATTTGAATAGGTTCTATTTACAGACACGGAATTTTTAGAATTTTATAATATGAGATTATCTGCTCAATTATTAACGTATAAACATTTAAGGGCCGCTTGCATAACGTTCCTTAAATTTGTTTAAGAAACACTAAACGCATTTAACACCCCTAAATACGATAAGTGTCTTGCACAACGCAAAATTTGTCGCTAAATATGTTTAAAGAAGTGTCAATACATTTTGTTTAAAACGAATTTAGGCAGTTTAATGTGATTAACTAATTTTATTTAAAGGCGATCGTGATGCAAGCGACCCTAAGAATTGTTATTTTTTGAAGATTTGGTTAATATTTAAGCCTTATTTACATATATAGTGACCACCACAAATTTTGGTGATATTTAGTATATAATAAGTAGTTTCTATACCGAGAATGGAAATAGGATATTTTTGATCCCGGAAAATGGGATAGTTATTTTGGCGCGATGAATCTATATATTTTTCGGGGTGACTAATGCCCAGATAAAATTTGAATGCAATATAATCTGTATGAATGCTTGTTCTCAAAATAAACTACTGTTAAATCGTACGCGATTTGGTCCATGGCGAAGACGCGTGAAGGACCCGAGTAATGTCAAATACTCTCAAATAAGAAGTTTATTATTTCAACATACCCAAATGATTCCAGATAGGAATCTTAACCGCGTCAAGATAAGAGGTCACGTCTGTTATCTAAATAAGGGTAAGGTCTTTATGTTTCCATAAGTAAAGGGTCGGTTTTGACATAACATTAATGAGGACCCTTGACAGTCGACGCGACTGATTTCCGTCTCGATTATACCTCGACCTATCGATGTGAAGTTTACCAATATGACTTTCATAAATGAAAATGGAATTGTAATATTGAATAAAACATTATTTACCTTTATAAAATTGAATTTGTATTTATTTAGGATTTCATATCCTATTGGATCTCGTGTACATTCCAATATAAATGATGAATAGGTTAATTGATGTTATCTAGTCAACTGAAGATACATTTTACCGTCTTACACAACGTCGCAGGCTACTTAAGAGAGAGACAGCAATATCTATAATATAAAAAATCTAAAAATGTGTCTGTAAATTGAAGCTATAAAAAAAAAAGGTTTTTTAAATACAAGCTTTTGAGGTCCTGGATATCGTAGCCGCAGAGTGCTAGCCAAGACAAGTAAAACGAGCCCAAACACGACGAGTCTATCTTGTTTAGTACAGGAGTTCCTATCGCCACCTTCCGACTCCATCATATTAGGTTGGGGAAAAAGTTTCTTCGCATTTTATATAAAAATTCAAAAGGTTATAAAAGTTTATTTACATTTGACTAAAGTATGTAGGTGCCATTTTGTTGGATAACTTTTTGCCATCTTGTAGGTAGGGACGTGATCCCATTGCTATAAAAATTTTGGGGCTTCTGATAAAAAAATTGCGACAAGTGGTTTTGGCAGTCCTTTCGTGATGTTAACCTGACACTGCCTTAGGAATTCTGCAGAGATCGAAACAGGTGAAAATCTGAAGGTGCAAGGTCAGGACTATACGGCGGATGCATTAACACCTCCCAGCCAAACTCTCGTATTTTTTGCTGAGTGGCTAAAGATGTGTGAGGTCTAGCGTTATCATGGTGAAAAACCACACCCCTTCTGTTGATTAACTCCGGCCGCTTTCTCTCAACTTTTTGCTTTAATCTCATCAGTTGTTCGCAGTACAGTTCAGAATCGATGGTCCTGCGTGGCGGTAACAGCTCATAATGAATAATGTCCTTCCAATACCACCATACACACAGCATCACCTTGTTGCGAGTTAACCTGGGTTTCGCCACAGTCTGTGAAGCCTGACCGGCCTTTGACCACGATCTTTTTCGCACGTTCTTGTCGTGATCCACTTTTAATCACCAGTTATCAGCTTCTTCAAAAATGGTTCGGTTTCATTACGTCGTAATAAAGAATCACAAATGAGTACACGGTTCATTAGGTTTCTTCCAGTAAGCTCATGAGGCACCCAAATATCGAGTTTTTTGTGTACCCACCTTTTTCAAATGCGCCAAAACCGTTTCGTGGTCAATTCCCAGTTCTCCAGCTACATCGTAACTACTAATATGCCGATCTTGCTCCACTTTTTCAAAAATGGCATCAATTTTGTCCGTAACAAGGCGACCAGAGCGACGTGCATCTTTAATATCAAAATTTCCGGATTGAAAACGCTTAAACCAAATTTGCGCTACTCTCACAGATACTGCATTAGGTCCATAAACATCAGAAATTTCTTTCGCGGCTTGTGTTGCATTTTTACCTTTTTTGTAGTAAAATTTTAAAATGTATCGAATTTCTTCATTAGATTCACTCATTTTAACAATATGAAAAACAAATGAAAATCACACATTTTCCTAATTTGAATTTGGAATTGTCTTCTTTAAAATTAAATCTTTTTAATGATACCAAAACCAGCCAGATACAAATGGTATAGCCAAAGAGATCTTATTACAAGTTCATACATACTATATGCGAAAAGACTTTTTCCCCAACCTATTAATATCAGCTCCATGGTACCATATTAATGCGTTATCACGCGATATACATTTGCAAAATTTCAGCTCAATCGGAAACCAGGAAGTTGGTCAAATTTAACTTGCAAGAATCCACCCGAACTTACATACATACATACATAGATAGGTACATCCACTGCAAGTTAAATAAAAGCTTGTAAAAACAACAGGAATACACCATTTTATATACCTACGATGAAAAACACGATTCATTTTTAGATTTGTCTGTTTGTCATTTTGCCTGTTTGTTCAGGATTCACGTAAAAACTACTGGGTCGATTTCGATGCGATCCTCGCTTATCGATAGCAAGTTATTAGACTTAAAATCTGCGCTACTTTTTATCCTGGGAAGCCCGCGTGATTTTTTCTGGGAATTATTGAAAATGGCCAGATTATAATAAATATTCGAATTCCAATGTGGCTTTTTTCACTGATCGACAGCTAATTTTATGCAACCAAATGTGTAATATTTTTTATTCCTGGACGCGCGCGAATTAACCCGGGAGCAGCTTAAGTTGTTCGGGTGCATAACAATTACTTTATCCGACGCAGTTTTCACTAAAACGATAGGTTACATACTTTTTTAAATGCTGCGGTAATTGTATCTCGTGAGATACGTGGGAATTTCAAGTCAAACTAAACTAGTTAAGTAATGAGAATTAATTAATTAATTTTGTGTATTTATAATAAATCTTGGACTTGCGCCCATATATACTAACGAAATGTTTCTTATGATAGCTTCAGACATCCCATTTCAATAAACAATTGAAAATATAATAGAAACACTTAAATTTCTTCAAAGCATTTAACACAATTATAACTATTTTTTATTTGCTTTCGTAGCTATTTGGACAATCATCATTTTGGATATCATTTACGTTTTGGTCAAATCCGTCTGTCTGAACAGAGCTCGGTTTTTCTCAAACTGACTACAGTACTATATAAAAAGGTATCTAAATAATACCATTCAAGATTACGTCATAATCATAAGCTTAGAGACCTTCGTTCCTTTTTGTTGAAATTTTAATTATATGCTCGAAGATTTAAAAAAACAAAGGCGCTCATTAGGCAGGCCGCGACTCGTTTACCCCGAGAGGAGCAGTTGAAAACAAAACAATACCTACTTATTCGTCTTTGTCTACATTGAGTCTGAGGCTGAGGCGTCGTAAACCTCCCTAAAGGCGTCGTCGAACAAATCCTTTGTAATATAATATACTTATAGCCTCAGAATGAAAACTTAAATTACTTTGACAATGTTACTAAATATAGAATTTTGATATTCTATTATACTTGATATTTGAAGGCTAATGAAATAGAACGTATAAGAATGAAAGAATTAAAAAAAAAAAGAAATAAAAAAAGAAATAAAATAGAGTAAGAGAATATATACCTGATTTACATTTGCTGTATTTGTTAAGTTGTTAGTTAATTTGTGCAACTGGAAGCTGAAGTCCTTATCGTTGGACACAAAATTTCTAGGTAAGGTATTTTCTACGTAAGAGTACTCCGTCTTCGACTGTATCATCGTCTAATATTAGACGTGATAATGGTCAAACGCGAACCAATTTATCATAAAAAAAGAATCTCAGCCCATGAACTATTGCTGAGCTCATGTCTCCCCATTTTTAGGGACACAGGGGGTAGTTACGCAAAGATAACGAACGAAGATGAAAGCTCCCTATATTATTAAAAAGGAATAGAAATAAACTTAAATAATAAGTCGTCAATTAAATAAATGTCTGTCAAAGTAATTTAAAGCAATTTTTTTATTACGAATCTGGCAAACAAGCAGACGGGCCCAGCTAATGGATACCTAGTGGTTACAGCCAAAAAAAAATCAAATGTGAAGAGATCAGACGATCAGATCGAAAATCGAGATTGGTGACGGGTCGTTGAAGAAATAAATACCCGTTCATTTATAAAATATGTAATTTCGTACGTAATATTTACATATCCGAAAAAAGTAACATTAAATATATAATGAGATTTAAAGGGATGAAAATATGTACATTTTTGTTGAAGACTTTTCTCTGTCTCTCATGTCACATCACAGTTGTCAATCTTCACTCTAAAAATATCGCCTGCCAGGCAGTGGGCGAAAAGGTTTGTTTCGCCACACCACCCCCCCACGGAGACAAGAAGAAAAACTTAAAAATACTAATTATTACAATAGTAAAAAAAAACTTAGTTACTAACAAGCACAGCAACAGGTGAAGGGCCTACGATCCAAATGGTAACTTGAACTTGACTGTCCTACCAGACCGGGTGGTGTAGGTTTTCTTGTTGTCTGTGGTGCTCTGTTGTTGTGTGGGAGGTGGAGGTGGAGATGGGTAGTCGTCAACCACTTGGTATGCGGGTTTGACACGGTCCATGCTGACAACCGCGTTCCTGTTTCCGATGGCAATTGTTAAGGTTTTGTCCTTCCGGCTAAGAACCCTGTATGGACCTTTATACGGAGGCTGGAGACTATGGCGGACTGTGTCGTCGCGCAACCAAACATGAGAAGCATTGTTTATGTCTTTGAAAACGAAGGATGACTTTTGCCCATGACGTGAACCAGGAACAGGCTTCAGCTGTGCCATGTGGTGGCGAAGCTGGGATACGAAGGCGGAAGCGTCCACAGTTGAGTTGGGAGTCTGCGAAGGAACAAGAAATTCTCCGGGTAGGCACAGGGGTTCCCCGTACACTAACTCGGCAGAAGAAGCTTGTAGATCCTCCTTTAGCGCAGAACGCATGCCAAGAAGCACGATGGGTAATGATAAAACCCAGGACTCTTGATGGCACATAATTGCGGCTTTTAGTTGCCGATGCATGCGCTCAACAAGGCCATTCGCACACGGGTGATAACTTGTGGTACGAACGCGCTTTATAGAGCATAGTTGCATTAAAGCTCGAAAAAGAGCAGATTCGAACTGGCGGCCTTGATCGGTAGTAATAATTTGAGGCACGCCATAGCGAGCTATCCACTCCCTAAAGAAGGTTTCAGCCACTTCCTCAGCTGTGATTCCAACCATAGGCCAGGCTTCAGGCCACCTAGTGAACCTATCGATAGCAGTAAGGCAGTATTGAAAGCCCTTGCTATGTGGAAGGGGGCCAACTATGTCCACATGGACATGGTGGAAACGCTGAGTGGGGGTGGTAAAAGTACCAACCGGAGTGGAAATATGCCGGGTAACTTTGCGTTGGCAATTGAGGCAAGAACGCGTCCATTCCCGACAGTTCTTGTTTATCGAAGGCCAAACATAGCGGTCAGTGACCAATTTTGTGGTCGCTCGTATGCCCGGATGGCTTAAATGGTGAAGCCTATTGTAAATAGCACGGCGCAAGTCACGAGGAATAAAGGGACGAGCCTTACCTCTTGAGGTGTCGCATACTATTACGAACTTTGTACCAGGAATGTTAACCTTAGATAACTTGAGACTGGAACCTTCAGTCAACAACTTGGCTAACTCTTCATCAGACTCCTGTGACTTGGCTAAAGTGTAATATTCCTCCTCCAACGTTACAGCTTCAACACGAGACATTGTATCTGCAACCACATTGTCCTGACCTTTAATATGTAAGATGTCAGTGGTAAATTGAGAGATGAATGAAAGTTGGTTTAGCTGTGGAGGAGGTAGTTTTTCACGCCTCTGAAGGAATGCATAAATTAAGGGCTTATGATCAGTGTAGATCGTCACATGTTTTGCCTCCAAAACATGTCGAAAATGCTGAACAGCTTCGTACACCGCAAGGAGCTCATGGTAATACGCAGGCCAAGTTGTCTGGCGAGGGGTAAGCTTCTTGCTAAAGAAAGCAAGAGGCTGCCAGACATCTCCAACACGTTGTTGGAGACAAGCACCGACATGGCTACAAGATGCGTCTGTGAATAAGCCTAATTTTGCAGTGGGATCTGGATGGGCTAAAAGAGTAATATTGACAAGATGGTCTTTGCAGTTCTGGAAAGCCTGAATAGTGTCAGTAGTCCAAGGAACTGGTTTGGGACCTTTTAACTGAGAATCAGCCAGCATGTTGATCAAAGGGGCTTGTAGCTCAGCAGCCTTCGGGATAAAACGGCGGTAAAAATTTAACATGCCGAGGAACCTGCGCAAGCCCTCAACCGTTTTCGGTAAGGGAAACTCCCGCAAAGCTTGAATCCTTTCAGCTGGTGGTCGAATGCCATCTTTAGAAATCCAATGCCCAAGAAATTTAACTTCATCAGCGCCAAAAACACATTTAGATGAATTAATAACTACCCCGTAATCTGACAGGCGTTTGAAAAGAACGCGAAGGTGTTCAGCATGATCCTTGGGATTTCGGGAGAACACCAGAATGTCATCTACATAGGGGAAACAAAAATTTAAACCACGCACAACCTCGTCTATAAACCTTTGGAAGGTCTGCCCAGCATTTCGAAGTCCAAATGTCATATACGGGAACTCAAATAACCCGAATGGAGTGGTGATGGCCGTTTTGCAAATGTCATCCGGATGAACGGGGATTTGCTGGTACGCCTTGACCAGGTCTAACACCGAGAAGATAGTAGAACCAGCCAAGTCTTGGCCAAAGTCACCTATATGACGAACTGGGTAAGAGTCTGGGATAGTGCGGGCATTTAAAGCACGATAATCCCCACAGGGTCTCCAACCATTCTCGCCCTTCTTTGCTAGGTGCAAGGGCGAGGACCAGGGGCTTTTGGACGGTCGTGCCGTACCGCAGGCCAGCATGTCCTCGAATTCCTTCTTCGCAACCTGAAGTTTTTGCGCAGCGAGGCGGCGAGGGCGGCACGCAAGCGGTGGACCATCTGTGGTAAGGATGTGGTGTACGGTTGTGTGTTTGACAACCCTATTAACACCAGGGGGTCGTGTAATATCCGGGAATTCTTTCAGGAGGTCTAAATAAGTGGAATTGCCGCTTATTATAGTTTTGATACTTGTTTGAGAAGTGTCCGCGACGATAGCGTGGACAGACAAACGTGTAGTGCCATCTAACAAACGCTGGTTGCGGCAATCTGGCAGTAAATTAAAATATGCCAAAAAGTCAGAGCCGATTATTGGCGTGTTTACGTCGGCTACCACAAAATTCCACCTGAAATCCTGGCGTAACCCTAAATTTAAAGAAAGAGATATAGAGCCGTATGTTTTTATGGGACTTCCATTAGCCGCGGAAACATCAAAACTGGAAGAAGCTATGTGTCTTCCTTTGAGTAATGTACGCGGGTAACAACTAATGTCGGAACCAGTGTCAATCAGAAATCGACTGTTGGTCCCAGACAAGTTAGTCACAAATAGACGACGGCCGGGTGTAGCACAATCAGTAGCCGTCACTACTGATCGTGAATCACGTTTAAATTCTGATTGTGATTATATTTGCAGGGCGGAATGCATTTATGAGCCTTGTTCTTAAACTTCTTATGATACCAGCATATACGTTTACTAGAGTTGGAAGAAGAGCGCGGTTTGTTGTTCGTACGGGAACAAGGACTATGACGCGACTGGAGAACAATTTTGTCAAACAATTTGGTTAGGATATCTAGTTGTTTCCTCATTACCTCGAGATCCGATGGGTTTGTGTACGAGTAAGGAGCAGGCACCGCAAACGAAGGGGAAGAATCGATAGGGAGCGGATCTGCAATCGGAACGTACCCCGGAACGCGTAGCGTCGTTCTTGAATATTGATCCTCTAGATCCTTCACCTGTTGCAGCATACTTTTTACACAAGTCATAGTGAAGGATTATATGTACAACCGAAATACAAAACAGGATAAAAACAAGAAATTACACACTCGAGAATGAAACAAAAATAAGAAATATACAGACAAACGCACAAACCATTAACATAAAATATCAATATTAAATAAAATTTAAACAATGTAGATGTGCAAAACCTTATACGTAAAATCCTTATGCGATCGCCCTTATTTTTGAACAATCGTAAAATCGTTGATATCACCGTCGAAATTATCCGCTGCGGGCCGTGAATGTTATGCTGGAGCAATTCCAATCCAGATGGCCTCGCCTGAAGATGGAGTCGGCGCTGCGGGTAGTGGGTGCCCGCTGAAGCAGTCCCAGACGTCCGCGCCCGGGGATCGCTCGGCTTGAAACTCCACCCCAAACAGTTTGAGTAGTGGGCAACGACGAACGTGCAATTCCAAATTGTTGTACGTTGAAAATCTTGTGCTCAGATTCTAGGGGTCACCATTAATGACGGGTCGTTGAAGAAATAAATACCCGTTCATTTATAAAATATGTAATTTCGTACGTAATATTTACATATCCGAAAAAAGTAACATTAAATATATAATGAGATTTAAAGGGATGAAAATATGTACATTTTTGTTGAAGACTTTTCTCTGTCTCTCATGTCACATCACAGTTGTCAATCTTCACTCTAAAAATATCGCCTGCCAGGCAGTGGGCGAAAAGGTTTGTTTCGCCACATTGGGATAGGGAAGTTGGGTTGGGGCCGTCCCCCATCAGAAGTGGGCCATCGGGAACCATCCGAAAATCCGAAACCATAAACTCATCCGAAAGTTACTTAGCCAAGTGGTTAAGTTGATTTCTACTTGGTTTAGATACTAAATCTAAGCCAAGTAGAATTCAGGCTTTAGAGCATATTTCTTTCTATTTTGGCAAGTGAAGTATTTTTAAAACTGAATATATAAGCACATAAATGTTTTGTAAAGGGCTTGGGTCTCCATATTTTTAAGGGAACAGATGGTACAATGACGAGCCCAGACGGCGAGCCTCGCTTTGCATGTACTCGGTCGTTGTTCAAATTAAGAAAACACGTAAAATTAAATATACTCGTATATTATGTCTCAAGGAATAATACTTTTCCCAGTAACGTCTCTAGACATAACAGCGGCTGCCTTATTCTGATTTCGAAAATATTAGGAACCCATTTCAAAGAGGAAACATTCGAAACCAAAAGGGGATATTATAGTACCATCGCCATATTTACCTAAGGTGGATTGGCGGGTTTCATTACATAGGTTTCCTCGATCTGTATAGATTACATTAAATAGTGCTGCGGATAAAAGTGATATAAATTAATTAATGTTTAATACTAATAAACGCATTATTGAAGTGAAACTTCGATAGAATCGTTGTGATTTGAAACTCGATGAAACGAAAAAGCGACACAAAAAAAAGATAAACACATAAATCTACAGGACTAAGCCTGAGTGAGAATGAGATAGAATACATTTGAAAAAAGAATACATTATATTTAATGATTTAAACACTATGTTCATACAGGTAGAGTTGGAAATGTTTTGAAGTTTTTCGTTGTTACCTCAAATTTCGTGTTTTAAAGCTTAAATATATTATAACAATGTAATACATGAAGAATGTATTACATTGTTATATGTATTACACTTACTAATGTATTACACTTGTACAAAGTCTACGAGGCAGCGACGTTTAGTAATATAATAAAAAGTATGTCAGTTGATTTGTCTGTCTGCTCCCCCTATTGTATCAATATACAATTTACTTATTATGGATTTTTAGACAGAATACTGCCTAACTTCTACGTCATTGGATTTAAATAGACAGTCTTATTCACATTGAATTAGTTTCTAGTATTCTTTATGGTTCTTAAAGAATACTACAAACTTACTCTAACTGAATTATGACTTATCCATGACTAAAATTCATTAGCCTCTTAGCTATTATCTATTTTTCGCTAAAGAACATTTAACACGTAATTTTAATTGAAGTTGATCCCGAAAAATAAAAGTGTTCTCAGATAACACTTTGAGACATTTAAGGAATGCAGTAAAAAGAAATAGCTCGCAAAAACTATTTTTGTGTAGGTATCCTTCTAAATAGCAATAGAGCGATGAACTAAATATATATAATTTAACGTACATATTTGAGGTGTCTAGACGGCAAAACTATATTAATTTATAAAGGGGGTTCTTACCCAGGCGAAGTTGACGTCCCCGGGAACGTCCTTTTTGTCCTGAAGACCTCTCAAATATGTCAAATCCTTCAAATAATGTGAAAAAGGGTTATCTTAGTGATAATGATTTATCGTTACATTACAGTGACTGATAAATTGAGACAATTAATCAAACCGATAGAAATTTAAATGTGAATTACGCAATGCAATCAAGTTGAATCAATTTGGTTGAAACGCACAGAAATTAAAGGAAATAACGATAATGAATGATTCAATTTTAAGTTTACATGAATAACTTTCATTGCTTTGTTTAAATTGTAAACCGGAATTGACCCATGTATTATGAGCTTTATAAACCTAGTTTTAGTTATAACTGATCTTATGTGTATATAATAATGAAAAATAACTGTAATCTACGTTACCCGTCAAGCGTGGACGGAATCGCGGGCAAATCCTAGTATAATATTAAGAATCATGCTTGTACTGGTAGCATATAATCGCTGTTAGACAAAGGGTTGAATTACATGGGGTGGTTTTATGTTTGGTTGAAGTTATACGAAACTTGACATAGGTTTGGCCCAAAACGTTTTACCCGTTACATAACATCAGGTTATCACAATACACTCGTAAAGGCACCCATAAAATTCTGTAAGGTAAATCTTTGAGGCACCTTATTTACTATATGGGTATATTAAGACATTAGTTTTATTTTGTAACAAATAATTTACTGATTGCCTTCTTCATGTCGTAGATTGATCTTATTTAAATGAGATAGATACTTACATTATATACATATTTATACACATATTTTTGGTCTGGTAGGGCCATGCTATAATCATTATTGTATGAATTACCACTTTAGGGCCGGTTCGGTTGGTGTGATGTCACGCTCTCACAAAATATCGACGTGAAACGGTTAGCCTTGAGCAAATCGTATTCCATAGTAAGAGTTCCGATGGTCCGTTTACCCTTTCGCTATCCCATCTTCTCGATCCAATCATTTTGTTCCGTTCCCTATCTCATCTCACTAACCCATTCCTCCTGCCTGGCCCCTCTATCGTATCCATTTTATCATATCTCCCTATTCCATTCTTTATCTCATCCAACTATTCCATTCCTCATGTGTGGCCTCTCTATCGTATCCGTTTTCTCCTATCCCCCTATTCCATTCTCTATCTCATCCCACTATCCCATTCTTCCTGTCTGGCTTCTCTATCGTATCCGTTTTCTCCTATCCCCCTATTCCATTCTCTATCTCATCCCACTATCCCATTCTTCCTGTCTGGCATCTCTATCGTATCCGTTTTCTCCTATCCCCCTATTCCATTCTCTATCTCATCCTACTATCCTATTCTTCCTGTCTGGCTACTCTATTGTATCTGTTTTCTTCTATCCACCTATTCCATTCTCTATCTCATCCCACTATCCCTTTTCTCCTGTCTGGCTCCTCTATCACTTCCCTTTTATCCGATCCCGCTATTCCGTTCCCTGTCTCAGTCCACTATCCCATATATCCTGTTTGGTCCCTCTATCGCATTCCTGTTATCACGTTCCCCTATTCCATTCTAAAGGGTGGCAACGTGTTTACGTCGCCCTTGGCGTTGAAATCGATTGTAGGCAATGGAAACAACTTTCCATCTGGCGGGCAGACTGCCTGTTGAACAGGGTGTCGTCCAATCATTGTTATATTGTTATATTTTTATTGATTTAGAAGTGTACTCACTCTTAGTAACTCGAGAGATGAAGCGATACAATCTTGAAGAATTAAG
The DNA here is from genome assembly GCA_949752895.1 of Dendrolimus pini. NCBI lineage: Eukaryota > Metazoa > Arthropoda > Insecta > Lepidoptera > Lasiocampidae > Dendrolimus > Dendrolimus pini. The sequence continues at coordinate 17,890,376 of OX457127.1, forward strand.
AAGTCGAATTAAAAATTAAACAAGTTAAAACTAACTTTGACTGTTCGTATACAACTACGCAATAAAAAGCTTTATTTTAATGGATTATAAATATTAAAAGTTATATATTTACTTAAATCAACCTTTTCCTAATTTGAAGACAATAACATAAAAACGTTTAGAAAAAAATTATACGTACAACTTTTCCTAAAATTCTGATGTTTCTCAGCAGAATAAATAGTTACTTATTCTATTTAAATATTTTTTCTCATACAAAAAGCGAAGTGTCCCCTTCTGAGTTTTCTTCTCCATTTACATTATTCAGGCATCTAGTTAACAGTTCGGCCTCTCTGATGGAATCCTTGTGTAAATTGCCTCTCCAACTTTGAATATTAAATTTAGAAATCATCTTTGCCGATGAGGCTCCTCGACTAAACTTTTATTCGGAATTATTCATATCAAATATGGAGTTTTAATATTTACTGATGTGATGTATAAAACAATATATACTGTAATATGTATTTGTTTAAGTTTACTTTTCTGTTTTTAAACGCTTATTTATCTTTATATATAAAAATGAATGTTTGTCTGTCTGTCCTTTATAGAATCGTAATCTATATGTCGCAGGCAATTTGTATGATTCCGCGTTTTACAAACGGCGTCGTCCGTTTAAAAACGCTCGCCGATTTGAAATATGTCGAAGGCAAAATGTAAATTGCCTTGTCACTTTATAATATGCCACAAAATTTAAGAAAATTAAAATTAAAATAAGAATTCTATTTTAAACTGTCTATGTCCCATTTCGATATCTTGCCGGAATCAAAAATATTAAGATAATAATAATAAATACTCGTACAATAGTAATAACATATAGTAGAAATATTTATAATCCCACGCAAAAGACATCATAAGTACAGCTCGTTAAATAAATTCCTTTATTCAGTCGGAGTTCCGGGGTTGTAATCAAAATGTCTGCATTTATTATTTTTAAATTTTGTATTCATTCATTCATTCATTCATTACTTCACGCCAGGTCCCTTGCGGGGTAGGCACGAACAACAGAGCGCCATTTAGGCTTATTCTTACACACCTCAATTGCTTCTTTGACATTCATAGTTCTTGTCATGCACGCTCGTCTGTTCTTAAGGCTCCTGACATCACCTTCTGCTAGTACATGATCAATTTGATCATGGAAGGTATTTAAATTATAAATTTTGTATGCGGTGCCAAAACCGTCTTGCACAAAAATACACGGCTTCACTTCTTGTAACATACCCCGTATAACGGTTGACCCGTGTTCATACTCGTATATCACCGAAAAATATCACTCGTGAAGATTTTAGCCCGCCTTCTTTGATATACTTTTATTTTTATAGCACCTATTACCGTCAGGTGAAATAGGAATATTGCACCAAAGTTAGGGAAAAACTACGAAGAAGGGTGAATGAAGGGCGATGTCAGTCATGATGGCTATGATTGAAAAATGTTAAAATTTTATAATTTTAATATTGGAAGAACAGAATAGGTTCTGTGGTTCGTTGTATTCCCCTATCTATCTTTATAAATAAAAATGAATCGTAGAAATGTACGCGCATAACTTGAGAACGACATTATCGATTTTGATGAATTTTTTGTGTGTTTAAGTGAGGCCATGGATGGTTTTGATTCACAATTGGAACCGGTAGGTGGCGCTAGGATCAGTGGGTTCTAGGATCCTCCTAAGCTCCTGGACCGATTTTGATTTTGTGGGTTTGAGTAGGACCCCGGATGGTTTTGATTCACAATTGGAGCCGGTAGGTTGCGCTCGGATCGGTTTCTAGAATCTTCCTAATTTCCTGGACCACGTTTGATTCTGTGTGTTTGAATGGGTCCCCGGATGGTTTAGGTTCACAATAGTATACGGTAGATGGCGCCGAAATCGGGTTCTAGAATTTTATTTTTTTAGGGCAAGATTCTGAGCGACTCCATAACTTTTGTATCCGATTCATATTTAGTTTGCGTAAGTATGATCTTGTCTCAGAATTTCGTGTTAAACTCAAGTGGCTTCCTCTTCGTCTTCGCCGGAATGCTCATATTCTGTCCCTTCTATATAACGTACTATTTAATCCAACAGCGCCTCTTTATCTCAAGGAGCGTTTTAAATATTTACACCTTAGCCATACTCATCACCTCAGGTCATCGGAAAACATACGTCTCGGAACACGTGTAAATCACTCGCGACTTTACAATCAATCTTTTACAGTTCATGCAGTGTGCCTTTGGAATGCGCTACCTGTGAAAATCAGGCGTGCCCAGTCTCTTCAGGCGTTCAACGGACTCGTGAAGGATCATTACCTCGGGCTCTAAAGTCTATAATAACATCTTCATCTCTCCCATATTTACTTATGTAGTTCTATACATTATTACTATTATTATTATTATTTATTTATGTATATCAATATATGCATATTTTTGTCTTATTTCCATATAAATTTATACTTGCCATCTCAAAATCTTATATATATATATATATATATATATATATATATATATATATATATATATATATATATATACACTTTTTCATTCTATTTATATTGCAAAACCCATATGTTACACAATTTTCTCTAATCCATCCTAAGGTTGTCTGGAAGAAATTGCTTTTAGTGATAAGACCGCCTATTGTATTCTGTACTTAAACTTCTTGAATTGTATTTTAATGTTATGCAATAAAGTATATTCTATTCTATTCAACGTCTGCCGGGACAGCTTGTGTTTTAATAATAAGGTAACACAAGTGCTTTGCGTTACCTTACTTGGAACAAACATCGTACGACCTGTCCTTTTGTTTAATTAGGACAAAGTTTCTCTATCTAGGCTTTCAAATTAATCGTAGGTTTTAGGATGGGAAAATACATAAGAGTAATACCCAGACCAAATGTAGCTGGATTGCGTAATTTCATTAAGCTTACGAATTTTATTAAAATATTCAATGTGAAAATATTATTAATTTTACAAAGGAAATATTGTTGTAAACCTTTTGAGGGTTAATGCATATACTTGGGCACAGCAACACTACGCTCTTAAAATAATATATTTCTTAAAGTATACATTAATTGATATGGATATAAAAAGCTAAATAGGTTTTTAACAGAGTAACAATTTATAGCCGAGTGCTTGCCCAGATATAAATGATAGGTAGAACCGAATCTTAAAGCCACGTCGTAATATTTAAAATGCGTTGCATGGTTTAGGAGCATTTAGCGGATATACAGATACAGACAGACAGACAAGAAATCGTCTTTGTATTGTAACGTAATATTACATATACTTTAAAAATAATTAATAAAATAATAAACACGAGCATCGCCGCGTGATTTGGTATCATAGAGTGGTCTGAGAAACCGGTCGAGCGGCTCGCGGCCGACGCATGGGACAGCACATCGTTGCTCGCGTCATTCATTCGTGATGAAATTTCAAACGACCAACACGTCGAGATTCATATAGTCTAATCTTAACATTTTTAAGATTATTATTACGTTTTGGAACGTAGTTCCTTATCGCGCGGTACGAATGAGGGCTAGACGGAAAAAATTCTTACGAAAAAAGTTGTCACGACACTTTTTGAACTTGCCAAGATAAAATGCAGCTTTATGCCCACGCAGTTAGAGTTTAATTTGGAGTACATTATTATTTAAATGTCATGGGTTGCTGACGTACAGATAGCATTTGCGGACATATAGAGTCTTAATGTCATTAAAATAAGGAGCAATATCGCGAATCTGGTTTAAAGTTAAATTTGTTTCAAGAGTCGAATTGCAGGATGTGACTCGATTTTTAAATTTTAAATTTTTAAATTTAAATTGTTTCTTATATTGAAGTAAATAGGATTCAAACTTACTCATTTACTATTTTGTTGAGTGTATACAGGTTTTTTGTAAATAATAAATATGGAACTTCGTTCCATCCGGGTGTCCCTTGACACCTCTCAAGTTTTTTTTTAATCTTAAATTTAAATTGTATTAGTGTTTGTAACCCACATTTTGGGTAAGTGTTGAAGCCAATAATATAAGCTTGTAAATTGTAGTTTTTCGCCCACGAATGCTTTATAGGTTCATATCACTTAATTAAATCGTGCATGTGGGTATGCCCACTTTTATTTCTTTTGCCTTTATTTTAAATATATTGTTAATTAATCATTTCTTTAAAATCATTTTCACTTGGTTAAACTCATTTTATTTCTTTCTGATTGTATTAATTCCAAATTCATTTTATTTCTTTTAAATTTTCATTAACTCCGTCTGCCTTCCGCTTGGCCACCTCACCAGCTATGGTCTTTCGCCCTGTTTTGTTGTCTTGCCGAGGTGGCCGACGTTTGGAAGAGCTTTGGGCGTATTATTAACACGCTGGACGTATATTCCAGGTTTTTTCTCCGTTTTTTTAAATTTTGACCTTGGGTTGTGGAGCACCCACTACTCTTCGCGCCTGTGACGTCATCCCCGGCTGTCCAGCATACCAAGCGCAGCATCGTCGGCACCACCCCTGGACCTGCAGACACTTCAGGGCGGTACCGCCACATAAAAAACAATACAACTCACCCCGCTCTCTCTCGTTTTTTTTTTCATTTAATACATGTATGCGGTAAATATTATAGTCGTTTCACTATCTTACCCGCTACATTATATATATATATATATATATATATAGACTTGAAATTTGGCATCTCCCATTCGCCAAGTAGAGGTCGGCTAAGAATTTTACGAAACCGTTTTACGGCACGCGAATCGGGCGGGTATCAGCTAGTAATATATAAAGAAGAAGATACCCCAGAAGAGCTCTATACCTAAATTCAAATAATTTTGAGATATTAAAATATGTAAAATATTTCGTGAAATCTTATTAGCATGTAAGCACCTGTCCTTTTTAATAGATAGATAGAAAAATCTTTTATGTTCATCACACATACGTAGTCAATTATTTAAAGTCATTTAATGTACAGGCAAGAACAAAATGCGGTTTTATTGCGTTACAGCGATCTCTTTCAGGCAGACAACCCGGGCTGTGGACTGTGTGAAAGAAATCGTTTTAGCCGTTTAATCGACTCTCAGAAAAATATCTAGAATTTCCAGAATATAATATACTATAACTAGAGTTTACCCCGCGGCTCTGCCGCGGGTCAAACTGTAGTACGTACCTCTTGTTTAAACAGCCGGCGTTAAAACAGGTTAAATGGTTTTATATTTTTATATTGGTGCTAATTGCCCTCATAAGATTTACTTTTTATTTATTTATTTATATCGCAAACTATCCCATCTCCCGGGATGAAAAGTATCTATGTCCATTTTCGGTATTCAGACAGACAGATCGAGTTACTATCGCGCTTTTTTCTATAGATTATGAATTTTTATATCTATAAACTTGAGAAACGATTAGTCTCTCACTCAAACTTTCATCTATTTTAGTTTTATTTTTGCGATAAAAAGTATGACCAAAATAGTCAAAATGACCAAAAAGGCCGGAATGACCGACTTGGCCAAAATGACGGAATAGACAAAAACGACTAAAAAGGCCAAAATAGTCAAAAAAGCCAAAATGACCGACATAGCCAAAATTACCAAAAAGGCCACAGTGACCGACATGGGCAAAATGACGGAATAGGCAAAAACGACCAAAAAGGACAAAATGACCAAAAAAGCCAAAATGATCAAAATGGTATAAATGACCAAAATGGCCAAAATGGCCAAAAAGGCCACAGTGACCGACGTGGCCAAAAACTACCAAAAAGGCCAAAATAATCAAAATGGTCAAAATGACCAAAAAGGCCAAAATGACCGACATGGACAAAATGACCAAAAAGGCCACAGCGATCGAATAGGCAAAAACGACCAAAAAGGCCAAAATAGTCAAAAAGGCCAAAATGACCGACATGGCCAAAATGACCAAAAAGGCCACAGTGATCGAATAGGCAAAAACGACCAAAAAGGACAAAATGAACAAAAAGGCCAAAAAGATCAAAATGGTCAAAATGACTAAAATGGCCAATATGACCAAAAAGGCCAAAATTACCGAAATAGCAAAAATGACCAAAAAGGCCAAAATGATCAAAATGGTCAAAATGACCAAAAAGGCCGAAATGACCGACATGGCCAAAATGACCAAAAAGGCCACAGTGACCGACATGGCCAAAATGACGGAATAGGCAAAAACGTTCAAAAAGGCCAAAAAGGCCAAAATGACCAAAAAGGCCAAAATGACCGACATGGCCAAAAGGACCAAAAAGGCCACAGTGACCGACATGGTCAAAATGACCAAAAAGGCCAAAATGACCAAAAAGGCCAAAATAACCAGCATGGCCAAAATGACCAAAAAGGCCAAAATGAAAAGTATCCCTGGTATTTAATTTACATACGTACCGAATTTCAGCCAAATCGGCCCATTAGTTCTTCCGTAAAAGCATAACAAACAGAAAGACAAATATATTTTTATCCTGAAAACTATCCCATTTTTCGGGATAAAAAGTATCCTATGTTCATTCTCGGCATCGAAAATATATATATACTGAGTTTCAGCCAAATCGGTCGAGTAGGTTTTACGTGAAAACGGAACACACAGACAGACAGACAGAGTTACTTTCGCATTTATAATATTAATAGGGATTTACTATTTAAAAAAAGAATGCGAATTGTCATACGTAAAACTCGTATCGGGATTAGCCAATTTTTGTGTACCCTAACCACGATAAATAACTCCCGGGAAGATTCTCATCGGATTTCCGCTGCTCGAACATTTCAAATAGAACTTAAACTATTATTTTAGTATCAACCAGACCCGGATCAGATTTTTTTTATGCATAATAATCACAACAAAGCACTCCCGCAAAAATTCCTACGGAATTTCCGGGGTGCTAAGTACCACGGAAATTATTATTTGAAAAAAAAAATAATTAAACATCGTTCGTATGAAATCGTATAGAAATTAACTAATTTTTATGGAACCTAACCAATTTGTTCCATTCGAAAAAAAAACCGTGGAAATCCCGGGACACAAAGTATCGCAGCATTCCAAAAAAAGCATATAAATAGTATATAGAATTCCTATCCGGTTCAGCTCAGTTTTATGCTTACTTGCTACTTTAAACCAATTCCGAGAAAATATCCGCGAGATTCCCAAGACACAAAGTATCGCACCATTTAAAAAAGATGTAGAAGAAAAAGTAGTACGCTATCGATTTAGTGAAAATCCTGTAGGAGCAAGCAAATTTTTATGCGCCCTAAGAACTTTAAATTACTCCCGGGAGAATTCTCGCGAGAATATTTAATTTCAGAAAATCACTATGATTTAATTTGCTAAAAATGGGCATTGGATTCTAGAAAAAATTTCAACACGGTCACTTTAAACCATTCCCAGGAAAATTTCCGCGGGATTCCCAGGAAAAAAGGACCGAATGAGTATGTAATATCTGTGTAAAGATATTTCAACTATGACTTTAGGTAAGACAGTACACAAAATCTCTGTTTTTATATGATAGTCTTAAACTCTACTCCCAACTCGGGATGAGTTGGGAGATTTGGGGATGAAAAATTAAAATATTGGGTTGTAACGGGAATAGGAATGGGTTGATTTGTGAAAAATATATTCGTGGGTTGTGTCGTCATGGGTTGAGTCGGAAATAACCTTAAGACGGTGCAAACCATCACTCTATCAATTATCAAATACATACGTGTAAAAATTACTTTGTTTAGGTATTGCTTGTCCCTTGTTTAGTGCCTTATGAATGAATGAATTATCATGAATTTAGGTTCATAATGTATATGTGCTTCCAGTAATGGGGATTAATATTGGAAAATACAGAACTTTGAACTTTCGCAGACGAGGCACCATGCGATCGTAGCCGTGTGGCAAATTGTATAAATTTTTTTTTATTAAAATTTTTTTGTAATATTTTAAATAAAATATTTAAAAGACGCTGCCATTTTATAATAAGCATTTATAACGTGGAATATGGCCCAGCAGCGTTAAAACTACGTGGCGTAATAGCGTAGTGTTGGCAAAAGTTACATCACGTCCAGGCGTCGGGCTTCATGTTCAGGGTAGGGCACCGGCCCCCTGCTCCGCTGTGAATGGAATATACAACAAGAAGAGTGATAAATAATAGTGATTTAGTTACTAAACTTTGGAAGCTAACTTACACCAAAATTTAATTATTATATTTTAATAAAAATTTTGACAACACTTCATTAGCGCGGGATGTGGCCTTTGTGTCTTCTAAGCTTCGCAAAATATCAAAATGAAAAGTACACGAAAACAAACATAAATATTATATGAATCCTTAACTTTTTCCTTGAAATGCGTTAAGTCGTTTCGTACTGACTGATACATAGAAGCGGTCATTTATGATTTAGCTCCGTATAAATAGCAGCTTTTACTTCTATTTTGGAATTTATTTTTAAATCACAGACAAAACACTACTTTTTACACGAACACAAAACAGGAGAAATGTTTTATTAATTTATATTTTATTAAGTACATAAAATTTCCTATTGATCAGTGAAAAAATCGCATTTGTTTTTTTTTTATCTGGCCATTTTTTAATAATTAAAAAAAAAATCCTGCGGGATAAAAAGCAACCCATATTTTAAGTCTAAGAATTTAGCTGTCGATGTCAACAAACAGGCAAATAAATAAGAAATCTAAAGAAATGCACCGTGTTCTCCATCGTTTATATAGTGTATTCCAGTTGTTTTTCAAACTTCAATTGAAATAGATACAGGATATTTAGAATTTTATAATATATTAAGCATGGCACGTAAACCGTTCGTTCCTCTAAAATGGAAAGGGCCGAATCAAACAGTGAGACAAATATAATCTAGTTAAGAAAAAACTTTGTACCCCCTTTTTAATTCCACGCACGAACAGAGGAGTATGAAATTTCGCACACTTATAGTTTATATAGAGGAGTGCAAAATGCTATTTTTTTTAAATTATGCTTAAAAATACATTAAATTATGTATTTGAAACTCACACGTATATATACTCTTGTTTATTGTTAAAGTCAAATTCGCAGTAGGCCTGGCGAAATCTGTGACTATAGAAGTATAGTCTTTGACAATAAAACCTTAATAGTGTTCAAACTTATAATTTAAATTAATTATGGTTGAATTTCGACCACTGGGCGACCGCTAGTTTTATTTAATGTTCAAGAAAATATTATTTTATTTAATACGTAAGGATAATTACTAGTTGCGATGCTGAAAAACTGCTTGTGAGAATTTTATATAAAACACTCAGTTTTTACTTTGAAGCTTAGTAAAAAAGGAGGTAATAAATCATTGTTTCTATAGTTAGCCAAAAAACGATTATTTTATAAGAACCTTGAAACTTGGGGCCTCCGAACTGAGTTTGCAATAAGCTATAATTCGTCGAGTTACAAAAGTGTCATTTATCATCGAACGGGAAAAATTCCAAATTATATTTCTTTAGGCAATTTCCGATTATAATTGAAAGTTTCGATGAAATGTAAGCGCACGGGGTTCTTGTTTTACAATGTGAGAAGCGAATCGTTTGATTAATTTACTGAATAATTGGAATATCGAAATACTTAGTGAATAAGTTCAGTTTATTTCTGGAATTCCTTTGCTATTTTACCCCTGACATTTCCGTTTAAAAGCAGACATATTTTAAACATTCCAATTAAAATGTAGCGAATAATATTTGATTTTGCGGATGTCAGAACAAAAATTATATTCAAATTAATTTCATCTGTTTGTTTCACATTTTGCTTATACCTTGTTTGCAAGTTTATTAATTTAAAATGTCATCTGTAGGAATTATGTACATACATTTAATACCAACCAAAATTAACTTTAACAAAAAGCAATACTTTCTTAGTTTCTTATTGATTTTCAACAATAGTATTTTCATTCATTCAATCATACCTAGAAGTCTGCTAGAAATGACAACACCTGTGCTTTAATGTGTTGTTTTGATAGTTAATATCATTTCATTGACTACATGTCACTAGTTTCGTAATTTTGCAGACGTAACAGCTGTGATTTTTTTGTGTAAGCGTGGAAAAGTTATGATAATTTATCTGAATTGATTTAGTATTAATACTTTGCTTAAATATAAAATTAACTTATTAATCATTTCAATTTTTTACTGATCTGAGGGCCTAAAGCAGTTGACTTTGGAGAGTCGCTTCGTGTAATTGACACGTGTGTAGATATGCTGGTATTGTAAAACATAGGAGAAAATTCCACTTTATGTCGCTACTTCTCATATTCATTATAATGAATCTGCGAAAACAAAATCTTTAGGCAATCTGGTCTCATATTATGGTTTTGTACAAGAAAAAGTAAGAAGAATGACTTCTCTTCTCTCTTTGACTAACAGTAGAATTGTAGTATTCAGGGGTATTTTTAGAGCAACATTTTAATGGACAATTATTACTAGTATTATTGTTGTATGGTAATTCATAACTTTATAATAATATATAACAACTCTAACAATGATGAAATATTCAGTAATTTATTACGTTGTCACTTTAAATACTGATGTCTAAGCGATATCTACAAAATGCGTAATGATCTATAAAATACAAACTAGATAAAAATAAATAATAAAAGGTCCCATGCAAATTACTGAATAAACTTAAATTATACTGGACATAAAGCTAACTAACTTATTCTATCCCAATAAATGTCTTTGTTTTCGTGGGATAGAATAGGTAGTCAAAATGTTAGCACAGTGGTCACGTTTTTTTTTGAACTGCCCACTAACAAATGCCCTCGTGGCGACACGAGCGATGTTTCGGTAAAACAGCTAGTATCGAACAACATTCCGATAAAATTATACCTGATTCCAAAACAAATATCATCACTGTTCAAATTAGCCTCGAAAGCGTTCCTCTGCGTTTGCTATTAAAATGAGTGTAACAAAGACTACTCCTTCCAATTAACTCCATGTAATTTCTCGTAAGAATCTCTGCTCGTAGGGAAAGTACTGAGGTATATAACTCCCTAACGGTACTACGTACATTACGCGGGGAGTTACTTCAAGCGAATAGCAGACGATATTAGCTGGCAATCTACGGAATATCTTGCGCCGAACTGAACTTAATGAGAGCTATTAACATTTATCTTACAATATGTTATGTAGGCGATATTTGTGTCAACATTTACCATTATATACACACATTTAATAACTTATAAATGGTAATCTTATACTAATATATAAAGCTGAAGAGTTTGTTTGTTTGAACGCGCTAATCTCAGGAACTAGTGGTCTGATTTGAAAAATTCTTTCAGTTTTAGATAGCCCATTTATCGAGGAAGACTGTATATCATTACGCTAAGGCCAATAGGAGCGGAACACCAATAAAGAATGTTCCAATACTTTTTTTACTATTCCACGCGGACTAAATTGCGGGCAGAAGCTAGTTTATAATATAAATTGATTCCTAAAATATTTTGAGGTCGATCAGAAATTGAACCATTTGTAATTTTTTTAATTTATCTATTTTTTACAAAATCTCACAATTACGTGATACATATAAAGAATAAAATATTAAAAATGAGTGAAAATATTGGACAATTAACGTGATAAAAGTAATTAAAAAAAATAGATTAATGAAACTGAAAAATAAGAATATGTTGATAGACTCGTATAAGTAAAGAACATGTATGAAACTATATAGTAGTAGTAATACGGAAAGCTTCCTCGCATTTTGGAGTACGAAATAATATCATTAGTATTTTTTATGTATATACTAGTATGTATTTCTTAAAGGTACTATTAATTCAGACCAAATGATTATCTTATGTCTTCATACTTAGGTAATTTTAAGCACTTAGTTCTATAATGAAATATATAGAATAAAATCATTTCACTTTTTGAAAATATAACATGGTAATTCTGTTCCAAGGCTCGTTAGCAAGGGAACAGGCGTTAATAAACACTCCCAAGCCATTTATTGGCCATCACTGGCACGATCCAATGTGCCTGATAAAGGTCATAACCTATTAATCTTGTTGTAAAAGGCGAGAGACCACAAGCAAGTTGGAAGTTAATAAATGATTTGCCTTTTGACACTCCTTTGTTTGGACTTTAGAGTGTCGCAGTATTTATTTTATTATCCATTTAGATCCTTATTAAGATTTCTACTGATAATGGAGAAGGAAAATAAATTATTTTTGGGTTTTAAATGTAACGAATAATTATATGGATATTACTTTCATTTATATTTTCATCTATGTAATTGAGTTATTTGTAGCTACAATATTTATAGCCTTCAAAATGTTTTGTAGGTATGTTGTTAAAAAATCGGATCAACAATATCTTTTGAAGCTTTAATTGTGGATAATTTGATATCATTTTGTGGAGAAGCAAAAAACACGTCTTTTATTTTACATCTATATTTGGAATCTCATTTATAAAATACATTGACAAATAATAAAAACAACAACTTATCAAAACTATGGTACAAAACATGGAGGTTGTACTTCGACTTTAAACATAATTATGTATTCGTAGGAGTTAACGCCCAAGTGTCGTTACATGCGAATTATATTATATACTAGCTGACCCGTGCCTACTTCGCTAGGCCTCATTAAAAAATATAAAAACATGCATGCACGCACGGACGCACGCCCGCACGCACTTACCCACGTACGCAAACAAGGTTTAATTATGTTTTGTAACCTTTCATTAATCCACAAATGCGGAGAGCACTCGCAGTGTCTCGTACGAGGATGTGCGCAATTCTTGCGTAGAACATTATAGCTGATACATATTTGCGAGGCGTTAAAATTTTTTTATTACAATCAAATATAATGTATGTCATTCGGGAAAAATGTACCTTTCCACTGGTGAAATATTTTTTAAAATCTGTTCGGTAGTACCGAAGATTACCCCGAACATCTAAACTCACGAAGTTTACCTCTTCATAACATTAGTATAGATTGTATGAAGTGAAATTGATAATTATATTATTATATTTAGAAATTTTAAAAAGGAGCTTCTTCGGACTATCAATATATACTTACTTCTGGTTTATTTTAAATAAGCGCGTATTATGAAGTGTTTATGTTCATTTCTCATATTCTGAAAGTATGCTTGCCTAATCACAGGGATGAAAACAACACTTTCGTCCCTGGGAAACGATGCTTCCTAATGTCAAAAAATTAAGGAAACTATGTGAACCATAGAAATATAATAATAATAGGTACATTCGACTCATGTGCCAACTTTTTTTACAGCCACTGCCAAATCATGGCATAAATTGTAATAAAAATTTCAACAATTTTGTAACATCATTTTATACTTATAAATTTATTTTCGACAAATTATTATTTAATTTATATAAATTTAAGCTAAATATTTACTGTCACTGACAAAAAATACTGACTGGAAGAATGCCACAGAAAAATAAATTTACTTTAGTTTCATTTGTGAGGTGATGACGTTATGAGATTTAGATATGAATTTAACGTCTGATTTTATTAGAGAAGTAGATATATATTCCAAATAAAAACATATATTATATTAACACTCTGCTTTTCAAAACCAGAGTTTAACCTCGGGTGAGAGGCCTATTTAGGCCCTCGAACTATTAGCGCCCTTGCTACTCTCGTGCGCCAAACCATTTCATGCCTAAATACATCACTTTCACCCGTGTAACAATCTACTATTAATGCATACCATTAATACAGGTTTTTACTAGATCATTGTCATTTTTCTTTGATACTATATCTGATCTACCCCAAATTACAAGTTACTTAATACATTAATATACCAACGATCACGTTGACCGCTAGCAACTTGAACTTAATAAATAATAATGTCGCTTAGCCTAAGTCTCGTGTACAAACTTCGGAAATGTCACGGAGTTTTGAATAGGACCCATTTATTATTTAAATCCTGTTGGACTAAGAATTCAAATCGGGTTATGTAAATCGATGCTAATGCGCTTTGTAGTTGAGGTTTGCCACTTCCAACACTATTGCATAACTTTCGTCAACTCTAGCGTACTCTAGCATGGTGATTTTGCCCCTTTATTAATATAATTATGTTTATATGTTCTTAGAATTTGAAAATATAAACCAATTGAACTTCAGTATAAAATATGAGCTACATATTTTTTTTTCATTCGCACTGAAAACCATTTTAAATAATAACCAAGCCAAATTCACTTGTACAATATATATATATAATATAGGCTAGTAGTTTTGATTATTTTTAGGGTTTCGTAGCCATTTTTGGAACTTATAATAATATGCCCGTCTGTACATGTATCATAGTTTTTATTATTTTTGTTTTCATTTTTTTTAATCAAAAGTAATTTATAGTAATATTTTATCAAAAATGATTGTATCATATGGATATACCTATGTTCCATATGCTGCTAAAAATTGTGTAACTGTAGTGCAATGGCTAAAGAACAATAAATAGTACATGTCGACTGTGTGTAGGATATTATTCAACAAGTTTTCAAAAATGATTATAATGTTCCTGATTCACTCAAAAATTAAATTATTAATAAGTAAATTTTATTGTTTGAAGCTGAAAATTTGTATTATGGGATTTGTCTATGATATTGTTACAACCTAGGCCCCGACAAAAACAAACTCCACGTACAGATTTGTAAAAGCACATTTTATTACCTGTCGGCACATGAACTAATTGTAATCCTTTTATGATCGTCTTATTTTATTCACTTTTTTATTGTCATACGTTTCTAGTTATTGTAGGGAACAGCCTATTGTTCTATTGTACTCGTTCATGGCCGCTTGCGGCTGCATCATTAGCCAGGTGTTGCAGATTACGATTACAAGCTGATTGTGTCGACGCTGCCGGGCGAGCACATTTGTATTTGTGAAGTATAAAACGACGGCCTGATGGAGAGAGTGGGGAGTTGAGCTACGACTACGATACGGCCGTGACGTGTGTACATTCGGGAATCTAATAGTCACAGACTTTGGGCATTTTATTGAATCACGAACTTTTGCATTACGTTTGGATTCATTGTGTTCGGTTATATTTGTACCTGTGTTATACATGTTTGTATAGTTCTAATAAACTCTATAATAATTCTAACGGCATTTTAATTCGAGTCCCGCTAACTCATTACAATGTTATAAAGTTTTAAACATAACTTCTCTGTACATTGAAGCCTTTCAAAAAACTGGAAACGACTATATAAACGAAGGAGAAGTCCTCAGAATATAAAAAAAATCAAAAAAGAAATCTGTGTTACAATCTTTTCATATAGCAATTAGAAGCTTTTTAGAGTAAGTATTTACTACCTATATACCGGTGAGTGTCGTCCTTAATATTTCTTACCTGTTATTCCTAGTACATTTTTCCACACTATGGAACCCAAACAGAAATTGCGTCAAGTCACTATCTACAGGTGTTATCGCGCATACACCGAAATATGTCAACTATTTTTGGTATATGTCTAATAACACAATACTAAACTTGGAGTTGTATCAGCCAGAAAGGAAAAGTCAACACGAACACTTACCAAATTTACGATGCATGTATTTTTACGAGTCATAAAAAGAGAGAGTTGATTCGCAAAGAAAATTCACTTACCTCTAAATATTTGAAATGGCTTTTTACTCGAAGCAAAAACAAAGTATCATGCAGGATGACTTGAGTTTTTTCTCGTAATTTCCAGGAAAATTTCATCATTTTACCTATACATATTATGGAAGTCGGATATATGGCGTAAAAACGTACGATGCGGTTAAACACGATCATTTTTCATTCGCGTACTTTGCCTTCTTTACTCGCGATACGATTCGTCAAAGCGTATAACACGTACGTGTGAATATTTGCAAGGGTTGCAAAATCATTTCGTTGATCAATGCCTCCAACTGCCGATACAAAAATAGAACCGACCCGATAGGCACTCGAAAGCTTTTTCAATTCAGTTCCGCAGAGGAACGGCTATGTTGATGTTTTGACTGAGCCTGTTAGAAACCATACAAATATTGTAGGTTCTCTTGGGTTGAATGTAAACCTTCTATTTTGAGAAAATAACTCTTTTCATGCCGTAAATAATATTTAATAGCTGTGCTAGCCACTTCGTTAGCGCGAGTTTTGCATTTTATATTCATATCATCTTAACCCTGACAGATGTCAGAATGAAACATAGACGAACATTTAAGTTAAAGTACTTGTTTTAATCCCAAAATTTTTGATTTACATCCGTTTTGGGACCTATTCTCGACTACCTTTGAGATCAAGACATGAACAAAAATTACAAAAACTTTCGTTGTGATTAGATGTAGGTAGTATTAATACGCCGTTTTTATTTATTTCAAAAACAGACTGTTGGAGTGTCCCTGGTATCAGCAATATTACCCCAGACTACATCATATAAATGTTACTGTCAAAAAAGTAATGTCATATGACGTATACCTACGAGTTCTCCTCTTCCCGTGAACTGTTTAAATCGTATAGTGTTATTAGCTTATCGGTATTAATAAAAATAAAACAATCTCAAATATTTTTTTCAGAGACTTAAATTTCATTTATTAGTTTAGAAAAATACTGTTCGTGAGTATGAATCTAAAGTTAACACGAGCCAAGCCATATGGTTTTGATTTCAAACAAATAAAAACGGGATTTTGTAGGTGCCTGTATATATGTAGGTTAATGCATTCTAAGCCTTATGACTGATGGCGGTCGAGTACAGTGAAAAATAATCCAGGCCACCTTCCATTTATGTACCTCCTTGAGCATAAACGCACAAAAATAACAATATAAATAAAGTTATAAGTGACGTTATTCTTCTGGATCATAAGAGTTTAGGGCAGGTACCAACAGGCTCTTTGTCGGCCATAATCCGGTTTATTAGCGGATATAAGGCAAGGTGGGGCTTTATTAACGTTATGTATGGCCCGTCCACTCTACTAGGTGTGTCCGTTATCGATCGCTTGCCCCGTCTATTTTTGTCAGGTTCCTTCATTAAAGGTGAGCTCCCCCTATTCAATTAGCGCTTGATTAAATAAACGCGGTGCTCATTTGCCTAATAAATATAACGACTATTTGGCTGGATTACATTAAGGGAATTTGAGGCATATACTTTGCAATTAGATAGCGTTATGTGTGAAGTGACGAATAACTGAAACAATACTATGACGATGACTGAAGAGGTCTAGTGTATTGTAAATGAATTACATACATACATAACTTCACGCCAGGTCCCTTGCGGGGTAGGCACGAACAACAGAGCGCCATTTAGGCTTATTCTTACACACCTCACTTGCTTCTTTGACATTCATAGTTCATGTCATGCACGCTCGTCTGTTCTTAAGGCTCCTGACATCACCTTCTGCTAATACACGATCAATTTGATCATGCAAGGTGTGTCGTGGCCTTCCGCGACTTCTGCATCCATCCACTTAAATGCATTAACTAAGAATTACACTTGTTAACAATTATTTTAATGTTCATGCTACATCTGAAATAATATTTTGCTTCTCAGATCATATTTTGATGATTTGACCTATTATTTCCTTGCTCTACCTGGGATAATGTTAGAGTTAGTGACTGTGTCACATAGCTGAAAGCTTAATGTATTATTTATGATGGGCATTTTTTATAAATTATGTTATTAACGTGAAACATTGACTGATAATGTATGTATATATACTAATGTAGCTAACAAATAGCGGCGTTATTTTTAATATTATAAACAAGACGCATTGTGCCACAGTCACTAACCCTAACATTATCCCAGATGGAGCAGGGACATAACATGTCCCATAATCAAGATATAGTTTTAGAAGCAAAATATTATGCCCTTTATTAGATTCACTATTGTATTAAAAAAGCCGTTATAACACATTTTTTGTTTATTTGTAAAAAAATGTAATATGAAACATTATGTTAATTAACTCCCACAGTATATATTATTCGTTACTTTAATGTTTTTAAGGTTCATACAGTAAATGTGTCTGAAATCCTTTTTAGGGTTACGGGATAGCCATTTCCTAAGCTGGAGAAAATTAAAACAGTTTCACAACTTACCTTAAATATTGTCTTTACACCTCTATAAAACTTGTATTAAATTTAATCTTTAAATCTTTCCTTTCAGTTGGAGTAAAAATGTTTTAGCTTTCATGAGTAATAAAAAAAATATCGTGATATTGTTATACTTGTTTCAAGTTTCTAATATGACCTATTTATACCTATAAATAGGTTGAGTTTATAATTTATTGAAATCAAGGGCTAATTTTGACGAGAGGATTTCGAAAATAAACGTTTAGAAAATTTTATCTGCCCCTTCATTAGCATCATGTGAAAACTACTGAGTTCATTTAAATTAAACTCAACACAGAGGTAGCTTATATCCTGAGTCAACAGTTAGGATAATTTTTATCTCGAAAAATGATGTCGTTTCATATAGCCAAAAAGTTGGCGTGATAAAAAGTGAACGGTATAATAAAAAACACAAGCTTGTTTTTTATTATACCATTCTTCCAGTTTACTGACAAAGACGACTTCATGTTAACGCTAACAAAGTTTTGCCGACATAACTAAGTAGCTGAATTACTATGTATTATCATTGTCTAAGCGCTAACATGAAAACTTCATAACGTATTTTATGGCTGCGTTGTCGAATGGCAAAAATGCTAAATATTCTCTGTCACTACGGAACTTTCCAGTGTTTTTAATAAATTGCAGAATGAATTTAATAAATGCGTGTTAAAGGTGACAAATATTGTCTTGGCCGCTGAAACTTATTTATATTTACATGTATCACATATACAAAAGAGTAATTATAAATAATTCAGTTTTAAGTTTGTCGTCATAAGTAACAAAGCAAGGCGACACGTGCTTATAAACTTACTACTTTCAATTCTAAACGTATAAAATGTCTGTAGCGATCCAAAGCCACCTTTCTCAAACTATTTGACAGAAGTATTACATAGGCACCCTCAGAACACATTTACCTCACAAAATTTTCCTCGTAAAATCTTATGACAAGTGGCCTACATGCAGTAAAATGTGAAACGCTATACGTCTGAGAGCAAGAATTTTAGGGGTGGAGTGGACTTTTTTAGCCTTCAACCCAACCTTCTCGGATAAAACTAAATAGATATAGTCTTTTGTTTTGACCGATCCAAATTTGTGAATTATTTTCTTAGAAAAACTATGACGATGATATTACGTGGATCACAATATTGACTGTTGACTGGCACAGAACTGAAAGGACATGACGGTATTTAATAACATTGAGCGATTCAATTTTATGTTTTTATGGACCACTTTGGTTGACTCATACAAATTGAAGAACATAAATGAACCCACTAATATCGGGTTAAGAAACCTTTTGTTTTTGTCTTAAATTAATTATTAGTTTTATTTTCTTATATTATTACTTTATGAATAGATAGGTATTTTAGTAAGACCTAGGCAACAAAGTGAAACTTGATGGCTGTTTTAGCCTTGATGGCTGACAACACATGAAAGTATTGGGTTTGTAATTTCTAATATTCCTCTCCATGGTTATTACAGTAACATTTATTAACAACAAGAGTTAGCAAAAGTTAGTTTATCAAACCCATCCACCTCCATATAAGAATATCTCCATATAAGGAACTTTTAATTGGTGGTTATCCATCACGTTCTTTGTTATTATGGTTTGCTAAATAGAACATTGTTAACTGGAATATATAATATGTAAGTTCTTTTCATTCTTTTTTAGCCGACCCCTTGTTTGTAAAAACAAAGTTATTTACATAAAACAATAGTGATTTTGCATGTTCATACATGCAAATCACCATTATTTTATGCTTATGTATTTATTATTATTATATGTGCATGTAAGTTTTTGATTTTACGGACTGGTATGGACGCCAGTCCAAAAGACCTTAAAATAAATGACAAAAAAATAAAATAAAAAAATATGTAAGTTCAGTCATCCATAATGGCTTTTCTAGCTCCAGATAATAGAGATAGAAAGAAATAATAAATCTAAATACGGTTGTTTATGACTTAGACCATTGGTCTAAGGTTTATGAACCCAAATGTTGCTAACTGCACAAGTTGTGAGATTATTATTTTAAGTTTTAATGAACTGAAATCCTTCGACTTCGCGTAACATGACTGCTGGGTGAGCCTTTTTTGCGTGCGCATTCCGGCTAGCTCAGCTCATATAGGAAATATCCCACAACATCTTCATTTCGTTACCAAAGTACTTTCGAAGCTACTAAGGTGCTTCATCCGACAGCCTTCCACTCTCTTATACTCAATCCAAACACAATCAGCTTATTCTTGTAACTCCAGGCAAAGGAAGGGGTTCTCACCAACATGTCTATTTAAAAAAACGGTATTTTAATGTAGTATTTATTGTTCAGTGCTGCGTTTAAATAATTTTTTCTCAATCAATTTCAAATACGGCATTACCTAACAATCAGATGGAAAATATGTTCCAATGTTTATAGATATATACACTTTATTGTTCACGAAAATACAAAGAAATAAGAACAGAGTTATATAACTTTTTTAGGTAAAACAATAGGCTAGGCGACATTATCATTTAAAGCGGTCTCTTCTAGACAATTTAAAGGATTTAAGTTGAAGGTGACTTAAAAATGTATCTTCAGCTAGTCCTTGTCTACTGCTGGACGTAGGCCTCCTCAAGTTTGCGCCACATATCCCGGTGTCCCATCTTCCTTGTCCAGCCCCTGCCGGCCTTGCGCAGGTCGTCAGTCCACCAGGCTGGAGGGCGTCCTACGCTACGTTTGCCGAGACGTGGTCTCCACTCCAGGACTTATATGCCATTAATCTTTATCTGCAAAACAGTTTACGAACAAAGCTTAAATTTTGTTTTAAGCGATACTAATATACCGTTTACTCAATTACCTACATTACAATTTTTTCCGAGTCAAGCATTGGATAGTAAAATATACGCCACGTACCTATAAAATATATCAAATTATATAACGTTTTCCACGTGTTGCCATGACGTATGGTTTTAATATCGCGACCAGCAACTCCGTGTAAAATATACGGTTATGGTTATTGGGGCTTTTTAAAGCTTGAAAATTCTTAAGCCCAATGGTTTCTACGCTGTTATTATTAAGCAGTTTAATGAGGTTATTACTTTATTATAATGGTGTAAACACTCTTTTGATACACCTGGTGTGAGGCTGGCACTGTTGCTTTTAAAGTGGTTATTTTGTCAAGGTTTATATTTGTATGAAATAATATTTAGTGTTTTCTTAAAAATTGAGGTGTCTACTTTACCGCTTTACATATTATTGATATTTGTTATATCAATTGTCGTAAGGGACCTCCTTATTTCCGAAAAGTAATGATTAATCTCTTATGATAATTGAGTTCACAGGTATCGATATGATTTGGATTCGAGGGT
Source organism: Dendrolimus pini (assembly GCA_949752895.1). NCBI lineage: Eukaryota > Metazoa > Arthropoda > Insecta > Lepidoptera > Lasiocampidae > Dendrolimus > Dendrolimus pini. Next base: position 17,911,725 of record OX457127.1, read on the forward strand.
GAATCTGAATACCAGTAGATATTTATATGATACTGTTACGAGTTGCGAGACTCGAATTAAAATGCTGTTGGAATTATTATAGAGTTTATTAGTACTATAAAAACACGTATAACACAGGTACAAATATAACCGAACACAACAAATCCAAACGTAATGCAGAAGGTCGTAATTCAATAAAACGCGCAAAGTTCTTCACTAATAGATTCCCGAATGTACACATCACGCCCCTATCGTAATTGTCGCTTGACTGCCCCCCTCTCTCTATCGGGCCCTGGTTTTATACCTCAAACATACAAATGTGCTCGTATCGTAGTCGACATAGTCTGCAACACCTGGCTAATGAGATAGTAAAATAGGACCATAGGCTATTCTCCACAATAATTAGTAAAGGCATGCCAATAAATAAGTGAACAAAAGAAGACGATCATAAAAGGATTACGATTAGTTAAAATGCTGGCAGATAATAAAATGTGCTTCTACAGATCTGTACGTGGAATTTGTCTTTGTTGGCGCCTAGGTCGTAACAATACATATGTATAAATAAATGTGAAACATTTGACATTTTTTTGCGAATCTAGTAAGCAGAATAACTCATGTAATGGAATGTGATATTCGACAATTATAGACGTTTGTATTACCAGAGACGTAGCCAACGCGATACTAGTCTTTATAATAAGATAAAGGAGATGTTATAAAGAGGATGAGATAAAGGCATGGGCTAGGGGTATGACATAGGGAACTTAGGGGAGAGGGAAGTGGGCCATTGGAATTCTTATTCATAGGACCCTTTAAATATGGACTGTATTTATTATAGGCGCTTACAACAGCAATAGGTATGATTTATAATTATTATATTGATAATTGTGACAAGTTAACCCTAGAACCCGGATATTCCTCTGAACAATGATAGCACTAATTGTGTAGAATTCACCGATCAACACTAATTGCACTAATCAAACACTCTAAGATTCACAAGATCCACGAAACTCACACTGAGAGTCCAAATGGCTGTAGAGTCTTCCTTTTCTTTTTTTGTGTGTATAACTTGAGTTAGAAACTGGTAAACTATACACTTGACCAACTGACCTTCGACCATTGACCACTATAAGCCGGTGGCTCACACCGCACTCGCTAAGGTACTATTTTTAACGCTTAGGTGCTAATCAAGCGAGCTAAATATTCGCGGTAAGCGAGGCGTGGGGGCATGGGAGTTCCGGGGGAGAGGTCAGGCGGATGATTCTGTCCGCAACACATAGAACAAAACAGATTAGGGGTGAGGTATAGATACACGGCACATTTATTTATTATGAACAAATCCGACATTTTTAATATAGGTTAAAAGGCTAAGGCGGGTGCGAAGCGAAGCATAGCACCCGTTTTAGCCTTCGTGGTTATTTTTTTTATAACCACCCAAAATTAATATTATATCTCAAGTAATAAATAAATGTGCCTTATATCTACACCGCACCCCAGATTAGCTCAAGACTAACTATTTGACGCAAATAGTCAACACTACCAGCATGGTTTCACACCGATCGAGCCGGTCCAGCGAGCTGTAATCAAGATAATGTGACGTCATAAATAACAAAACACCCAGAAAAAAATGCAACGCTAAGCAGCCTTTAAGTTTCTTTTAATAACGCCGAGATAAGTTGATACGTTGTTGTATACAGACATTATGAATGATTAAAAATAACTTAAGAGTGAAAACAATCAATATTCATGTTTAAATAATACATATTGGTTGATGTCCCGAGTATACAAAGGAGGTAAGATAGATAGCAATTAAGGGGTGCATGTTGTTTGCGTCCGACGACCTGTCCGATGTCAAGTGTCCTACATAACATGTCATGTCATCGTACACAGGGCTTGAACTGAGGTATTTACCACGAATTGGAAATTGACAAGTTTATAACAAAAGGTAATTTAACAATTTAGGCTTTGCAAAAATATTATAACAATACGATTGAAATGATTTCCTTAAATTCAGAAATTATACATAAAAATTGCTTTGTTAAGTATTGCATGAGTTAACAATATAAAAAAAAATATAATCACAAATTACAATTCACAATATATAATACTATGAATGTATTCAGTATAATTAATTACATTATATAGTACAGAATACAAAGTAAGAAACAAAGACATTGCTGGGGAGTTTGTTGCGCAGCTTCTTCTTTAACAGTAAATAAAATTGTTTTGGAGGTGGTGGTAAACTCATTATTTTTAATAAGCAATGTGTAAGTTTCTTATTTGAATAGTATAATATATTCGTTTTTATTTTCTTTGTCATTCAGAATGCGAAAGGAAAAACATTATTTACCGAGTGTATAAACCTCGCGTAACTATTATGAATAAGTAGGGTAGGCTGTGTCTTGCTTTCGGTTTGGGATGAAGGGGTTAGGACGCAATTAGGGTGCGGATTAAGATACATTTTATGCCGAAAAATGCATTAGTTTGGCAAAGGGCTTTTCGTGAAGCGGGAATATTTTATACATAATATACCCAGGACACCCATTAAAATATTTGGTGTTTTCCTTTTAAACAAGTTTGTCTCAATACATTTATTAAAATTCGTTTTATCGTTCACTTGGGTCAGCTGCTAATGTTTACGAATATTATATATGTTTTTTTTAACAAAAACAAAACTGACTTAACACTAAAACCAAAAACAAACATTTAACCGGTTTTTTTTACAACATCTCCAAATCGGTGCCAAGTAAAACATAAAAGAACAACTAAAAAAAATACAAAATATAGTATTTTTTATGTTTTATTTGACACCGACATCAAGATGTTGTAGAAAGAAGTCCGTTAAATATTTATTTTTTGGTATTTAGTGTGAAGTCGCTTGTTTTTATTAAAAAAATACTTTTTAGTTGCGCAATTACTTCAATAGCTTTAGAAATCATATATTAAGCACCTCTAGAAATTGGACTACTGTCACGTATATACAAATTTGCCATCTCACTCGTCGGTGTGTAGCATACACACCGACGAGTGAGATGGCAAATTTCTTCAACAAGGGTTACTGTCGATTTCCTTTCGATCCACAAATCAGATCCTGACTTGGTGACAAAGGGACCAAGTCGGGAGTTAAAAGAAAAAAATTGGAAATTGGTCCACAATTGACGGAGAAATCGTCTAACATGCTTACAAAAAATTAAGCACCTGTAATACTGGTAGGCGTATACAAGGAAGTTTTTTTTTGGAAAATGTAGGCTCTTTGAGTTTTTTAATCACGGTTACTCATCATTTCTCTTTGATCCACTAATCAGGTCTTGACTTGGTGACCATGGAATTCCCTCTGTATATACATACGACTAAAGAAAAAAAAGTGATCCACAATTGACGGAGAATTGTGGATCACTTTTTTAATGTTGATGCGTAATATTGATATCAAAAAATAATAGCTAGACGCGTTAACAAGCTGTTCTCCAAGAATTTAGACGCACTCTGTTCTTTAAAAAGTAATGATTCCTCTTGATTTCCCTGGAATCCACTTATCAAATCCTGAAATGGTGACAATGAGACCAATTTAGGAGTATAAGCTTTTGATTAAAATAAAAACTTTGAAAATTGGTTTAAAATTGACAGAGAAATTCAGTAACGAACATGCAAAAAAACATACAAACGAATTGAGAACTTCCTCCTTTTTTTAGGCAGTCTTCATTTTGTTTTATTTGCACAAAGTTCATTTTGTGGGATAATGTAGCCAACCAAAATGTAGAATAAACCCAATGACATGTCAAACAGCGTAAGAACAACTTTGACAGAAAAATATTGTTAAAATAAGATCCTTTTTGCCTTTGTTGACGCTTCAGTTAATTTTCGCTTTGTGAATCCACAAAAAGCGTTATTGAAAATATCAGAAGTTCATTCTGTATAATGTTTCACTATTTTATTATATTGCGTCGAGATTTTATTAAAAGAAGCCAGGTCAATATATGTGGAAACCCACTTAGCTTTCGTGCAAAAATTATTATGTTTATTTTTAAATGTTGTTAAAATAAATAAAATTGTACTTTTCTATATATTGTATTAAAATAGCATCAGTGTCTCAGTAGTTAAGCTACTACAATAAATAAGCATCTTATTTCAAGGTCGTGAGTTCAGATCTTGACAAAGACCAAAAAGTCTCAAATCCATGTATTATTTTTAGAGTTAAAAAAAATAATATGCACATTTATTATAACAAAAACTGTTACAAAAAACTACGCACTGACGACGAAAAATAATTCTTACTTATTAATTGGTGTGTGAAACTTGCTAATCCGTCGTGAAAAATGATGGGTATACCGTCCGTTCTGTGGGAAACGGGGACGCATCATATTTATCCCTATTAATATTATAAATGCGAAAGTGAATCTGTCTGTCTGTCTCTTACGCTTTCACGGAAAAACCATGCTACCAATGTGCTACTGAAGTCCTAGGTAGGACAGGACCTGGCCACAAATACCGGAATATAACTCAAGGTTGTTACGGTGGTATGCTCTAGAGTCTAGACCATGGATTATAGACATCCGGACGGGCAAATGCCCTTTGACCTGGCTATGGGCTATTTTGTTGCCTCTCACCACAGGCCGCCTTGCCGCAGGATCAGATTCTTTCTCCGTTCCTGCATGGATAAAAAGGATAACACGATAACACTTAGTATAGTGACACACTTGCGGAACGTACCATGCGGAAAATTCAGCGATTCAAGGATCGGCGGTAATCTGTACGCAGCGTTACTTAGCGGAAATTCTTTATTTGTTATAGGTTATTTTAAAAACATTGTAAGCGTATTTAGCCGAACTTTTCGTAGGTGTGGCTTTAGGCTTACTTTAAATCAGGTAAACTGTCTGCCTATCGTCTTATCATTAATTTAAAAAAAACTTATTACAATAGCCGTCATATATTATATCTACATGATAGTAGATAGTTTAACTCAAACTGACTAAAACTGATTTACATTATATGATATGCGATTGCTGCTAATTTGATTAAATTAATTATGACATCTATATCCCAATTAAATTGGCGTTTTGAACTCTTGATTTATGCCGATCATTAATCTTACGTGATAATCTTAAGTTGATTAATTGACATAATATAATTAGGTTCTGGTTAATGAAATTCAAGTTCAAAATACTATTATCGAAATTCTCCTAGACAAAAAGAATCCTATATGAATTTAGTATTTAGTCTCCTTATACCCCCATATTCCATTTCCCTATGCCATCGCGTCTATCCTATCCTCTCTATCCCACCCCTCCTGTCTCATCTCCTCTTTTCCATACATTTATTTTTCCTATCCCATCTCGTCTTGTCTATCCCCACTCGTTTATCCCATCGCCTATCGCATCCCTTTTATGCCATTCTAAAGGATGACAACGTGTTGGCCTTGCCCCTTGTGTTGCAAAAGGTTTATAGGCGACAGTACCTAACCACTTTCCAACGTGGGCAGTGCAGTGGGCAGTCGGCCTGCTTACCAGCTTTGCAATAGGAAAACAAAACGTTTCTTTTAATTTTTGGCTGATTTGGTTATTCTAAATAACCAAAAGATTTTTCAAAAAGACCTGCAACGCGTATCTAATTGGATTTAGGAGATTTTCAGAGTTCACTTTTTACTGTACGATTGTCATTCTGTCTGTTCTGATGAAAATCATTCGTCATTTGTAAAGATATTCATACATGTACCTAATAAAAAATGTACAGCTGTACAACGTTCCTCGACGTATTATCGCGATTTTAGGGGCAAGATGAGAACCGTGTATTTCAAACCAAATTATTTAAGCACGATTTAATTTAGTTTCTTCATTTTAAAATAAAATTTTGGCCACTTTTTAGTAGCCGGGCTTATAAAATGTTACAGTTATTCTGATTAGTCTCAACTACTCGTATATTATTTATTTTATTCATAGTTATTAACAATGTTTATTTTAATTTTGTACCATTTTATTTTAGCATAGTAAATATATTCTGTATTAGAATTTTGAAATATGCGAGAGCCTAGGTGTTTCCAGGCGTATGAAGTCGCGGACGCAAGATTGTCTACGTATAATTAACCCCATTGTGCTGTTCCGATATCCGATTTCGTGGCTGATAGGAGTTCTATTCAATACTATTGATTTTCACCAGCTACCACGCAGCGTAGGTTTCTGCTTCAGTCGTACTGCGAGGTTTTTCATTTTAATACCGAATTCTAGGCATTATAATATTACGTAATACCGCTCGCTAATTTAAGCTTATTTCAATATAATTTTTACTTGTGATTTCAATATGGACAATCAATCGAGGCACTACATAATCGGTACCCAATCACTAAAATTAGTATTTTCTTAACTTTTCGCGACTCGTATATATAATAAAATTTTCAGCTGCCGTGATCATGATCAAAATGTGAAAACGTCGGAATAAAAATCAAATAAAATACCATGCTAAAAACCCTAAAACGTAGTTTTATATCTGCAAATATTTTTTTCACGATATTTAAAAAGTAAGATAACACCAAGATAATAAGGTCATAAATAAAGAGATTAGTACCATTTTGGCTAATAAGATCTGTAAGTAAAATATTTATATTTGCTCTCTGTTCTAAAATGTTTTTAATAATATGTGAAAATGATTACGACCCGTACAATTTAAATTTTTATATAGCGGTAAACAGAATAATTTATACATACTTTTTCTATTCTATAATGTATACATTCTTATTTGAAAATATCTCTCAGATTTCTTAGAAGTCGATTTCAACTTTACTTATTATAACGTGATAAAAGTGATTCGACTAATTTACATAATACCTACTAAAGTCGGGTGAGCGAGGGAGGTGAACTGCCTTTTCTTTTTTATCTCGACGATTAGTGGCTCAACATTTATTTACATAGATTCTAATATATTATAGAACATATAGTAAACAAATTTTTGTATAGTGTTACGACCGACAAAGAACACACAACTGCAGTTTATTGCCTTTCGGCATATGGACGTCTTTTGTTTATTTTGTGTTTAAAATTTGTAATTAGAAAAACTATTGTGTATTGTAATGTTTATGATAGTCATTAACCAGGTGTGATTCTTGGAAATAATTGTTGTGCGGTCGAGTGTTGTGCCGAGACATATACTATTGGTGCAGTATAAAACAATGCCCCGACTGAGAGATGAGGCAGTCTAGCGATAGGCAGAAGCGAAACAAGACGTGTGTACATTCGATAAGCTATATAGTGACGGACTTTGCACGTGCTATTGAATCGTGTATCACCTTTGTACTGGTTGCGTCCAGTTACATTTGTACCTGTGTTATACGTGTTTGTACAGTTCTAATACATTCTACAGTAATTCGAACGGCATTTTAATTCGAGTCCCGTAACTCGTAACAGTATGATAATAAGATAGGTGAAAGTCACGTCAGAAATAAATATAATCCATAGTATTTATAAAATATGCATATACAGCTGAATTTTGTAAGTGGATCTCTAAGGTTAAATCCGAAACTATTGGGTATAGCAAAAAAATATTCAAATGCGTTTCGGAGTCGATTTTAATGAAAAGTTAAGCGGTGGGTACCATAAGATGTTCGATAATCATTTTCCCTAGTCGGGAATCGGGTGATTTTGAAAAAAAAGCACTTAGTATATTACTACACTAACGGTCACTAACCCATAGTGTAGCTTATGCGGATGTGTTTCTGTGAAAGGATGTCAAATTTTCATCAAACAAAAAAGTTGAAGCAAAAGCTAACTAACCAAAAGTGACACTACCAGTGAAAATGTTTTGCAGTTCAAATTGTATTTTAAAATATTTATTTACCCTAAAAGGTACACAGCATTTGAACTTTATGAATGCTTAAATACTTAGTAGCGCGAGAAACGGGGCCGTGTTTACATTCAATCTCGTCGCAAAGCCGCCATGCATGCTAACCTATTACCGCAACGGGAGCAACGAAATATTAATTTTCCTCATATGATGTTTTACCTATCAAACAATTTATTTTACTACAGTTTTAGTACTTTGCATTGTTATTAGCTTATCAGAGTAAAGTACTGTCATGGAAAAATAATACTGGTATTTGCGGCAAATCACCTAGTAAAAACGTAACTCTGAGAAGTCTCGTGTAAAACTATAGATGGCGCCATTCCGCTGTAAGTCATTCTTCTCCCGCTTGTTACATTTTATTACTTGTCTATCCGTATTAATATAATAAGTGTGAAAGTCCGTCCGTCCATCCTGTCCGTCTGTCTGTTTGTCTGTCCTGGCTGTCCATCATGGCTATCCGGTCTGGTTGTCCGTCCTGGCTTTCCGTCCTGTCTATCCGTCCTGGCTGTCCGTCTTGGCTGTCTGTCCTGGCTGTCGGTCCTGGTTGTCTGGCCTGGCTGTCTGTCCAATCTGTCCTGGCTGTCTGTTCTGTCTGTCCTGGCTGTCCGTCCTGGCTGTCCGTCCTAGATGTGCGTCCTGGCTGTCCGTCCTGGCTATCCGTCCCGGCTGTCTGGCCTGGCTGCCCGGCCTGGCTGTCTGGCCTGGCTGTTTGGCCTGTCTGTCTGTCCTCTGTCCAATGTGTCCTGTCCTGGCTGTCTGTTCTGTCTATTTTGTCTGTCCTCTGTCGAATCTGACCTGTCCTGGCTGTCTGTTCTGTCTATATTGTCTGTACGTCCTGGCTGTCTGGCCTGGCTGTTTGGCCTGACTGCCTGGCCTAGCTGTCCGGCCTGGCTGTCTGGCTTAGCTGTCTGTCATGGCTATCTATCCTGGCTGTCTGTCCTGGCTGCCTGTCCTACCCTAGCTGTCTGTACTGTCTTGTCGTGGCTGTCTGTCCTGTCTTGTGGCGGTTGTTTTCTTAGCTGTCTGTCCTGGCTGTCTGGCCTGTCTGTCTGTCCTGGCTTTCTGTATTCGTTAGTGAATTAAAAAACGCGATTGCAGTGCCATCTATTTAGCTAATCTGTTTATTTTGTGGGAACGACGTAATTTATCGGGATAAAAAATATCCTAAATTACGCCCCTGGATATAAGGTAGCTCTATCAATAATATATATATTTCAATATATCTGCAATCGGGTTCTAGATTCTTCCTTTTTCAGAGCAGGACAATGTGTACCGGGCCTATCAGGACATAATAAAATAGTGTATATTATTATAATCAGGCCTGTTTTTTGACATTTCCTTTTTTGGGGGCACGCTAATTGGGATTGTTCACTTTTTTTCAATCTAGCTATTTCAAAAACCATTTCGAGGAATAGTGTCCCTAATCATTTGTTTAGTTAAAATTCCAAAAAACGTACGATCTTCTTGTATTTTGTAAGAAATGCGTTTGACCTTTAAGGTCAAACCTTACTAAATCCAAACAGGTGGGCCGTCTGCCTGTTTGCCTGCTTCAGGTGTAAAAAAAATCTAGCTGTACATTACTTGATTTAAGTTCTGTAACATGGATTTTTCCCTAAAGATCACTTTAAGAAATTTAACGATAACTATAGAAAATAATAATGGTTGAACACGAAAAATTATAAGCCTAGCGACAAAAAACACTAAAATGATCACGATACGTAATGAGTAATGACATTGACATTTGAATAGTAGCACAGATTACTTTTTTTTTGTTGTTGCTTTTTTTTATGTATGTTCGCCGATTACTCCGTCATTTATGATCCGATTTACGTGATTCTTTTTTTGTTCGACGCGGAATAGCTTCCAATTGGTCTCCTAAAATTTTTACATAGTTTGGCCCAGTAGTTTTCATTTTATGAACATTTTTCATGAAAATAATTTTCACTCCGTTCCATATGTACACCGATTACTCTGAGATTTATGATTCGATTTACGTGATTCTTTTTTGTTCGACGCGGAATAGCTACCATGTGTTCCCCTAAAAATTTGACATAGTTTGGCCCAGTAGTTTTCATTTTATGAACATTTTTCATGAAAATAATTTTCACTCCGTTCCATATGTACACCGATTACTCTGAGATTTATGATTCGATTTACGTGATTCTTTTTTTTTTCGACGCGGAATAGCTGCCATGTGGTCCCCTAAACATTTGACATAGTTTGGCCTAGTAGTTTTCATTTTACGATCATTTTTTTGTTTCCGGTTCTTGAGACCTATATTTTTTAAGAAGCGCGGCACCATTCGTAGGTCCACCCATACATAGCTAGACACTAAAAAGTAACAAATAAAAAATAAAAACTTCGTTTAAAAAAACCGACTTCAAAAACGAAAAAACTAAAATGTATAAAATAACTTATTTCTAAAGCTATTAAATATTATCTAAAACATCTTAAAGTCGGTGCTTAGTAATTTTCAAAATATAGTAATTTTTGTTTTGCTTTGCACCGACGTCAAGATGTTTTAGATAATATATATTAATATTTAATAGCTTTAGAAATAAGTTATTTTATACATTTTAGTTTTTTCGTTTTTGAAGTCGGTTTTTTTAAACGAAGTTTTTATTTTTTATACGTAATAAAAATATAAAATCATAGCGTAATTTTTTTTTAACAATCCCGATTGTCGAAAGTTGCAACTCTATAATTTTTTGTTTGTAGCGCCACTCCAAGAAACCTATTTAATTTTTTTTTGTGTAAAACCTTTACAAATGGTTTTTTGTCAGTTTTTAGGGAAAATTTTTTACATTTTCAAAATTTCCTTTCAGGGCACTTCCCGCAAGAAAGCCTTGGTTATAATAACTTCAAATTCAAAGAACTTGTTTAAATACAATGAGGCGGGATGACTATTATAACTCACTTTGTTTTGAGCTTAGTTTCCTTCTTCAGCAAGCAGGACCGAGGTATTTATGTAAAGTGGACACTATAACTTGAAAAGCCCAAGCTCTAAGCTAAATTTGCACCGAGAAGCGTCCGAGTTTGAATTAGTACTTAATTAATTAAAGATGTCTGTCTGAGGCGTTAAGGCTGTCTCTCTAGCAGTTGATTTAACCACGAACTGTGTTCTTTATTTTTTTACTTAGCATTAAAGTTGTCTAGTTACATATTAATAAAAAATCAGAAAAGAATAAGCTTTTTTTAAAAAGGTTTATTAATACATGCTTTTGAGATCCTGAATATCACGTAGCAGTAGAGTGATAGCCAAGATAAGTAAAACGAATCCAAACACGACGGGTCTATCTTGTTTAGTACAGGAGTTCCTATGGCCACCTTCCGACTTCGTCATCAGATCAGCTCTATGGTACCATATTATTGCATTGTCACTCGATATACATATGCGTGCAAAATTTCAGCTCAATCGGAAACCGGGAAGTTGGTCAAATTTAACTTGCAAGATTCCACCCGAACTTTCATACATACTCACGTACATCCATTGCAATTTAAATAAAAGCTTGTAAAAATTGTACGTTTTTAGGGTTTATTTACAGTATTGCTAAAAATGGAACCCTTATGTTTCCTTCATATCTGTCTGTTTATTCAGTATTTTACACATCTCCTCGTTTTTAACTGTAAAACATTTCAAAAATACCTGTATGTCCATATGTATTATAAACTAATGAAAATATATGAAGCAAAATGGATGTGCCCAGATCGTAAGAAGTTGACCCATTGTTTCAGCCTACGCTATGAGAAGTAAGCATTATAATATGCATATCATGGCAAACATTCGAATGACATCCGTAGTGTCCGCCTGTCCTCGTAACAAAATAATTAATATATAAATAATAAATGTAATGGAGGCCCTTGATAATTAGATAAGTGAGATATGGAAGAGAAGACATATTATGTTTGTTGTTGTTTGTATAAATAATATTACGGTAAACATGAATTAAGCTTAGATAATATAATAAGAAGATAGGACTTTCAATAAGGAAAACAAAGCGCAGTATCGCTTTGTTTTCGCGTACATCATCTACACACAACTCTGTTTTCATAGTAAGATATTTATAGTCGCATAAATTATATAATATTAAATCAGAAGGCTTACATTAAAATGCAAAATTGTAGGATAAATGTTGAGTGCTGTAGTGAAAAATTCTATCTTGCGCCTTCTAATATATAATATAATACTAAGAGATACATCAGATGTTGAATTAAAATGAGTAACTGTGGCTGATTTAAGAACATAGGTTCATCCTGTCCAATAATAAGGTATGAAATTATACATAGAACACTATTAGTGATATAAGAATAAGAGACGAAGATCGCATCCATAATAGACGGTGACCTAGGTTCAATATCTTACTTAGTCTTAAGGTATTGTAACGTGCGTGCGGGGGTACGCACTTAGGATTGGAAGAAAACACCAGTTTTTAATTAAACGCTTTTATTGACTTACACAGCCGCACGCAATACTTCTCTGCAGGGTTGCCCCTATACGAACGACTAACGATGCACAGTCCCGACGATAAGGTGTTTCGCTCACAATACCGTCGCCGATATTGCGTAGACCACCTCTTGCTACTGCAGTGTTCACCTCCGATATTACCGCGTGTAGCTAGCTTCTGGTTCGTGTCTCGAACTATGCTATACTCCTCCTTCACTTAACTGTCCACTAAACTTGTCACTAAATTCACCACTTAACTCGTCACTGTCTTCTATTAAGCTTCTCTTCCAACTCTTCCGTATCGCACTGGTTGCTTCGCTGTCTTGAACTGAACTCTAAACTGCCCGGTAGGCGCGCCTTATGCTGCTTATATACCCGGAAAAATCTTCTGGAACCCATAATTTCGATCTTCCTTTCTTTATTCTTTTATTTTCTATCTGTCCCTTTCTAAGCATCTATCTATCCTCGTCTTTTCCTTCCAGAATTTTCTAGCTTTTTCTAAAAGTTCTTAAACTAACTAGATGGGTCCACCATCATTCGCCACAGTGCTATAAGTAGAATATAATTGTCTAATATTCATTCATTGTGTTTAATCAATTTGAGTTTTTTATCGTATTCGTGTATATTTTATACAAATAGACTGTGTATAATTGCATAGTATATATTCTATACTATTTACGCTTGTTGTATTCGTCTCAAAACATTTCATACAATCTTTAATTTCAGAGAAAAACCCCTGTATGCAAACTCACGACAATTAACGTAATATAATTCATAATACGCATATAACATTGTCTCCTTAGAATATATTGTTAGTATAATATTGCTATTAAAATTCATGAATAAATGGAATTAGTTTATAATTTTGATTAACATTTAGTCACGGTACAAATTTCATACGTTTAATATTAACATGAAAATTATGTATACCGATAAGAATTGTCTATACTTAGTTAGTCTTTTTGAAAACGTGTTCGGAAAAAGTTGTTATACAAAATAAATACAATCTAAAAAATTAACCTAAAAAATAAACCTGTTGTAAATATAAGTTGGCAATGCCATGTCATTATTTAATACCTTATATTTTTGAAAACACTCCCTAATACTCATTTAGGGAATATATATTCATATATAAGGTTGGGGAAAAAGTTTCTTCGCATTTTAAATAAAAATTCAAAAGTTTTTTTATAAAGTTTATTTACATTTGACTAAAGTATGTAGGTGCCATTTTGTTGGATAACTTTTTGCCATCTTGTAGGTAGGGACGTGATCCCATTGCTTTAAACATTTTGGGGCTTCTGATCAAAAAACTGCGACAAGTGGTTTTGGCAGTCCTCTCTCGTGATGTTAACCTGATACTGCCTAGTGAATTCTGCAAAGACTGAAACAGGTAAAAATCTGAAGGTGCAAGGCCAGGACTATACGACGGATGCATTAACACCTCCCAGCCAAACTCTCGTAATTTTTGCTGAGTGGCTAAAGATGTGTGAGGTCTAGCGTTATCATGGTGAAAAACCACACCCCTTCTGTTGATTAATTCCGGCCGCTTTCTCTCAACTTTTTGCTTTAATCTCATCAGTTTTTCGCAGTACAGTTCAGAATCCATGGTCCTGCCTGGCGGTAACAGCTCATAATGAATAATGAATGCCCTTCCAATCCCACCATACACACAGTATCACCTTGTTGCGAGTTAACCTGGGTTTCGCCACAGTCTGTGAAGCCTGACCGGCCTTTGATCACGATGTTTTTCGCACGTTCTTGTCGTACGTGATCCACTTTTCATCACCAGTTATCAGCTTCTTCAAAAATGGTTCGGTTTCATTATGTCGTAATAAAGAATTACAAATGAGAACACGATTCCTTAGGTTTCTTTCAGTGAGCTCATGAGGCACCCAAATATCGAGTTTTTTTGTGTACCCAGCTTTTTTCAAATGCGCCAAAACCGTTTTGTGGTCAATTCCCAATTTTCCAGCTACATCGTAACTACTAATGTGCCGATCTTGCTCCACTTTTTCAAAAATGGCATCAATTTTGTCCGTAACAGGGCGATCAGAGCGACGTGCATCTTTGATATCAACATTTCCGGATTGGAAACGCTTAAACCAAATTTGCACTACCCTCACAGATACTGCATTAGGTCCATAAACAACACGCAACACGCGGCTTGTGTTGCATTTTTACCTTTTTTGTAGTAAATTTTAAAATGTATCGAATTTCTTCATTAGATTCACTTTATTTTAACAAGAAGAAAAACAAATGAAAATCACACATTTTCCTAATTTGAATTTGGAATTGTCTTCTTTAAAATTAAAACTTTTTAATGATACCAAAACCAGCCAGATACAAATGGTATAGCCAAAGAGATCTTATTACAAGTTCATACATACTATATGCAAAAAGACTTTTTCTCCAAGCTATTATTTAAATACGCAGATATTTATAATACAATAGTAACCTAATCAATCTAAAATATAAGTAAATTTATATTTCACTTAAAAGTTGAACGTAGAAATCAATGTACAAAACCTAAAGTTATTCTGTTTCAAAAACAAGCAATAAAAACTCAGCGAATTCCGAACAGCGTTTCTTTATCGAATTCACATGGAAACCAGAAGGTAAAACTTTCAACGATCACTTTGTGGAACTGAAAAGAAAATAAAGATTTGAAAAGAATCAAATCTTTCCCTACATTTGAGTTCTTGGAAGTATATTTCAGTGACAAACTATTTCATTTCAATTTTATCTCTATTGTATGACACAAAGACACAAATATATAGGATTTTCAATATTTTTACCGCAGAGAGTTTTAGTGACGCGGAAGATTAATGGTTAAATACGGGGAAGCCGAGTTCATGGGACGGTTATGGGCTTGTATTATTAAAGAATATTAATAAATAATGATAAGTTTTATAGTAATAGAAAACCACAGAATGGAAAGTTTTTTACAGCCTTTCAAATTAAAGGTAAATAGAAAAGCAACTATTAAAAATTATAATTTTTTTCTCTCACTGTTAATGACAAACGAACTAATTTTCATGAATTTATTTGACGAATAACTTTGTCAGATACTTAAATGAAAAATTAGCACTTAGTCTACAAGAAGTAACCTAGGACATCTAAGTTTGGTGAACTCAATTCCAAAACTGCAGAAAACGACATCATAGCGACCTTCAAAAAGAACATGAAGCCCAATTTGAGTTCGAAGACACGTTCCCTAAACTACTGGTTACGAGCAATATCAGCTATAGTCGTCGTATGTAACTATCTATAAATGATATAAAATAAATAACGTGTTGGGTGCGAGTGTCGGTGTACCTACAAATGGCGTCAAATGTAGTTATTGGGACCCCACGGCTAAATTGCGGCTGGCTGGGTGCTTCACAATCTAATATAAATTTCCTGATTTCGTATTCCACAGAATTTACACGTTATGGGCTTGTCGGTATGGCATATATGTATACCTATGTAATATAAAGTGTTTAATGCCTTAACAAATAAGGGTTTTGTAGTCTTACGAGTATATCATAGTACTTCTTCTTTTTAAATGTGGCTCTGTACGATTTCTGAATCTAACCAGTGATTCGTTCATTTTAAAAAGGTTGAATATAATTTTAGAACAGAAAATTTAATTTAAATTCATATCTATGTTCCATTTCAATATTTAGCAGCAATCAGAAGATATAATGTAACCCCTAGTTTGTATTATGCCCACTTCCACGGTATTAATTTTATTTTATTTTATTTTATTTTATTTTATTATTATTTTAGTATTAAGCAGGATAAATGTGAAGGAAGTGAGCAGCTTGAGTATCAAATGTCCTAATTATTTATATTATCGCGCTGATCATTTTCCTCGCCACTTTTTTGCTTGCTGTCGTCGACATAATTATATATATATGTAGGTAGGTAAGTGAGACAGTCTATTACTGCGCGAGTGTCCACCAGTATACCCCGTTTATCCAATTCCAGCGCAAACTAAGTGACGGACACAGTGAGTTTAGTATAATTTGTAACACTTCATGCGTATTCTACCTACCTACATAATATATATATTTCCATAAACAATAAATTATATGTCAGGAAGTTGCTGTATAGGCAACATATTGCAAACCCATAATAATATTTCAATCTGGAAATTAGAAGTTTGGTGAGATAAGCAACCAATAAAATATCGCAAGTAGCGAGTGGTGGGACAGTTAAATGGCATCACAAATATTGACTCGGCGGTTCCCCGGAGTTTTGCGGGGCTGTACTGTAGCACGGTACGGGTTTCTGGCGCGCCGCCATCTACTCCCCACTTTATATACCTACCTACAATAAAACGTTAATACACGATGGAATCGAAAACAAATAATACAAGCGGGAAGTACGAAGAAATGGGAAGAAAGAAATGAAATCCCTTTGCACTACGAAATGGTGTTTTTAGGAAGGGCGTTATAAAATTTCTTAGAGGTCGGCAACATGTTAGCGACACCCTTGCTGTTGCAAACGTCCCTAGGTGACGATAACCACTTTCCATTAGGTAGGTCGGTCTGGCTATTCGCCTGCTTCACTGCATTTTGATAAAAAAATCTCATTGTATGGAAATTTACATAAAAATATGTAAATTAGTTAAATTTAGACGAACCTACGTAGTAACCTATAGTTATGAATATCAATAAAACAATATTTAAATAAAAATTGATCTGCTATAGATTTATAAATTGAAGTTAAAATGGTGATCAACTTACCATACATCGTATATTATACAACTTTAAGTAAATGATACTTATCAATCATGAACTGTATTCTGAATTAAAGTAAAAAAGTTCACGTGATTCAATCGCATAAACTTTGGATCCGTAACCTGAGGAAACTATCTTACTCGTACTATCCAAATTATAAAGTATTACTTACTACTTACTTATCTTCGTTATTGACATTATATTATACACCAATAGTCATATATTATCGTTTCATTCCCAAAACTATTAAGAAAAACAAACATCTAAAATATCACACGCACAATATTACGGATTATTATTTATAAAAAATGTGTTTTAATTTAAAAATTTGAAAATGAAGTAATTATAAAGATTTGAAAGTTCAACAACCGCATAATAAGTAAAGCTCTGTGAATTACGACAAGAATATTAATTAAAAGTTTTGTTAGGAATACTCGATGAGAAATTACTGACGAGTAAAACGCGGCTCTTGGTTTGGATATAATGCCACAATGTGTTATTACACAGCGACTTAATCCTCTTTGTTATGAGTTCTGAAAGGATTTATCGGGCTTTATTCCTTTTCTTATATTCGGCTCAATTGCGTGGTTACCGGAGCCAATCTTCTCTGCTACGGATCTAATAAGATGCGAAGGTATATTCATTGTCGAAGCAATATATTGAAGCGAGTATAAGACATTATTTGTGCTATATTGTGACTATGTTGAAGTTATTTTTTTCATGTAAAAAAAATACATATAAAAAATAATTTCTGGATGTCTGGGATCGGCCCCAGAGTGGTCTGTTGTATATTACCCAAAACAGAAACATAACTTGCTTCGCTTGGGGATATACCTACAATATGCGGTTTTGTCCGCCCATTTTATTATTATTTATTATTATAAATAGAGTTGTAACAACACATAGCTTACCAAAAACATTGAACAACAGAAGAATTCGCAGCCAAGGTTTACTCCTTGAGACGTCTGGCTTTTCTCCAAAATAATTTAGGTGAGAATAAGACTACAAACAAATAAAGATATAATTTAAAGAATATTCTTCCAGCCTTTTATCGAATATTTTTCGTAGGTGAAGTGTTTTTCGTGAGGAGGATATCCTTTTTATCTATACATAAATAAATAATTGTATATACCACTGCTTGAGAAACAGTGAGGAGCTGTGGGACTTATGGTGACTGCCGTCACACCTTTATACATACGGTCGTATTCATATTAAGTTAGCGTAAGTTTGAAGGCTTCTTTAAGAACCATAAAGAAGCCATCAAACTTACTCTAACTCAGTTTATAATAAGACCGTTAGTGTTTAGATGTATCCAGGGCTGTTCGTCTACAGCGGCCAGAGATCGATAGTCATCTTCTTGCGTGACACCACCCGATTGGTTTCTCCTGCCCCGACATTTTAGCAAACATTACCGTTTCGTAAAAGGATATGACGACGCCTCTATACAGGTTGGCGCCTAATCATGGCCTGGAATGACAGGTATTGTCTCGGTATTAGAAGTATCAATACAAGGAGTCTGCCCTGTACGGAATAAATATTCTAGATTTTGCATTTGCATAGCAAAGTCGGATATTATTTGAACCAACAATGTAATTTTTTTTCTTTAATTAGACCTAAAAATTGTTCTTGTTAATTAACAATATTTATTTTAAAATACTAGACCAAACACGTCTTCACTCCCCTGAGATGCGTTGCTGACGTGTATATGTTACTAGGTAAAAAATAGTTTATTTGAAAGTCGCATCTGTGACTAAAAAATTTAAAGGAAATAGGCTAAAGTATGGGCATGTAAAAGGAGGGATAAGACTCACGTGTCAAAAATAATATTAAACTGGAAGATGTACGGGTACCAATGCAAATATAGACCAAAAAGGAGATGTATTGTGTGAAATATGACAAGGGCATGATGATTTATATAGGAATATGGACGTTAAGGACAAATTATAGTTTTCACATTAGAAAATGTAATACATAAACGCTATGCTTAGTCTTTAGTAATAAACACTTATTAACTCTAACACCAAACGCGACATTAGCAAAGGTGTGGCTCTATAAAAGCCAGGGCATATCGTTCACTGTCACAGGTAATATGTTAAGTGAAGGCTTTCATCTTAAGGTTCGACTACGCAAACAAATTTTGCTTCTATAGCATTAACAAGAAAGTGCTATTTTTCTAAACTGATACGACTATGTGACTTCATTAATAATACCATTATGCGATATACAATATTGATGATACATGTACAGAATAGGGCTATGTTTAATTATACAGAATAAGACTATGTTTTATCCATTTTGGTCGTCTTTCTTATTTTTATGTCTGTCGAATATTTTGCATTAAATGTTTCTGTGTGTGAAAATAGTAGCATTTATCTTTTTACTGCTGAACCATTACATTAAATAGTACCATTATTTTTTTTATTGTGTCGTAAACCTTTTGCTTGTCCAAGGCGGATTGTCGCGTTACAGAGATCCGTTATCTGGGGACCATCAGCACGTGAAAACTGTAACAATATTCAAATTTCTTCAGCGGTTCAATTTTTTAAGCGATGTAATTTTTGGCCAGGATTCAAACTCACGTCATTGAACTTAGAAGTGGGTGATTTAGAAACCACGCTACCACGATTTTTCTATTTATTTATTATTTGAATAAACATCTCTCATTATTATCCTTACAGGTTACCACTATCGTGGTCATTAGCTATAATTACACAGTACTTATGCTATTATTGTGAATTCACTCATAGAGAAATATCAGTTTCTTCTTCACTGCTACTAACTACTAACGCAAGACAGTAGTAGACGCAGTCAATATCTTCTTACAATGAGATTGCAAACAGGAGGAATCGAGCTACACGTTACTTTCAGTTCAATTAAAATTAAGTAAGACGCGGAATTTGTTCAAAGTAGAATAGCGGGTTCCACGCAGCGATAGCGGCATTCTACAGTTTTTCTTATATTAAACCTCATTTAATTTTATGAGCACATTCTGTCTGTAACAAGAAGTATGACAAATCTCTTACAACGTGAGACTAGCTACGTTGCCTGGAAGAAATTACTTAAAGCGATACGGCCACCTATTATGTTACCAAGAAAGTACTATTAATATGCATTTTATATATGTTTCTTTTGACAATCAACAAAATGTTATATAAGCAAAAATACTGCCCAAGTAGAGTTAAACTACTGTTTAACTTAACTTGGGCAGTATTTTTACTTATAGCCAGTTTCTTATAGCCAGTCAAAAATGCCTTAGCCGCTAAAATGGAACTCTCTTATTCATAATTGATAAATGAGATTTATCGGCTTCTTTAAAAAAAGGTTTTTTTAATTACTATTTGAACGTAATCATTAAAAACAGTTTTTAACTTCCTTTTACCAAGCCGGTAAACTTCTTGTAACTATTATGAATAAGGTTATTAGGCTTTACAGATTGCGTGGCGCTGTAAAAACTGTTTCTGCCAAGATCATCGGATGGAGTAAAAGTCGATTGTAATCCCGCCTTAAACTAATTTTATTTGTGAAGGCTTTCGACTTAGGTGGCGTGAGCCCGCCTTAATGACGTCAATTTGAATACGACCGCCTTGTCGGCTTCCCGCTTCTACGCGGTAATGTAAATTTCCCGTTCGCATCATCTCGGTACTGAATAGTATAGTTTTCCGATGTCATTTGTCAGCTAAAGTGTGTTTGTCAATCAGAAACGATTGTGTGTATATGTATATATATATATATAACTTTTTTCTATAGTGTTGCAGTCGGTTGAATGAGTTATTTAGGCGGACATTGATGACTATGAATTTACAATACTGTTGTTGTGCGAGTCTAGTCTTACACATATCAAGTTATTATACTTATAACATATCAAGTTTAAATGTCAGTTGCTTCCGTTGAATTTGCGATTTGGAGCCTTTAGTCCATTTTGTGAAAATAAATATATAAAGTATGTTATGACTCGTGATGAAATGGACACAATGTTGGCTAACAACAACATTATCATCCGTTCCCATTAGGCTGTTCTTGGATGTCATATCGGTATTTGCTTCGATCTGGGTATTACTGGGACTTGTCAAAAGTTCTCTACTGTATGTTATATATAAGACAAGCATACATTTTGTAGTTGGAAAATGTATGCTATGTGTATGAGTCGGGTTTGTGCTATTAACATACATTCATATTATCACGCTTGATTCTCATGGGGATAGGCAGACACGATGAAACTCCACTTAACGATCCTGATAAACACTTTTCGTTGCATATACTTTCATTAATCGCTTTATACATATTTGTTTATTTGAGGTACTACTTACCTGACCTTCTTCAAAATATCTTTAATTTGATCGTGGTAAGTACATTGTAGTCTACTGGAACCAACACAACCAATCCCTTTGCTGTCATACACTTGTCTCATTATTCTACATGCATTTGTTTATTGTCATCTTCTTGTCTCATTGTTCCATTTTCCTCCCTTATCAGTATATCTTTTTTCAATTTACAACGGTCCCTTGCATTGTGTTATTATGCGATTATATAAATAATATTTCGGGTACAATTAATAAAATCCACAGTTTCTTATGTCAAATGTATAAATGCGCACCGTCGCTTTATTTTCATCAAAAACGTTTTTCAGCGTTTGTTTGAACGACGAGCGGCTTAAGCGCCTCCAAGATCCTATAAAGACATGACAACAATTTTTCTTTCTTTTTATGCTACAATTTTAGTAGACTATAAACGAGTTCTGTACCAGCTGAGGAGGAATGATAAGATTATACAAAACGAGTAAACTGCCGAGCCTTGCTCATAAACTACATGGCGTAAACAAAAATATATCTAAGTTTAGCAAATTCTTTTATAACGGTGTTGTATTAACCCGTACTTTGTTTACATGTATGGTTTGTCATTTTTTTTTCTTATATTATTCTTATATTCTTATCTTATATTTCTTTAATGTAATCGAAAATTGTAAGAAAGCCTAAAAATTATGTGGAGTCGGCCTCGTAATGTAAGATGCTATAAGTCTACAGGGGAGATAGCAAGTTTTTTTATCATCTGAGCTTAGAAAACATTCATAAAAATATTTTAGTAAGTAAGAGGATCTGTTTTACTTCACTCCTGCAAAATAAATATATATTTTTTTACACAGCGCTCAGTCTGGTACAGTACGATATCATGACCGAAATAGCTTTACGTGTCTGATCTTAGAATATAATTTGTTAAAAATATTGAATATATATCTTCGTATATAAAAATTGATCTATATTTTTGAATAGGTTTTGTAAGGTTATCAGGGATAAAGATACATCCTATGGCCCTGACGGCAAAGAAGGGAGAGAAAGGGAAAGGAAATTGTCTGACCTAGTATAACATTTTAAAACTAATATCAATGTATTATACATTTACATATAACACATTCTCTTGGTTTGCCGTTCGACATTCCATCACAGAAATTGATCCTTACAACCTACACTATGTTTTGGTATAATAATAAAGGATGCGTTCATTTCTTCTCAATCAGCTGATTCCATCCAAGACGAGGATTATTGAATTTTCAAAGTCTAATGATACCACTTTAGTTTTTGTGAAAATCACCCTCGGGCCTCCTTTCAGTGTTTTTCGATAGTTCGTATACTTTAGGACTTGGCTCTGACAGCCCACTTGAAAATTAACCTGTGTAAACATCTATCTTCTATTAATTTTTAATATTTCTTAAATATACTGTTACGAGTTACGGGACTCGAATTAAAATGCCTTTGGAATTACTACAGAATTTATTAGACTTATACAAACACGTATAACACAGGTACAAATATAACCGGACGCAATAATTCCAAACGTAATGCACAATTCAATAACACGCGTAAAGCCCGACACTCAATGTACACACGTCTTGCCTCGCTTATGTTATCGTTTTGACTGACTCATCTCTCAGTTGGGGCAGTCAGTGTTTTATACTGCGCCAATACAATATGTCTTGACACAATACTCGACCGCATAACAATAGTTTCTAAAAATCACACCTAGTTAATGACTATCATAAACGATTACAATACACAATAGGATGTTTTTCTAATTACACATTTTAAACACAAAGTAAACAAAAGCAGTCCAAATGCCGAAAGGCAATAAACTGCAGGTGTAAATTGTTCTTTGTCGGTCGTTACAATACTTTAATAATATTTTAGTTTAATTAACGTAGACCGTTTAAGTTCACTTTAACTGAAGGGGACTGTGTTACTCTTGTCTCATAGACCAAATCACGCTCCTTGACGGCTTTAGTTGGCATGTAAATTTACGATAGCATTTAAATGGAACATCGGAGACTGCTGTAATATATGCGGTCACATCTTTGAGGTCACTCTACTGCATACGAATAGTTACGTGTTATAAATCATACATATTGCGAGAAGGTTTTATGAAAAAGTAACGTCGGATGAGATTTCTACTCACTCATATTTTTGATTGTACTCAAAAGTATATTCTGAGGTTTTTTTAAATAAAAACATTTTATTATGTATATTAGAATTAAAATTTTGGGACATTGAAAATTTACAGTTATTAATCGGATACATAATATTTTATTAGGTTTTCTATGCAAATAACGTTTCATTATATTTATTTAGTTTTATACTGAATATAGAATACTCTAATTCTCATTATTACATCCATAACATTTTCTATTTCTAGTACTTTATATTTTATAATTTGTATTTACACGTTTTTATTTGTTTTTTCTTGTGTTTAGCAGGGATCGCTTGCCACATAATCCGCAAGAGTTAACTTTAGACCTAAGCGGAATGCGCGTTCGCCTCCCGAACCTCTTCTTCTTACCGCTCTTTAAATGCGATATTATTTGATCACTTTATTATATATTTAATTCTTCGGGATTTTTGCCCACATGGAAAATGCGCAAGTCAATTTCATTAGAAACCACTAAACTAAATCTGTCTAGGTAACTGGTGAGAAAGGATATTTAAAAAATCTTTGGCTATTTTCGAATTTAATCACTTGAATAATAATTCAACAAAAAAGTACCTATGTCATTAAATACTAGCATATTTAATTTGCAGAATATGTTTATTTATGTGATTAA
Source organism: Dendrolimus pini (assembly GCA_949752895.1). Taxonomy (NCBI): domain Eukaryota; kingdom Metazoa; phylum Arthropoda; class Insecta; order Lepidoptera; family Lasiocampidae; genus Dendrolimus; species Dendrolimus pini. Next base: position 17,935,783 of record OX457127.1, read on the forward strand.
AGAACAATGTGAACGATACCATGAGAATTTTAATAAAAACTGAAATATATTGTTACAGTGGACACAACAGCCCAGTATGACGCCGTCCGTGCTTATCTCAAGGAATTGGACATCTCCAGTGCAGTGTGGGTGGGACTCATTAGGAGCAATCCTGACGGAGACTTCACCTGGACGTACGTATAATAATGTTTTAAGAACTTGGTGACTATTTTGACAAAAATGGTATGGTATACCTTATAAAATCGGTAAATCCATCCGTGCAGATCGATGGCGGGCGGCATCTATCTATTCATTTATTTCAAGACATACGAGTATATTGGTTATTTCAAATAAAAGCTTTTTTAGGAATTCTTTAGTTCAATGATAGATAGCGAGCGAACATTAATTATTTGTTCAGAAACTTGCACAAATTTTTTGACATAGTGTAATATAAAACCAACTTGATTTTCGCATCTGTCTGTCTGTATATCCGCTAATTCCTCCTAAAAAACGCAACGGATTTTAAAGTGGTCTTCACAGTCAGTTAGATAATTTTTCACTGAAGGTTTATATAATAAAAACTAATTGAGGTTTTATGAAAGTAAAATAGAGCTACTTCCCAGGATGTGTAACCAGCGGCGTAGCCATAGGTGAAACTCTAGTAAATATAATACAAAGATATGAATATGTTGGTGTTATATTTTTATCCTCATGGTACATAAATATAAATACACTTCGCGCTTGGACTGTCTGCCGCAAAACAATGCTAATTATAACTGGGTCAGACCATCCGGGATTTAAATTGCACGCCACAGTTTTAATATAATTAGGTCAACAAAAGAACAAGGCGCATTATGGTACGTAAATTTTTAATTCACTTAGCGTTTGACGGTAGAATATCCTTGTTTTATCTATGTAATGATTTAGAATAAATTATTAAGTACTTCGAGTGTAAAATATTTGTAGAATAGTTCTTAAATGAACGCAGACTAAACTTCAGTTCTTAAAAATATTATTTTTAACAGTATATTTTCAATAAGGAATATCCATGTAATTCAAACAAGTGTAATTTTTTTTAAATCGCAAAACGAAACGCGATTGATCAAATGGAAAAACGTGGCGTCATTTTACATTTTCAGATTGTCAACATAGGGCGCGTTCCTCTTGTAGCTCACAAATCTCAAAAACTCAAAGCGAACGGATTATATCATTAACAAAGAAATATACAAATGTCTTTGAATACTGTATGGTTTATTTGAAAAATTCGCCTTTATCAATGTTTCGAATTAACTCCATTAATAATCTGAGGCCAACGCCCACTTCGACCCAACTCTTGACATAGTTCGTTGTGAACACTGCGCACTAGAAAATAATGACATCATTAGTGACGTTTTCGTTGTGACTATAACGACCATGGTCGGTATGTGGAACAGCGGAGGGAGCATTTGAGTTTTGTGAGCCACAAGAGGAACGCGCCGTGAGTATGAACTATGACGTCATTCAAAGCTGTGAAAATAATAGTTTAAATAGCTCAAAAATTTAATGTAATTGATATTTTATATATTAAAATAATAATAATATGGACTTTTCTAACAGTATTTAATTTTTTTACTATGATGAAATGATGTAATGATAATAATAATGATTTTAAAATATAATTAAAAAACATGCATATTCCCTATTGTTTATTTCAGTATGTTTAATGTTTTAGTTAAAAAGTTATTGTTTACGTAAATCAAATTTTCGTTTTGTTTTAAAATGTACATTTAGTACCTATATTAATAATATACAAATTTAGTATGGTGTTGTTGTTTTTTGTTTGACATAACTGCATCCAACTACATAATTATTAAAATCTTAACTTATGAATAAGACCGTGATGATTTCCCTACAGTATATTCTAAGGATTACCATCCTTTGATTTATTCGGAGTCAAATATATGCAGCGTTCATATTCTGTTTCTAGACAAAATCTATAATATTACATTACTATAATACAGAGATTTAATCGTTGGAAGTTAATAAAGTAGGTACATTTATTTCGGCCTAGCTGCGCTGGTCACTTTGTTCGCGCGAGACTAGGGCTTTACGAGTATGTTGATATTATCGTAAAGCCTGCAAGACATTGAAGTGAAACATACACCAAAGTTTAAAACAAATAGCTGTGTTAGTCTTTCAACTTTTCATTAAAATCCGTTGAACTATATTGGAGTCAAAATTAAATATTCAGAGACAACAATTCTAAAAAGGTCATTCTAATTAAGTTCCGTACAAAGAGCAATTTTCAATTAAATTTTGATATTGGTTCGGAAATCACAGACAGACTCTTCTGTTTTAATAGTAGATGGATATCACGTTATTGCTCAAAATAAACATTTATTAAGCTTGTATTATTACATTCAGTTTAATTTTCACAATCAGGGACTATCGTGGCTTGAGTGGCGATGGATATTGGCGTTCAGCCCCGGATTCACGATCAGCTCCGCTTTGTGCTGCTGCAGACCCCTCATCCGATTATCGATGGGAAGCAAGAGCCTGCGGTGGACCTACTGTCGCGTCGTTTATTTGTGAATTACCTGGTAAATAGTAGAATAGAACAGAGTTATATATATATATATATATATATATATATATATATATATATATGGGTTGTGTTTAAACGCCTACCAGAAATGCACCTATTTTGCTACCAATAAATTCGAAATACCTACCAGAATGGATAAATGCTCACCAAATTGTGTTTCTAGAAGTATTGTAGAAATGAAGCTATTTTCCTTTTAATGCTATGCCATAAAAATATATAAACGTCTTTAAAGCTAATTTCAGACCAAATATTTTACATTATCGTTAAACAGATATTACCAATATTTTGTCTCTCCACTTCCGATTTAGTAATTTTTGCTGAGGCAAAAAAGCAAACGTTCCAACGTACAATTAGTTTTAATGCCAAATATAATATTTCGTATTCCAAACATGATAATATATGTTGCTTGTTTATTGTTTTATGAATTTGATTAAAACATGATAATATAGCCAAATAAATACTTCACTCTCAATATTACTGCAACACAAATGATTGAAGTAGGTAAAAATGAATCACTAGTAGAAAAACAAACAAAAGTAAAACGAAGTTATGTTTCATTATATTTATAGGTACTAATAAGATTTATTTGTACTTAAGATTTATCAATGGCACTTTAAAGAACACAATAGTTAAAAGCAGTCAATCACATAAACTTTTTAAAAAACTAACAAAAGAAAATAATTATTGAATCAACAGAGGTTTTTTAGATTTAGCTGGGCGCACTCTCTTTCTCTCCTCACCAATAGGGATATTCCTAGCTTCAAGAGGTTATTCCACGTACTTCAGCGTGACAATGTGTGACGCTTGCGTGACGGGATTGCGTCCTGCGGTCTGTGCCTCACATGCCGGTGGCCGCTGTGCTGGTTGCAGGGTAAATAAGTAAAGGGAAACGACTGTAATCTTAGTTTAACAATAATATATTCTGGATTCAGGTTGGATAATTTGATTACACTTAAACTATTTAGTACTGTAATTTTCGGTTTGAATGTTAGTGTTTTAGTAGAACAATATTTGGTGGGCATTTATCCATTTTGGTAACCAAAAAGAATTTAAATACAAAACGTACAATTATTCTGATGAGTGTATATTTATTTTGGAAAGTAAAACGTTGTTTTTTAGGCACCTTGGTATAGAGTGGATTACATTTATATGAAGTAATATATTTTATTTGGTGCTTAATCTTAGATTAAGGACAAAAAAATTTTTTGGTGAGCATTTAAATTGTACCCTATATGTATATATATACATACATATATATATATATATATATATATATATATATATATATATATATATATATAATTTTGAAATAAGAAGTAAAATAAACATAGAAATAAGATAAAAATGTACATCTACTGAGATAAATAAAATAGAGTTACGTAAATATGTGAGAGATAGAGATGTAAGGATTCGTTTTAAAGCCCGAGGTAATAACCCTTCGCCAGTACGTTGAACACCTGATTTGATTGCCTGATTTTCACAGGTAGTTTTATTAATAACATAATATAAAATATGCATAATAGAAGTAAGTAACTACTTACAGTGATGTGGAATGTAAAGATTTAATATTTCGATTAAATAAAATATTGATAGGAAATTAATTGACAACATTAGATATATAGTTTTAAAATGGATAGATGAATGGAACATGTACCTACGTGTTAAGAGAAATAAAGACAGTTTTATTTCAATTCAAAATTCTGCTAGATGCCTATATTAAAGTTAATGTTAATTAACTTTTATACATGCATCTAGCATCAACATATTAAACCTATTTTTTTTGTTCTTAGTGCCGCAATGGGCTCTTGGGAACGAGGGTTGCATGGTGCGAGCTCTACCAGCCTTAACTATATTATACTTACCGGAGAGCGCTGCCGTTCAACTCACCGCTGACTGTGGGTTGGCTGGAGTCAAACGCGTTCAGTGTACTGGAAATGTGGTAAGAATTAATACAACAACCACATTAAGATATCATAATATATTAATGTAATAGTAATTAATTAATACAAAACTTCCTTTGCAGAAACGAGAGGACTTATTGAAAGATTTATCTTGTGCTGAAGACGACACAACTACAACATCCAGTATAATATCATCCAGTACGAACGGTGCAATTGTAACAGAATCAACATTGAGTGATCAAGATAATTCTAATGAAATTATTACAGAAGTTATAATGGTTACTACAGAACATTCCGATAATATCAATAAAATTACTTCGGTCAGCACCTCAACAGCTTCTCATGAAGCCAAAACGACGACAACCAATACCCCTTTAAAGAAAATCTTAAACAGCAATAAATTAAATCAAATGTACATTGAAAAGAGTGTTAATTTAGGTTCAACAGACCATAACAATCAACAGAGCAATTTTATTCCCAAAATAGCCAGTGATGAAAATTTACTAATTGATGAGCAGCAAGAAAAACTTGAAGACGAAAAACATATGCAACATAAAATGTTACATGAGGAGTTTGCTAAGTTTGGTAACTTTGAAAACATATTTACTCAACCAACTGATCATTTCGTGCCACCACTTGTTATGGCCAAAGCTAAAATAAGTGATGATATGACAGTATTGTCTCTCGCTGAAAAACATGCTCAGCAACTTGCTGAACACCACTTTCCAAAGCAAATTGTCCATTATGGCCATACTGATGAATCATACCAATATAGTGATAATGTTAATACAAAAACTACTACCAAGGAACCAAATACTGAATACTCAGACAAACCACTTGTTATTACGTTGGAAACAACTTTACTCAAAAATAATATGAAAAAAGATAAATTCCCAAAAAAGTATATTGATAAGTATAATGATCTATCAGGCAAAATTTCCAAATCGACAAGTGCCATATCAGAAGAAGTTCAGAAATCTATAGAATATTCTTCAACTCAAACACAACTTATGACGAAAGAAATTGAAACTACCACTACGAAAATAGATAGCCATGAGATTGAAACCAACCAGTTTAATGACGGTCCAATTATTGATCTCAAGGTGATCATAAAAGACAATCCAATTGAGACTAATACTGATAATGGGTATACTAGTTATTCCGGTGATGTATCAAGATTAGACACTGTACAAAATATATCTGTTTTTAATGAAAATTCAAAACTACTCAATGATTCAAATAAAACCGAAAATCAATTATTAGGAGAACCAAAATTAATAAATAACACGCTTTCTCGAGAAGTTACGATTACAATTCCTTCTGAGGATAGCTCACCTACAATTTTGGAAATTGCCACTAATTCCCCAATTTTTCTTGATAGCCTTAATAATAAATATACCTCCTTTTTGAATACCGCTCATATCTCAGACAAGTTAGAGCACTTGGGCAAAGATAATATACCAAATACAGCAAATACTCCAATTAATCATGCAAATATAGCAACCGCATTAAATGAAATTGTAACTACAAATATTACTTCATCAACAACAGCAAATATTTTAGATATAACAAATAACACAAATCTTTTACAATCAACTGTTACCACAGAAGCAGTTATTGAAACGTCATCAGTCTCGCAGAGAACAGAAGTTAATAAAAATGACACTAAAAAGGAAATTGAAATACAATTTACATCCAAGGATAAATATGAAGACTCTCTTCTAGATGATCAGGATATTGAAAATAATGCAACAGACACGTCGGAAACTGTAGATGATTTCCAATCACCACTGCTTTCTGGTGCAAACGAACCGTTGCCTAGACCAAATAGGTCTAGAAGACCGCAACAGCAGCAAAATCGAAATAAATTTAATCCATTTCGCATTTTAGGTTAAAATTAGATGCACATATTTGTAATAATTTGACTGCCACAATAAGAGACGACTGATATCTCTCGAATTTTAATTAACACAAGTAACATTTCACGAACAAACTATGTATTTTATGTGATGGAAATGCACCGTGCACATGCTTTTATTTTTGATGAGACGAGTCGTTACAATTTAGCTTTATTATAAACAAATAGTTTTTCTTTGTAAGCATTGTAAATTATTTTGCATATTAAATCTTCGTGCTTAATATTAGGTTAGTTACTATAGATGAAATTAACATAGTCAATTGGAATCTCATATTTTAATATAGCTTAGCTATATGTTAATTAATATATTACAATTTAAGAAAAATACATCAATCCAAAAGATATTCATAATTGCCAAATGAATTATAAAATGTTTATTGAAAATAACCTATGAATACATTTTTTAATTATTTTTTAATGCATTTATGGCTTGGCAACTAGGCCTTTAAGCCAGCCTATGAATAGAAGATCAAAGTAGATTTTCATAGAACACGTAGAACGTACACTAGATACGTTATTTACAAAGTTGCGTAATGATCATAAATGCTCATAGGAATTTAGTGGAATAGAAAATACATGTAATGAAATTCATGAACCATATCATATAGGCATATAAGATTATAATATTTTTAAGTAAAATGGTTTGTATTAAAAATGTGGTACGGTACACAAGCAGATTATATCAAAATTAAAAAAACAACTAAACGATGTAGTTTAAGTTCTAAAATTAAAAATTCACAGTAATATCTTGTTTGTACTTTCATTGTTTTACTTTCTTCTACTTATTAAATAGGTAATGATTAAATAGTTTATTGAACTAAGATTTTTAAATAAAGAATTAAAAACGAAATATGTTTTATTTCGAAACATTTTTGTGTCCGATATCATATTTAATCAAATTACATACATGTCAGATGGTAACAAAACTCGAATAAAATGATAATCATAGCGTGTTAAAAAAAGTCACACACATAAAAATATAATTTAAAAGAACTCGATATTTTTTTATAATAAAAGGAAATTTACAATGATTTGCTTTTTGGGCCTCTGTAACCATTATCGCAAAAAAGGAGTCGATCCTTCCGTATGCCAGTGCAATTTTTCTCAAAACTTGCCACTACATAACCTAATGGAACTATGTCTCAGTATACCTATGTACACTGAAATAAAAAATTCATCCATCATTTACATGTATAGCAAAACCTTTTTTTACGAGGAGATACCGTGTGGGGATCATGATGTGGGCGTTTGGGACTCGCTGGATCCTTACAGTCCTCTATAGTCCAGGCCGGGGGGGGGGGGGGAATGTCCACCGCCGACTATGTGTGGGCTCCCCACGTTTATGATAGAAAACAGTATCCCTAGTTTTTAATTTTTCGTAATTTCAACACAAATATGTCATTAAAGACTAAGAATTAAGAAAGAAAGCTCAAGTGTGTTTTAATACATCAAACCTGTGCGTGCGCGGATTCGAAGTTTATAAAAACCCCCACATATTCCCTACACACGAAATCTTTGAAGATGTTTGATGAATTATAATAAATAAGTACAAAAATTAAATATATAACCCAAACTCCGTCGAAAAAGAACGTCCACCTTGATTTCATAAGTAGGTATATGTCTTGCACATATCTTAAAACCAGGTCAATCAATCATTTTCTACAAATGCAGTAATTTTTAGGGCGGCCGCCATTTCATATAAGTTTACCAACTCACTGCACTTGCCAAAAATTCATTTTATTATTATATGTCGGTTTATTTACACCGCAAACGAAATCCGACCACAATGGCGGCATCTTCGTGAGGTAAGTCGCAATTGAGGAAGACAGAGAGAGATATACATATATTATATATGTATACCAGTATACAAAAGAGAAGGAAATATGCATGCATCAAGAATATATACTGAAGTATGAACAAGAGCTAGAAGGTCACTATGACTCACAAACCATTGTTCAGCATTAAAAAATAAACAACACCCGTTTTTCTCAAAACTATCGGGTCTTTAGACAGGTCTCAAAATCGTAAAGTAATCTCTTTATTTAATATGTGGCTTACAGACTCAAAAATAACGTGTACCCTATATATCGTCACCTAACTTTTGAAGTGTGTGGTACAAAATTCTGAGTATTAGAAAAAATTGCCAGTACTTAAAAATAACTATCAATGAAAATTGGGTATATAGAATATTTTTGATTATATGCTTTTTTGTGTTCAATAGTCAAATTACAATAACAGAGGCTGATCATAGAGCCCTTTGATTTGTTTTTTTTTCATATTTATTAAAGGACAAAAACCAAATCATATTCTCATGTTCATATGCTTTTAGAATGGAGATGTACGATATTTATATAAAGAAAGGTACATGGAAAGCCCATAAGTGTAATGGGACGGTCGGCGAAACTCCTTCCGAGAAAATGTCAGCATTTGTTAGAAAATGTACATAAATGGAACGCAATTGCGTGATTCTGTGAGATATAAGATAACGCAAAGCTATGTATGTATGTTATTTGTTATGCAACTTTATTTTTTAGGAAATCTTTACTATTTGTTTTGGCGAAGTGGGAACGTTATATGGCCATCCCACTCTGGAGACAAATTGAGATTTGTTATAAATGTGGGACTCACTACGACACTCGAATACCCACTTATGCCATCCTGGTGTTTCTCTTTACGTCTGAGTAAGGGTTCATTAGAATAGACTTGGATAACAACTTGTATTGTCGTATGCCAGGACGTTGGGAATCAGAGGCCCATCCTGTTTATAAGGGGAGCATCTGTCTCCTCTTATATCTTCGTATTAGACCTGCGTACGGGCACAACAGAATGTTATGTCTTGACCATTGTATTAATGACATCCCCGCCTCATTCATGGCGTACCTAAAATATAATCCTAGCTTAAGCTAGGCAAGGATCAATTTTAAAAGCTTAGGCTAGGCGAGGATTTCATTTAAAAGCTTATGCTAGGTCATCGTTAATACAATGGCCCAAACATAGTTGTCTGCGATGAACAGAACCTCCTCATTCATTACAACCTCATTTCATTATTTCATAATATTGTTAAAAATCACTCATGTCACTCGCCTTACATACGTCTAAACATCAACAAATATTAATTGCTGTATAAAATCAAAAACCAAATAAAACTTGTAAAACCACAAATATATATATAAATTCGAAGCAGACATTTCAATTAAATATATCATCAAAACAATAGTGTTGCTTTGTGTTCCGGCACGCAGCTCTAATATGAAGGTATAAGAGGGAACAGATGCTCCCTTTGTAACAAGAGGGGCTCTTTCAGTATGTGCCGTCAGAGCCGTTGGATCTGTCTCTGATTACCAAGGTCCTGACGTTAGGTTACGGCAATGAGGATGGATCATAGGAATTGGTAGGTTTGAGCATAACATCCGGAGTCTAACACTACCTTGTTTCTATCCCTGAGGGGTGGAGCGTCCATGGAAGATAAGGAGTACAACTAAACAAAAAATAAATCTATTTTAGGAGAGCACCGAGCAAGTACATAGTACCAGTAAGTTCAGATAGAAAAGTTGTCTAAATAGTGAAAATCTTTCTAAATTGACTAGTCTATGGGCCCGCCTACATCAATTACCTGTCTATAAATCAATCAAAAATCCAGCTAACATTGATGATTGTCAAATCACACAGTCTGAACTTTACTTATTTTATCAACTGTGTATTTTTATTTTAACTGCATGCTATACACTTTTTACATAATTAAGTTTTTTTTATATTCTTCATGACTTCACTTGCGTATACTCTGACTCAGTATTTCATGGAAACTGTTTCATATTTCGGGATAAAATATATGTTTATTCCCAGTATTGAAAATACACAAATCATTCGATTATATCAAATTTCACTGTAACTGATTATCAACTTCGGTCGCATAAACTTCGAATCTTTACAATTGCAGTTAAAAAGTACATACATTTGAACTGGATTTAATAGCGTGAATTAATACAATATAAGTACATACTTATATTCATCCACGTTATTAAAAGTACATAAACTTGAAAAATTTCTTCACAGTTGGTTCATTCTTAAAGCTGTATAGAAGGAAAAGCAAGCATTCAAACAAAACCACTTTAAGTTGTAAACAAAATCTGAAGGCTCATTGAAGAATTTATCACGAAGAAAAATGTCCAACTCAAGAAAGTCCTTTTAGTTTACGACAAATACTTTCTTCGATAGGTACATAATTTACGCGTAGTACCTTTAGAAATACGAAAAGGTCCACATTTGTCGAGGTTCTCGGGTACTACGTCAGCATGTTAGTCAGGGTGGACCCTCACTTGACTACCAAAATATAGGGCGTAGGTCACACGCGTCTTGGACCGGCCTCATCCATTATTCAGAAATATCGGTGCTTGTTCCGCCGCTGGCATCGCAATACGATTCTCTTAATGGAGATTAAGTGTTTATTGATATTTGCCGATCTCTAGTGGCCACTAAATTACTCCACTTGGTTGTCTGAGTACCTATAGTAGAATTATTTTTTCCGTGCAGTTTGGGTTATAATCAAGCTCGGCCTCAGCCCGGCTAAGGCGGTGAGCGTGTTGCGCGGGCGCAACGCCATTATCGATAAAAACTCATTCTTATCAAAGAAAGATTATCAATCTTATAAAAATCATTATTATCTTTTTGGCTGTTAATTTTAAACTTAGATATAAGTATTTATATTTATTTTTAATATAACTTGTTACATTCTAAACTTTTGTACTTATAGTTTTTTTTAACATAGATACCTAATTAATAATTTATAATAAGTCATTATTATTCTTATTTTAATAAATACGTTGTTGTATCTATTATTATTTTTCATTTTTATAACTAACCCACAAAATGACAAAACTAAATACACTATCGATAACGCTTATCGACAACAATAATGCGCATCACTATGCCCGCCCATAAGGTCCGTGAGTGGAAGAGAGAACGAAATACGCGATTTATTTTATGACCCAAACTGCACGGACAAAATAATTCTACTATAGTTAGCTAATTAATTAAACTACAAAGTTTTTACTTTGATACATTCAAAGATACTTAGTTAGAATCAAGAGGTGATTTTGATTGTTATTTTGATCTTTAATGTATTCAATTTACAGTCAAGAAGTAGATATAATTTTAACAATCTATGGTCTATAATAAATATTTATCATAACTTAGTTTGAAAAGTACATTTTTTTTTATGAGTGTTTGTTGTTATATTTACTGTCTTAAATGCAGACTTGTATTCACAATGTCTCCACTTCTAGATAACTATATTAATGCAATAATAGCTATGTTTCTTTGTTACGTTTGTCACGAATAAACGATTGATGGGATCTTAATAAAATTTACCAAAAAGATAGATTATATTCTGAGGAAGTACATAGGTTACCTATTGTTTTATGAAAATAATTTTAAATTGGGTTTATTATAAGACGTAATACTGTATGGGCATCTCATAGTTCTTCAACTTAGAGATTGAGATTTGATAGTTAGTACAGAAATACATGTTTCAGAGTCACAGTCAAGTTTTCACTTAATTCAAAAAGTAAAGAAATAAGTGCGGACAAAGTCGCCCAAAGCAGCTAGCTACGTATTACAGGCCTAAACATTTACTTATTGAAACATCTTAAGTTTATTTTCAAAATTTCATGGTGTTATAGCTAAACGCAATGTAAGTGAAAGTTAAAAAAAAAATATTGTAAAATGTCCATGATGAAATTGTGAGCGAGACATACGGTAGCAGGCGTATCGAGTAGACGAATAAATAAAAACCGACATACAATATAAAGATATTAGTAAAATGTGGATGAGGAAAGCCCAAAACCGTAATATGTGGCACAAAATTAAATGATAGCATTATTGGATGATAGCAACGAAAAGTGATCCATGATTCAATCAGCTCGATCCTTACCTAGTAAAAGGTAGATAAATATTTCACCACAAAATTTATAATCTACCCTAATTTCTATATGAAGCAACAATTAACACGAAGCGGCAGAACAGGCTGCCATTTTAGAATCAGCGTCTAGTCAACATTTGACCGCCGTGCGTATACCCTTTTATCCTGATATATTAGACTGATTTATTGGCGGTGCCATACTTTAAGATGTGAAAACTTTTAATTGTGATATTGAACCCATGCCGTGTGCTATTTTTCTATAAGTTATAATCTGACTTGATCCGGGAGAGTGACTATCTCAAGGTTAGTGGAGCTTCTACTTTTCTAATGCAATTATCTTTCCTAGTGAAGTCAGTCTACTATTAAAACTAGTCATATTATTTCAAGGGGCACAATCCACATTTGGTGGCATATCAACGCTCCACAGATGTTTTGTACTTCAGTGGAGATTAAAAATTACAGTGATCCCACATTATGTAAATTGTAACGATTAGCTTCCACCGGCCTACGGTAAGCTCGGTTTGTGTTAAGCACAAATCACTTTACGTTACCTCTCCCGAAGATTACCCACGAAGCTACGTTGTAACAGGATTAATCTTAATGTAAATACGTACAAGTGCGTACCTATCTGGCCTCAGGGAGGCATGTTACGGGTAAATAGTTTGATTAAAGGATAAAGGCTGCTCTGTGGATGTCTTAATAAGAGGAGTCACGTTTAATTGGATCAAACAAGTTATTTGATTTTCCCTTTTACTGGTTTATTCTTATTATCCTAGAAGCTATTTTAATAAGAAGATTGTATATATGTATAAACAGGAAAGTGAGTGTTTTCGTTTCAAATTCCTTGGCCTCTCCACTTCTCACAATTTGCGCTCAGATACATATCGTAGACTCCTGACACCTGTACACACTTCATCATTTTATGATAACTCTTTTACAGTGCAGGCTGTCAAACTATGGAATGCGTTGCCTCTGTCAGAGAGGCCAAAATATTACCTATATTTCGGAACTCCCTTAGAAAGTACTATCTATCTTTAAATAAGTATGTCTAATATATTACGCATTTACGTATTTATCTATTGTTATATATAAATTGTCACATATAATTTTAACATATATATAAATTTATTTATTTAGATTACTATGCATATACATATACATATACACACACACATATATATATATATATATATATATATATATATATATATATATATTTATATGTATTAAATTTAAAAATTAGTGTAAGTATGTATATTTAAATTCCGATCATTTTTCTGCTCCACCTACATCGCCAGATTAGTTAAGAATTTCTTTTAAGCTGGGTTGCCTGGAAGAGATCGCTTTTAGCGATAAGGCCGCCTGTTGTTTAGCCAAGAAGTATTGTAATTATGCATTTTGTTTTGTATTTGTTTGTTTTGGTGAGCAATAAAGTGTTATCTATTTATCTATCTGTTTTCCGAATATTTTTGTTTCTACCTTCACAACCTTGTATGTATCTTTGAACGCAATTAACAAGTTCAGATCTATATCAAGAACTAATATTTTGTGTATGGGTTTACAAAATTCACATCAAATGAAGTGGACTATTCTGAAAACTAATAAGGTATAAAATAAAAAAAACAAACAAAATTTTATTAAAACGTTTTCGTTGAATAGTTTTTGTGGTAAAGGATGTTTTTGATTAAATATTTTTTTCATAAAGAATACAGAGGACTTTTCTCACTTCTACGGAATCCTTCATTTAATTTATTTTAAATTTACATTGATTGCCTTGTTTTAGAAATTTCGTTACATTACCCTGAGAAATTTGTGCGTCGCTTTTAAACAGCCGCACAGTGCACACTATATTTCTATATTTATTTACTAATTTGTTGTCAATTTTTTTGGCATGCCTTGATTAAATAAATATGCCATTTAAAGTACCTAATTTAGAACTATTTAATATAATAGACTATTTTTTCTCTTGTCCTTATTCGAGACAAAAACATCTATGTTCATCCTTTCTATAAGATTATCATGAAACACATCACGAGTCACGATAATCTATTATTTCCCAAAGCCGTGAAGAAGGAACAAACAGATATCCAAACAAACTAATATAAACGAGAGGTTACTTACTGATAGAAGCTATTTTATTTGCATGACAGGCCGAGCCTTAGTGGAGAATTTATCGAGTTGTGGAATGCAATGGTTAAGTGGGCCAATAATTGGGTTGGCGTTCCTACCCGCGCAGACGACGCTTCGAGTTATCGACGCTCCAGCCACCCGGCTGGAACGGCAGGGGTTGAAAATTAGATCGGAGATATACGAATGACTTTAGATATGAGAGCTCAGGATCTTAAGTCAAAATTGATCACTGAATATTTTTATTCTCGCTGATGGCCGATCATGTCCATTATATTAATATATGTTTCATTACGTAACTTTCATTTTAGAAATATATAGTTTCTGTGATATTTAAATGAATGCTATTAACAGGGAATGTTTGTGGTTATATCAACATTTCTTATTGCGACACTGAATCTGATAATCTATCTTAAACAATTCAAACTTTTCTCTATTTGTCTTTTTTGTCAACTTCACAATGTTGGACATGTCCTAAATTATTTAAGTATAGTTTATGCTGGACCATTAACAAATATAGTCCGAGATTATTTAAAATTAGTTTAAAAATATATTTAAAAACGGAAATGAACATTGGATACTTGTAATCAAATTTGAAAATTCTATAAAGATTTGTTTATAATTTGAGGGACGTGGAATTCTTATAACGTCCTATGTCGGAAATGTACATTTCACTACATAGTTAAGTCTTTTAAAACAAACATATTCTTGATTAAAAACAACAATATCCTACAAGTATAGCTCATTTTTTTCAATATTACCTGGCGGTTTTGTAAACGAAAATGCACGGCAAAAACTTTCGAGTTCCATCAAATATTCTCGATTTATTTGGTCTTTTGCAAAGGTAAAATTTGTGTTCTAGAACAATTCTCATTCTCAAACCAACTTCCGAGATGATCATCGGCGATAAGAATAAAATGCCATGCAGTCCTGTCATGTTTCGTGCATTTAAGTTACTTTTTAATTTGGACGGAATGCCATCTCAACCGTTGGTTTGCGCATTAGAATTGTTCCATAATACGGGGCCTTAGACATCCTGTCGAATTTTATTTTGATTTCGTGAGCCTTTTGTTGTTCAAGAAAGGTTGTATAACCTTTTGTTGGATTCGATTATTTGCGACGACAATAGTCCTTTCTGTCGAGCATCTTTGATGTGCTCGATGAAAGCAACTACGAGCCAAGTATTTGTAATAATACTAAATGACAACTGAAAAAAAGACAAATTGAACGACTTTATGAATGGTACAAAGCAATATTGTTAGAAACGCTTCGGTAATTCCGTTGTCATTTTATTAAAATGTAGATAAATATTTTCCTTTTTCTTTTGAATTTGCAGACAATTTTGTCGACTTCGAAAAAGTAATCTTCTGTTATAATTTATTTTCGTGGTAATGACTCATGGCATTCAAATAAATGGACGGGTAAAATGCTCCTATTATATTTAATTAGAATTTTCCATATGGCTTCACTCATAAAAAAGCTTTTCAGGAATTAAAAGTATCTTGGTAAATTCATAATGTATCCATGACAGTTTTCTTTTAAATAAATGCATGCATACAAATTTCTTTCCTTAGAATATCATTTTCGTATTTGACAAATACTATTTTTCTATAATAAAACTACGTTTTAACGGTTTTAAGCGCGGTAATTTATTTGATTTTGGTTTATCCGACGTTTCGGCCGCTTTTCAGTGGCCGTGGTCACGGAAGACAAACTATTTTTCTAATCGATTACACGAATATTATCTTAAGTTTCCGTGACTTGTATACTTGTTAACATAATAAACTTTACACTATTTAATAATGCTTAAATGACTTAGTCAACCTAAGGAACATCTAAAGAAGAAAAAATGGAAAAAAAATCATTTGAACAAAACAAAATACTTTTCTCGTAAGAAAAAACAATTTATAAATATTATTACTAATAAAATAAGCTTGTTTATCTTAAACTATACGCCGATCTTCATGTAAATTTATTTGGAGCCAAACACAAATATCCAAACAACAGATACAGATTACGAGAAAGTTAATTAAAATACAGAATTATTCAAATATCAGTATTTAACTAACCTTCATGCTACACTGTCTGTAATGAGTAATTGTATTAAAATTTTTGATGCCTAAAATAACATTGGGCTCTTCTAATACCAAAAAAAAATGAATTTACGAATTAGCCTTGGCTATTGCTAAAGTTTGCCTTTCTCCTTAGATTACTCCATATTTCACAGTTTTCAAAATCTCTAATAATTAATAATAATAATATGTGGTTATAGTCAATAACACAATAGTCCCGTGGTACTAAGGAGCTCCTCCTCATCGATATGACCATTAGTCATCAGGTACGGCGAAACAGAAAAAATCTGTCTGTAGCCTGGATTGACTACAAAAAAGCCTATGATTCGGTGCCCCATACATGGTTGGAGAAAGTCCTAGAGCTGTATAAAGTAAATTCAACACTCCGTGCTTTCCTCAGTTCATGTATGGGGCAGTGGACCACGGTCCTTAGGCATCCAGGGGACAGAGGGAATCTTTCTGTTTTGCACGACCCAATAAGGATCAAGCGGGGCATTTTCCAGGGTGACAGTCTGAGTCCACTGTGGTTTTGTCTAGCTTTGAATCCACTAAGTACTCTACTTAGGGAGTCAAAGTTAGGATTTCAACTTCGGAAAGAGGGTGAGATTATATCACACCTTATGTACATGGATGACGTGAAACTATTTGCATCGAAAAAGCCAGATCTTTTGCAGTTGCTAAAGATTACTGAAAGCTTTAGCAACTCCATTAGTATGGAACTCGGTGCAGATAAGTGTGCCGTCATGCATGTACAACGAGGGAGAGTTGTAAATTCAGAAAATTTATAACTATCTGAAAATATATCCCTCAAGACTCTCTCTGAAGGTGAAACCTACAAATATCTTGGTATGTCAGAGTCGTTGGGTATTCCTGATGCTGATGTGAAGCAGGCGATGAAGGATCGTTTCTTTTCCCGCCTGAGAAAGGTCTTAACGAGCCTTCTCTCAGGTGGAAATAAGGTTCGAGCCTTCAACGCTTGGGTCATACCAACATTAGCATACTCCTTTGGCATACTAAGATGGACTCAAACTGAATTAGACGCCCTGGATAGACGGGTTCGTTGTCTACTGACAACACATCGGATGCACCACCCGCGTTCGTCTGTGATGAGACTGTACATCCCGCGGAAGTGTGGAGGTAGGGGGTTTTTAAATACCAAAGACCTCCACAACCGTGAGGTGTACAATCTCAGAGAATATTTTCTCAAAGTAGGCGAGACAGCGGGTATGCATTACGATGTAGTGTCAGTAGACAAATGGTTCACCCCGCTATCCCTATCAAAACAGAAATGGCAGAGACCGTTGGTAATGAGTGCTTCTGATCGTATAGACGTATGGAAGAGCAAGGAGCTGCATAGCAGGTTCTATCAGGCTTTAACAGGGCCTGATGTGGACCTACCAGCCTCGGTGAACTGGCTACGTTTCGGCGACCTATTTGGGGAAACCGAAGGGTTTGTCTGTGCAATTATGGACGATGTTATCAAGACGAACAACTACCGAAAGTACATTCTGAAGGACGGCATGCTTGACATATGTCGGGCGTGTCACCGCCCTGGTGAGTCTCTCAGACATGTCACTTCTGGTTGTTCTCGTCTTGCTAACAGCGAGTAATTGCACAGGCACAACCTAGTAGCCAGGATCATCCACCAACAACTTGCTCTTAAATACGGACTTGTCTCGTCGGAGGTACCTTATTACCAATACAAGCCCGAGCCAGTTCTTGACAATGGTCAATATCTGCTCTACTGGGACCGATCAATTATCACAGACAGGACTATTGTTGCCAATAAGCCTGACATTGTCATAGTTGATCGGTCTGCGAGACGTGCTTTAATTGTAGATGTCGCGATCCCCCATGCTGGTAACCTCGTAAATGCCGAGAAAGATAAACAAATAAAGTATATTGATCTTGCTCACGAGGTTACCGCCATGTGGACTACAATCATACATCACTACTACATCATTCTACAATCATAGTACCGATAGTGGTGTCAGTGAATGGATTGGATTGGATGGCGAAGAGCCTTGACCGCCACCTTGAAAGGCTCTCGCTTGGTATCTGGTTGAAGGGTCGGATGCAGAAGGCAGCTTTGTTGGACACGGCCCGTATTGTGAGGAGATTCCTGTGTCTGGAGCCTTAACCACCGGTAGTCTGGACCCGAGGCCCCACTGCCGGCGAAGATCCGTTTTTTATATTTTTTTATAAATAAATATATATATATGTCGGAGGGAAGCTATGACTATGACGATATGACGATATATTGTTGACTGGATCTATAACGCACAATATCATTTGTTTACATTATAATCACTTCTAAAATTCTTAATGTAATTTAATTAGATTTGTTAATGTTTCTATAACTTCAAGATCGTTCTAACCTAATAAAAGTTATGAATATTGTAATTTAATAAACGACCAATCAGAGCAGAGCATATGGCGGAGCGGGGTCGGCGCCCTCTATACTTTGAGTAATATCTATAGTAGGGCCAACGAGAAGCGATACCAAATGTAAACAAAACCAATGCAAGGTCATTAGAAAATACAGGGGTGCGTAACTTTTTGAAAGTTGTATTATATATTTTAGTAGACAATTTATTTATTAATATGTTATTCTAAAAAGGTAACAATTAATATAAAGAAATTGAGTTGAAATGAGAATAATAATAATGTTTATGGAAATGAGGATAAAAGTGAAACGTTTTTTTAAAGAAATCATTGTTTATTCAGTCTGACGCCGATTGTTCTGAGTCTGTAGAATCAGAATCTGTAACATGTATAATAAATTTATCCATCACGTCATCTACAATAAAATCAAGTTTGAAAAACTTCTCTTCTTCTTTATGAACGTGCTCCACACATTTCTTCCACCGATCAGGCGTGACTTTCGCCATACCCTCACTTAATAGTGCCTTTACTTTTGCAAATTGAAACGTAGTATTGTTTCTAGCTACGTGTCCCTTTATATCAGCCCAAATCAACTCAATTGGGTTTAATTCACAATGATAGGGAGGGAGTCTTAGTACTTCGACGCCATATTTCTTTGCCAATTCGTCTACGACATATAATTGATATTGGTTCTTCACCATTTTTACTCTATTTAATAATTGTATTTTTAGTTCCTTTTCATCGAAACTGATATTTTTGTTACGAAGCCACTGCTGAATGTTAGCCTTCAACCATGTTGAGCTGGGTGTTTTTTCCTGTCGCCTAGAGTGGTAAGGCGCGTTATCCATGACGACAACTGCATTCTCGCCTAACTTGGGCAATATCTTCTCAAACCAGTTTTCAAAATGTGCAGCATCCATTGATTCGTGATAATCACCGGTGCCTTTGGATTCAAAAACCCAGCTACCGTCTTCCACAAAACCATCCTCGTTTCCAATGTGCACTACGATTAGTCGCCGGCCCTTTGAGGTAGGATTCTTCGCACCTGTACTAAGACCTTCTAAAAACGCTCGCCGTTTTGATTTTATTTCGGTGTCAACCCAGGTTTTATTAACAGTGTGACCTGAAAATGACATACAGGATACAACAAAACATAGGCAATACTACAAATAATAATCTTACACAATCTTTCAGACAGAAATACTTAGTTTTGATTATGCGTTAAAGGATAATACCCCCCCCCCCCCTCCCCTACTGAAGATAGAAACTCTGTGCGCTCAAGTGTATTTTTTTTATTAAACTTATAATTACTAAACTGCGTTCACCCATGTTTCATCCATATAAAAAATACGCCGATTCTCCTCTCTGTACTTCTTTATTTTATGTAAATATTTTCGTCGCCACAATACAATATCATCTCTATCAATCAGTGCATTATTTCTTTGCCTCTTGATATACTTAAACTTTAAATGTTTTAATATTTTTTGGAAAGTAGTCCTTTTGAAATTTGGTAGTGTATCGTCTTCATTAATATCTGAAAGTACTTTTTCCACTGTAGGTAGTTCGCCTTTAATGAAGAAAGCATGTACTTTTTTGCGTATGGCTGATTTAGTAAAATCATCGATTTTGTCACTAAACGTTGGTCTAAGTTTGGTGGTGACAGGAGGAGAAATTTCGCCGTGTTCTTTATAGTCCTTGAGGATTCTATATACTGATGCAACGCCGATACCTAAAATACTAGCTGTTTTCTGCGCCATCTCTTTTTTGTAGGGGTATTTATCCTTAGGCCCAGTTTCTTTAACATATTTATAGGTGTTAATAACCATATTTTTTTCATTTACCGTAAAACTAGTTACCTGAAATTGAAAATTAAATTAAAATGATATACTTTATTCACGTGCATTTTTAATAAATTAAAAAAGTTTTATTATTACAGTTGTTGTTTTTTAAATAACTTTAAAGTATACTGTATTTAATATCTATCAGCTAAAATCCAAATATCAATGCAATGGTAAAATATTTCCTGTACATACCTTTGGGCGTTTCTTTTCTGGAGAACTAAAATCTGTTGATTTATCTCTCGAAGTACTTGGTTGTGGCTCCATCATTAACCACTCTTAATAACAACAAACAATATTCAACAACAACAATCGAACAATAATTAAATAAACAACGAAAAATAACAAAACTTCTACAAATAACAAGAATCACCACGAGCGCGTTCCGAAACGGAATGAACTAAAAACAGTAACTCTTACTATAAAATGGCGCCCGAATGTTGGCGAACCCGTCTTGATCTTACGACAAAGACAGACAAATTACGACAAATACACGAGATGGAAAGAGATAGATAATAGATTCTCATCTCCACAGTAGTTTTTAGGTGAATGACCTTTTGTATCTGGTCTCTTTGGCCCTAGTATACTTGGGTAGACTGAGGAGTTTTTGTGGCACATTGAGTTGATGGCAGCAGGTCGAGTTGGACCTTAGAGTATTTTAAAGAAAGTGTTTTAAGTTAGAAGTATGAGCGGGTGCCCTGAACCCGCTGCTCGGTCTAAACTATGTCATAATGTTGATCAAATCTAAATTAAAAGTGTATAAACCGTGGCTATTGTGTTTTATGCTCGCATTTCATCCTGATGACGCCCACTAAACCTGAAATAACTAAAGATGTCGTGAGAACGAGGCCGTTCTGCGACATATATATTTTATAAGATATTTATATAAAAAAAAAGATTTGGATATTAAATATATATGTGAATAATAATATAATATAATTGGCAGACAAACACACACATTGTATATCCCCAAATTAATCAAGTTACGCTTGTGTTATGGGTAATATACAACGGACCACTCTGGGGCCGATCCCAGACACCCAGACCATGGTAAATAACGGAGAAAATACGTTTCCGAAATTTACTATACCGGGAATCGAACCCGGAACCTCTGGGTTGCATTGAGGTAGGCCGTCAAAGGCTTAGCCCGCCCAACCACAGAGGCCGTCAAGTAGTTCATTGACTTGATTGTCCTGCTTCCAGTGTCTAGCTATCACTTTTTTGAACGCCCAGAATAACAACCAAGAAAAAAAATATTAATTTCTGAAATATATACTACGTGAAGGTCTGAAGGTATAGTTTTTCAAGACTAAGTAAAATAAACTTACTCTTACTTCACCACCTTCTATATGGTGAAGTAAAAACAAACCAAACCAAAGCGCCAAGAACGCTAGGAGGATTCGGAGCAGTTTTTCGTTGTAGGTATCCCCATTTTAATAGAATGGACTATATTCCTGCCAGGATTGTCCAAGTCTGGTGAGCAATTTTGGAGCATGGGCGGGCATATTTAATAGTGTTGCTTCGCTATAAACTTACGATAAATGACTAAAACACTGTCTAAGGTAAAATTTACGTTAAGATAATTCAAATACATAGCCTAATTTTTAGTAAGTTTTATTAAAAATCTTTAGTAAAGATAGTGAAGATAAGATCCTTCGACTAATTACAGATTAAAACTCGAATAGCGACCCTCGTCAAGACCTGTCCGTCCGAAGTAGCCCATTTTCGCAGTGGACTTTAAGCTGTGAGGTATAGGATACAATTATTTATAGATTTCCGTCACTCAGCTACTGGCGTTTTGAAAGTTCTATGAATAATAATATGCTGTTCTTATTGTACATAGTATATTTTGTGAATAAAGTTGCTTCACAGAAATTGATCCTTATAAGCTATTCCAAGTTACTTTATCTACTGGGGTAATAATGTTTTTTTTTCGAAATCAACCAATTCGGTTCTGTGTGTAGGGTAACTGATTTCTCAAAAAAATTGTTTTTATCAAAATCGACTTCGAGCTCCTTTGAGCATATTTCGTATAGTCTAGGATTTGGCTCTGAAGGCATACTTGAAAAATTCAATAATATTTTAATACACTTCGATTTATTGATCTGTTCTTCATTTGTTTGAAGCCAATAAAATTTAGATTTCTAGGAACCCTACTCTATATCAATTAATTCTTTAGGCAATATGTACTAATCGAATAATGGGATATATTCGTTTTTGTACACCACTATGTGGTAGAATGTACTGTGCATCTACAATTGTGTAACACCTGTATAAACTACATTCTTGCAAATAAAGATATTGATTGATTGATTGATATAAATACGACTTCACTGACGATATTATCTGCTTGAGAACTTTTCCTTTCTATACTAATATGTATATTTAAAATTTGAATAAGAGAACCTAAATTAAAAAATCTTTATAAAAAGTTTATAAATACCCAACTTACCGTCACTGGGGACTGTTTCCAAAAATTCTGTCAATTTCTTTGGTCACACGAAACGTCTATTAGAAGATTAGTTTAATAAGCTTAGAATTCTCATGACGTAGGATCATCAATAAAAGCATTCTCTGTAAATATTCTGGATCTTATCATTATCAATAATTGGAAAAAAACAATGTTTCAAATTTAATGTAATTTTTTGTCTTTTGGTATTCCTTTTGGCTTCTCGAATTCGTATGAAATATGGACTACCTATAATATGTTTTTCATAAATATGACCCCATCATCATTTACCAAGACTTATTATATTCTTTTGTGTAAGGTAAAAGAAAAATGTAAAGTAGGAGAGGATAGACAGCTATATAGCTGAGGGCATTGGCAAGCTATGAGGCCATTGGACCAAACAATGAAGGAAATAACGTCATGTGATTAAAAAAAAAATAGTTGTCTCACCACCACACAAAGTCACAAACACATAACTAACAACAAAACTTATAATCATTCTCAAACCAACGCGCACTACCACCGCATTGCATTACATGCACACTTTACAAACAAACCAAGACACACAAAGAGCCTAAAATTTAATAACCCAGGCACAGAAAGGAAAAACAACACACATGGCACCATATGGATAATATATATAAGTATAGACATAAGGCCCACACTGCACTTGTGCATGCGCACTCACAACACCAGAATGTAACAGATACACTCTACATTAGTATAAGTTTAGCATTAATAAAATTTAAAAACTTCGTTTAAAAAAACCGACTTCAAAAACGAAAAAACTGTAAGTGCTTAGTAATTTTCAAAATATAGTAATTTTTATGTTTTACTTTGCACCGACTTCAAGATGTTTTAGATAATATATATTAATAATAATAGCTTTAGAAATAAGTTATTTTATACATTTTAGTTTTTTCGTTTTTGAAGTCGGTTTTTTTAAACGAAGTTCTTAAATTTTATTTGTTACTTTTTAGTGTCTAGCTATGCATGGGTGGACCTACGAATGGTGCCGCGCTTCTTAAAAAATATAGGTTCCAAGAACCGGGAACAAAAAAATGTTCGTAAAATAAAAACTACTGGGCCAAACTATGTCAAATTTTTAGGGGACCACATGGCAGCTATTCCGCGTCGAACAAAAAGAATCACGTAAATCGAATCATAAATCTCAGAGTAATCGGTGTACATATGCAACGGAGTGAAAATTATTTCCATGAAAAATGTTTATAAAATGAAAACTACTGGACCAAACTATGTAAAATTTTTAGGGGATCAATTGGAAGCTATTCCGCGTCGAACAAAAAAAGAATCACGTAAATCGGATCATAAATCACGGAGTAATCGGCGAACATACATAAAAAAAAAGCAACACAAAAAAAAAAAAAAAGATCCCGACGAATTGAGAGTTTCCTCCTTTTTTCGAAGTCGGTTAAAAAAGGGGTACGGAACTCGAGTCCGTAGAGTTCTTAAAAAAAAATAGTTGTCTCAGAACCGAGAAGACAGGAGAAAATTTCGCCACCAAGGGTTCACGTCTTAAATGTTATATTGATGATCATTGATCATTAATGTCCTTAGAAACCGAAGAACAACATTGAATACTTAATATTTATAGTTTTTTTTAACAAAACAAAACCGACTCCATTCTAAAAACCAATAAATAAATATTTAACCACTTCTTTTTTGAACATCTAGAAGTTGGTGTCAAGTAACATATAAAAGAACGACAACGAATTTACAAAACTTAGTAATTTATTAATTGTATTACTTTACACCCACTTCTAGATCTTTTAAAAAGGAGTCGGTCAAATATTTATTTGTCGGTTATTATTGTGAAATCGGTTTAGTTTTTATTAAAAAAGAAAATACTTTTTAGTTGCGCAAATACTTGTAGAAATTGTACAAGTAGCAAGCGTATACAAATTATTAAATTAACCTATTAAAAATAACAATCATAATTTAATCCTTCATATATTACCAAACAAAATAAATGAAATAATTATTCAATCATCTATTCAATCATAACCTTGCCATCAGCTATCTTTATATCCGAAAATAAAACAACTGTAAATATTTAAAGAAAAGTTGAAAATACGGTTGATATCGAATCTAATTTAAGATAAACCACAAATCCCCGCAAAAGAAAAACTTTTAATACATAGAATGATGCGTGAAGCTATTGAAATTAAAAACAACACACCCAAATTTCAAGAGAGAAGATGGTCGGCAAGTACTACGTGTTTGGGATCCGATCATCAAAATTATGAAAATTCAAACCCAGCAAAAACCATCTGCCAAACCTCAAGAGTGTTGACCTCTGTGAGCTCTTTCTGCGTGCATAGTAACACAAACCAACTTGATTGACATTTTCTTTTTATTTTACCTCCCCCCCATTTCAATATTATACAAAATTATTAGAGCTAGGCATGTTGCTGAAGAGTTTCTTGCGCCGCTTCTTCGCTTCTAGCCACAACGTGTTGCGAAGCCGTGGTAAATTAGATTAGGCTCCCATAGAGTAAATAATAATCATAAACAAAATTAAAACTAAATAACTAAAATGAGCAAGTTGGCGGTAGGCTAAGTAAAACTTTAACAATACTTATTGACACTTGACATTTTTCTCTTCTATGATCACAGCCACTGAAAAGTAGCCGAAATGTCGGAAGAATGAAAATCAAATAAATTACCGCGCTTAAAACCGATAAAACGTAGTTTTATTACCCAGACCATAGTAAATAATAGAGAAAATTCGTTTCCGAAATTTACCATACCAGAAAGCGAACCCTTTTATTTGTTCTTAAAATTAAAACTAATATAAGAATATATCCCTACAAGTTTCTACTATAAACCTAAAATTAAACTTAAAACTCTGTAGATCAATGCGACACCGTTACAGGAAGTTTAACTTCTTTAACTCGAATCCGGAATAGCGATTAGAACTTTTAAGATTGATGAATCGTGTGCTTGCAATGGTTTTTCTCTCCGACTTGAAAAGTTTGCGAAAGAGTTGGAACAGAGTTCCTAAATTCAGTAATGTCTTAATTTCAAGTTAGATAATGCTGTACCTACAAAAGTTTCTTAATTGCTCTTTATTTCTTCTTTCTGATGAGTAGAAACTTAAAATACAATTTATAACAGTGTTAGGATTTATTAATTAAAACAATGTAGCCAAGGTAGCCTTTGACTGCATTTGAATAAATTTCGGTCCTGGCGTTACCTACTACAAGTATTTTGGAAACCAAAAGCGTGTCATGTTCATCTACGTTTTAATAATAAAAAATAAACCATATATATGAAATACAAATACAAATACATCGTAATCGAGATGACTGGCCGCGGATAAGCCGTCCTCTCTCCTTTAAAAAGAGGAAACTCGAACCCAGCTGTGGGAAGTTTAATCATTAATATTATAATAGACAAAAATGCCCAAAGCTTATACATAAATACATGAAGTACGAGTTATAAACCTTATGTTGTAATTACCAACAGTAAATAATACATGTTCGTATAATGTCATGCAAATTTTAGTGCCCAATGGCATACATGGTTACTAATAGCATAAGCTTTACGCTCGCAGAAACCCGAATTTATTGGTGTTGCCAGGGCTGTTTCCTTTTATCTATGATGATGAAATGCCCTTTTTAAAACGTTGAAATAATGTAGTAAGAAAGAAGCAATTTCTAGATAATAATAATAGGGAATAGGGGATCTAAAGCGACCGCTTTCGCAGATTCATATTAAGGGTGGTGTGCCTAGACATTTGACCGACTGTTAAAATAAAATAACCACTGTTTAGGCATTTTTTAGTGTTCACCACAAAATAATCCATGATTATCGACGACAATGAGTTGGTTAACTTAAACGAGCAAATCTGAGCCGTTTAAATACCGGTAAACTTTAATCGGACTTTTGAAGGGACTTTTTTATGCAGTTTGCGTAATAGTCTTGCTACTGGTGCCGGTGTTTACTTATGTTCCACTGTTATTTTAAACAAAAAGTTGTTTATTTAATAATTTTAGCATTGAGTACAATGCTTCCTGCTTTAAATTTCATAATGGAAGAAGATGACATTATAAATTCGCTAGAATATCTACATAATCGACATAGTTACAAGGAGGCCTCGAATTATTCAAGAGCGTCGGAATTTCTTTGAAGAATATGTAAACGTAGTGTTCGTAACTAGATTTGTATGCATGCATGTATGCACCTGTCCGTTTGTTTTCAATGACTTATTTATATTTCATAAACAGATCAGTCAAAATCAGCTTTTCACTGTTACAGAAATTTGCTGTACTCTTTTTCTTTTCTTCCATGTTTGTAATCTTTATAATCAAAGTTTGTAATAGTATATTGTTTAAAATTTGATACGTTAACCGACATCTACCAGGTTACGTAAGTACTGCGAAGCGAATGTCATATGTAAATTGACATAAAATATTGCACATAATTCGTCAAATTAAATAAGACGCCTCTGTCATAAAATACCATACTAACCCAGTAACTTTCAAACTTTGTATTATTACTTTTAAGCAACAAATTCGTAATGTCATTTAGCTTTGACGGATTTTGCAGACGTCAATTGACTTTTTCATTTAGTCTAGTTATATCATCACTCTATTCATTCGCCATTCATTCAAAAACGCCCAATACCGCTCGATTACCTAACCGAAAAGTAAAAGATGTTGATGAACACTAAAAAAACGCTCCTCAATTATGTCAACCGTTAGGTTCTAATCACCTGTTTAGTTAATTCAACGTTTTTCTCTAGTCTATGAACTTCACTTTAAAAATGTGACAAGTACTAATAAAACTTTATGCTACTGTTTTATACCTCCAGTTTTATACCCCAGTATATATATAATTATATATATATATATATATATATATATATATATATATATATAATTATATAAGTAATATTGACACGTGTATATATATATATATATATATATATATATATATATATATACACGTGTCAATATTACTTAGTGATTCACTAGTGTGGGGCGCTGTAGCCCACGGATAAACTGCTGGTTCGATTTCTATGGACTGTATAGCGAAGATATGCCCTAAATCCTTGCACTAGAAAAGCAGAAGCTCCACCAACCTTGAGATCCACCCCCTCCTGGCTCGGTTCAGGTTGCACACAGGAACAGCACACGGCACTATATTCCACTTTAGAACTAACACTTGTGCAAAGTCTTAGGGATAGCAAAATTCTTGGGACGGCCAGTATGGTCACAAGTTGCAGTTTTAGAAAATTTAACAGCGCACGGCGCGGTGTAGTTCTTGTCAAAACTTGAGTGAGAGTGTCCAAAATGGCTGCCCCTACCTTGCTGTGCATTGGCCGTCGCCTCACACAGAAAGAGGGTAGACAGCAAAATTCATGGAGCGATGTTTTACCTACTTTATACTAGGCAAGGACCGAACAACTAGACTAAGTAACTTCGTTGTCATACGTTTTCGTTTAGTCTCCCGCACTCTTCGTACTCTTGCATTTTTCATAATAGAAGTAGTATGCTACATCTCCGATTTATGTAACGCCCATTAGCAGTATGTTTGAGCCTTGGATCTCACCTATGTATAGGTATTATGTTACTCCAGTGATAGAAGTGCGACCAACTTTTCGGCGTTCAACATATCGGTCTAAATATACCTATGGAACCAATTTAATGTAAATCACTTGTAGCCCAAGACCTAATGACGAAGAGACTTAATTTCACATTTATGCAATATATATGTTGATCTAGAAATATGAATAATTTGATACAAAAGATTGTGGACAGTACGGAAAGTTCCATGTTGGTTGGGGATGGATATCACTAATTCATATTGACGGTTCATCTATGCTTAATATGTCACATACTGATTGAATTCACAGGCATAATTAATTTTGTTTACTCAATATTCCAATATGCAAATGTTAACTTAGTTATAAGACATTTACATAATTGACGCATCATGAAATTCGTGGTACATGGGATATGCTATTCGATATACATATTATTTAACATGTTAATTTATAATATGATAACTACTATTTTTGAAGTGATAACTTCTTAGGTAAGGGTTTCTTTTCTTAGGCCGCTGCGTTACGTAACGCGATACGGCGCCAGTCTATCTGGCTTCCCTTTCTCTCACGTTAGATTAGTTTAAGTTATCGCTTCTGTCGGGCGTCCCGAGACGCACATTGTCTTTTTTTTGTACGTGTCACTTCTTTATCAAGTCATTCATTATTAGATATTCCTTATTTAAAATATCTTAATTCTCGCTTTTACAAAAATGAAGCCATTTTTTTATTATTGTTGCTTATAAAATACTAACCACAAGCGCGGCGTGGTGAAATTAATCAATACAATACTTAGAGACTAGGTGAGAAGTGAGAACCAGTCCATCATAAAAAGAAAATAACTTGCAAAAACTTGGCTATTATTAGCCATCGTGCAGGTATGGTAGGTACCTCTGAATGATATCCCGTTAGGTTGAGTTACCAACGAATATTGCATAAGTACATATATCCGGCATCCTGAGGAGTATGGCACTGTACGGTGCACCCGTCTGGTCCATTGCCCTTCACCGCCACAACAGAACTCTGCTGCACCTGGCGCAGCGGGTTCTGGCCGTGAGGACCATATGGGGGTATCGCACAGTGTCGTGGATGGCGGCGACTCTTCTGGCAGGCGATCTGCCCTGGCATCTCCAGGCAGACGTCCTGGCTGAAGTGCGTCGTACCCGGCAGGATGCTCTAGCTAGAGGCCTGACCTTCTATCAGGTCGAAATCGAGACGATCAGGAAGCGGGAAACCGCAGCCATGATCGTCAAATGGTCTCAATTACTCTAAAACCCTGCGGCCGGCGGCTGCACGGTGGACGCAATCAGGCTATAGCTGTAGGAATAGGTCACCCGCACCAGCGGAACCCTGACCTTCAGGATGACACAGATACTCACCGGACACGGGTGTTTCGATAAGTATCTGTGGCACATTGTGGGCTGCTTGCCTTCTCCGGGCTGTCGCCAATGCGGCGCGCCCGACACGGCGCTTCATACGCTAGTCGAGTGCGCCGCATGGGCGCCGCAGCGTTTCGAACTCGAGACGCACGTAGGACCGGTCGACTCGCTCGGTGACCTGGTGAAAGCCATGTTGCAGAGCGACGACTGCTGGGGAGCTGCGGTTACTTTTTGTGAGGCAGTAATGTCCCTCAAGGAGGCCGCAGAGCGGGACAGGGAGCGAAGTCTTACTGCGCGTGCATATGCGTCTACTCGAGGTCGCCGGCCTTCAGCTGGCACCCGGAGAGGCAGGTACGCGCATTACTTCCCTCCCTGAAGTAGGTTCCGTTGCGGGGGGCCCTTAGCTTGCTAGGGAGCAAGGGACCATCGACCCCCGTACAACGAAGTGGGGTGTGTTCTCCCAGGGCACATCTCAGGCAGTTTATTGCGCTGGATCGGCTGGGCGTAACTATGTTCTAAGTCTCAGTCTTTCTTTCACAACAAAGCGCAGGGTCGACAGGGAGGAGGGGGTTTTTAGTGGGTATTGGGGTTGCTTTCCGCATGCAGCTTCCTTTGAGTCTTTCCACACTAGCTGAGTCGATCGCGGGCGGATTACTGTCAAGAGCATACTATTGCTGCAGTGATACCTCCCCCGACCGACGTGTGTCGTTTCCTGGCAACGACCCAGTCTGTGCGTAAATCGGTAGCATTTTCCCTCGCCTCAAAAAAAAAGTACATATATGTAATTAAATAATGATGATTAATTTAGCCTTAATTATAATATCGACCGTAATGCCTGTCAGTTCACATAAGCTTGAGACTATTTAGTCGTCGCAAACAATTTAGCTGAGCACTTAGCCCGCGTTACTCCGTCACGCCGCGTTAGCGCCGCTTCATGTGTTCGCTGTCGTTAATCGCGTGAATCTAAATAATAAATATAATATACACATATATTTAAGCCAAATGACACTCTAAAAATAACTACCCGCATCTATTGCAGGTTTCATATCCATTGGATATCAGAAAAACTGTAAAAGAGTTGCTTTCGTTAGTATGACCACATATTGTGGAAACCGCCTATTTATATGTAGAACAAATGTTAAGCCATACTACCTTCAACAGGCAGACAGTCCTGGTAGAAAGATTTGTGATAAATTATATGCATATCAATGATTTTACAATAAGACATATTGAACTCCCCATAAAATGAAGAAGGAAAAATACGAAAGGGGATTCTTGGCTTCGAAATGGTTGAATGAATTAAGTTTTAACGCTAGAATGATGACAATGAAGTGAAACAGTGCGATGTGAATAAAATCCTCCTGACGCCGTATTCTTCATGCCTGAGGGTTGTGACCATTTTGCATTAACTTTACACAAATAGCAATAATAATACCAGTGCATCCTATAAAGAGCTTGAATAATTCTGAGTTGAAGTTGAAAAGTGTGATACATAAAGTCTTTGAGGTAATAAAGTATTTAAATCGCGTTAAAAAAGCTCCATTTAAAACATTCTAATATGAGTGCAGAATAAAAATATTTGTAAATTAGATCTGTTGAGTAAAGTAAATTGTGAATTTCACTTATGTCAGAGAACAATTTTATGTGAGCAGAATTTTTTATAAAAGAAAAATGAGGTCGTGGAATTAATAAAAGTTTTCGTGTTCAAAGTTTCCAACGTCTTTCAGAATGGTTGAAAATACAAGTTTTAATAATGAGGTTTATTTTTCTATTAAACAGAGACCTCAGGATTACATATATATTCAGAATATAATGTAACTATATTTTAGCCTGTTTCTTTAGGACACGGTACAACTTTACGTCACTTACATTATTTTTATTAAATAACTTCTTGTTTGTAACTACCATCTTTTTCAAAAGAAATACTAGTTTTTTTCTTTCTAAATTCATTTATTCAGATAACGTCAACATTGAACTGTGTGTTACCTATACAAATTTTCATTCCCTATTCACTAATATTTTTGAGACAAAAGAACAGTCAAGAAAAAGAAACAAATGAACAAAGTTATTTTCGTATTTGTATATTAGTATGGAAGTAAGGATATTTTTCTTTATAATAGTGGTTGCCCAGTGGTCGATATTCGACATAATTAATTTAAATAAATAAGTTTGAAATTATTAAGGTTGTGTTGTCAAAGACTATATTTCTATAATCACAAATTTCGCCAAAGCTGCATTGTTAATTAAACTTTAACAATAAACAAAAGAGTGTAATGTTTTTTTGTCGATAATGAATTTTATGCACAGTTTAAAAAAAATACCTATTAGCATCTACACTCTTTCTCTATATATACTGTAAGCGTGCGAAATTTCATACTCCGCACAATTTTCGTAAAAAGAGCTACAAACGTGAAGCAAAAACTTTCTAATAATAATAGTAAAGATTAATTAATCAGATTTCCACATCAAAATATTTACCAGGGCTAAATAAAAGGGCAAACACAACTCGATCTATAAAAGGCACTCCTGAGAGAAGTTATCTTTATTAAAGGTGTCTCAGGGGCATTACGTAATAGGTTACATATACATAGGCAGCATCTTGTTAGTTCCCTGGCTTCTTTGTGTCGCACTCGCAAATATTGAACAGATTTACGTTCATAACTGCGGTTTATCTATTTATTACGAGCTACAGGACTCGAATTAATATGCCGTTGGAATTACTATGGAATTTATTAGAACTATCCAAACACGTATAACTCAGGTACAAATATAACTGGCCACAACCAGTACAAACTGCACGATTCAATAACACGCGCAAAGTCCGTCATTATATAGCTTATCAATGTACACGTCTTGCTTGTATCGTAATCGTCGCTTGACTCCCATCTCTCCATTCGGGCATTGTTTTATAATTTATAGTAAACTGTACAATACAATAATCGACCGCGTGGACTGAGTTTTTCCAAGAAAACGTGATCTGCACACCTACTTAATTATTCCTGCTAACGGCCATAAACAAATACAATAACAATAGGCTATTGTCTAATTGCAAATTTTAAACATAAAGTAATCAAAAGAAGTCCAAATGCGGGAAAGGTAATAAACCAGGTGTGCATCCATTTTGTCGGCCATGTAACAATAGTGATAAAATGTTACAGGTCGTGACCAAATATTACCGGGAGCATGAAGATTTTTAAGGAACTTTTATTCTCAAAAAACCTTATGATTTCAGGTTATAATTAATAACACAGTGTTGGTTATTTATAAAAATCAAGAAATGTTTATTTAAGTACAAAATATAATATGTTACTTTCTCAAGCAGATTCAAAAACGTGGAGTTTTGTTTGGAATTGTCAAAGACATATAATTTCGTTTGTTTAGTTTAATAATTAAAATCTAAGAGTATTTTTTGTAAGATGGGACCAAAAATCCTTAAAACCAAAATTATAAAATTTCAAAAAATCAATCGATGAAACAGAAGGACATTAACTAAAGCCTCGTTAAAGGCGTTTCTGAAAAAAATGCGTATAGAGTCGTATAATTGTTATTTCCAAGTTTGCAAATAGTTTAAAATAACACAGTGATACATCACGTTCTTGATTAATACGGGGTCAGTCATATTGTGTAAATCATGGGAATCTGTCCTATTCCATGTCTTCGATTCATATAAATAAAGGTAACCTACATCAAAAATTCAATGTTAACCTATAAATGAGATTTCATCTATTGTAGAAAAGCCTATTAAAAAGGTCAAAAGTGCCTATTTAATACAAAAGGAAAACACAAAGAAACATTTTCAATATTCGTAGGAAAGTATCATAAAAATATTATGCACGTAAAGGCCCTGGGCTCCAATATAGAGAATTTATCTTCACGCGCTCCAAATGGATTCCACTTATATGTGACCCAGATGAAACTCTTTCCGTTCTCTTAAAAATTCATCGTCATGATAACTAACTTATTGAAGTACAACATATTTAATAAGTTTGTTGGTAGACTTTGTATACATAAGTATGAAAGACCTGTATACTGAATAATGTATGTCGGCGCAAATACAACAATTATCGTATTACAAAAACAACAATCATTTATTTAGTTATTATGAGTTTATTGTAATGTAAAATTAACGTAAAACAACAAGATTTTATTGTAGTTTCAATACTTAACCTAACAGTTTGTGATCACGTGCACCGAGCCCTATAAATACGGCCGCACTCTCGACAATCACTCAGTGTCACCGATAATATAGATATTCTCCTAGTGCATGAGACTTTCTTAAAGCCGAGTATTAGAGATCCCCGAATCGCTAACTACAACCTGATCGGGCACGATAGGTTAACTTCCCAGGGCGGAGGGACACTTATCTACTACAAGCGGTCCTTGCACTGCATCCCCATTGATACACCCCCTCTAGAGGAACTAGAAGTCTCCACCTGCAAACTATCGATGACAGGCCATCAGCCCATCGTCATAGTTTCAGCCTACTTAAAATGTCAGAAGCCCATCTTAGAAGACGACCTAAACGCCCTATTCAATCTAGGTTCCGCAGTTATAATAGCCGGGGACTTAAACTGCAAACATCCCTGTTGGAATTGTCCAATCGAAAACACCAAAGGCAGGGAGCTTCTCCGCCTCTCGGACAGGCTCCTCTTTGGCATTCTCGCCCCCTTGACCCCGACTA
Organism: Dendrolimus pini; assembly: GCA_949752895.1. Lineage (NCBI taxonomy): Eukaryota > Metazoa > Arthropoda > Insecta > Lepidoptera > Lasiocampidae > Dendrolimus > Dendrolimus pini. The sequence continues at coordinate 17,970,582 of OX457127.1, forward strand.
GATACCCGGACAGACCGGACTTACAAAGCCCGAGCGTTCTCGATATAGTGTTACTGAAGGGAGTCTCTCTTCAGTTTCGCTCAATCGAAACACGGGACGACATCGATTCCGACCACTTGCCGGTCGTACTCCAGTTAGGCCCCCCGACTGACTCGACACCACCGACGAAACCCGTCATAGACTGGGCCAAAGTAACAACGGACTTGCTCGCAACGACAAGCTCCCCGGACTTGAACCGAATCCCGGACCAGATAGTTTCAGCCCAGGACAACGATGTTGCCATCGAAGCCCTCACCAGCCACCTCCAAAGCGTGGTACGGGAGTCCACTCGGCAGGTACCTCTCGAGGACCACCGACTGCCACTCCCGGACGACGTCAGAGACCTGTTGAGGGAAAAGAGGGCAGCATTCAGAGCCTACGGCAGCTTCCCCTCTTTGGAGAACCAAGCCCACTACAGGGCACTCCAACGACAAGTTAGACTCCATGTCCAGGAGGTCAGGAACCAACGTTGGGACAGACTGTTAGAGGTGATCTCCCTAACTCACCAGGCTTACTGGCAGCTGGCGAGATTTCTGAAAGCAGAAATCCTCTCGAGCATGCCACCTCTCGTGACACCCGATAAAACCAAAGCGTTTGATGACGATGAAAAGGCGGAATGCCTCGCCGAAAGTCTCGAGCTCCAATGCTCCCCCAATACTGCCAATAGCGACCCGTCTCACCTATCGGAGGTAGACGCCGAGGTCGAATATCGGTCCTTCCTCCCGGCGGAAACCACACTCGAACCGGTCACGGTTGAGGAAGTACAGGATTTCATCAAAGCCCTAAAGCCCCGCAAGGCCCCAGGCAATGATGGAATCAGCCACAAACTACTAAAAATGCTCCCCGCCCAACTTATCTTAATTATGGTAAGCATCTTCAATGCTGCCATAAATAAATGCCAATTTCCCAAGGCCTGGAAAGAAGCGGAGGTCATAGGTATCCGCAAACCACGCAAACCGGCCTCAAAGTCCTCTAGTTACCGCCCCATCAGTCTACTCAGCTCACTGGGTACACTGTACGAGCGAGTCCTCCTCACTAGACTGAGTGATTTTGCCTTCAGCAATAATCTCATCTCCTACGAGCAGTTCGGCTTTAGAGCTAGACACTCTTGCCCGTAACAAGTGCTCCGCATCGCGGAGCACGTCCTCTCTAATTTCCAACACGGCGGACGAAGACCCTGGCCGACAGACGCAGTATTCTTCGACGTCGCTAAAGCCTTCGATAAAGTCTGGCACAACGGACTGATATACAAGCTGTATCAGCTGGGTGTGCCAGACCGACTCGTACTCATTCTACGGGACTTCCTCAAATACCGTAAATTCAGATTCCGAGTGGAGGGCACCCGCTCCTCCTCTCATACCATCTCAGCGGGAGTCCCTCAGGGCTCCGCGCTCTCACCCCTACTTTTCTCGCTGTTCACCAGCGACATTCCACGGCATCCCCATACCCAGCGAGCCCTATATGCGGATGACACCGCCATATTCAGTAGCGACCCCAGCAGATACAGAATCTGCAATCAGCTCAACTACGCCGTCAAAGAACTAGGCGACTGGTTCCGTAGATGGCGGATTGAGGTGAATCCCGAGAAGAGTGCAGCTATCACGTTTACTCGTAGCTCTCTCTCACCCAATACCCGCCCCACCAACCAACTTATGCCCATCAAGCTATTCGACCAAGTTATCCCTTGGGCTAACGAGATCAAATATCTTGGGGTAACCCTCGACAGAGGCTTGTACTTCCACAAGCACACCAGAGTGGTCGGGAACAGAGCATACTGGATCCTCGGCCGACTCTATCCGATGATATGCAAGAAGAGTAAGATGAGCCTTAGAAATAAGGTGACTCTTTACAAAACTTGCATCCGCCCCATCTTGACCTATGCGAGTGTGGTCTTCCGCCACGCCAGCGATGTCAACATCTGGAAACTGCAAAGAATCCAGAATCACTTTCTGCGTGCTGCAGTCGACGGCCCGCGCTATATGCGACTCGCCGACTTGCATCGCGACCTGGAGCTTCCCTCCATCAAAGACTATATAATCACACTATCGCGCAGATTCTTTGACCGTGCCCCCCATCACCCGAACCCTCTGGTGACGGAAACTGTCAACTATAAACCCACACCAAACGCTCCCACGAGTAAACGTCGCCCTCGCAATGTACTCATTGACGAGCCTGACAAAATCACCCGTCTCCTTGCGATCATGAACCCCCCGAGGCTCAGAACATCAGCCTGGCATAACAGACGCAGCCATAACAGACGCCGGAGAGCCTCCGGCTCGAATCCTCTTGCACAAACGTAAGACCCACCAATTCCAAATCACTCATTACAGACACAAGTAGCCATACAAGATTAGCTTAGGCGTGTTGCTGAAGAGTTTCTTCCGCCGCTTCTTCTCCTCCAGCAACACGTTGCGAAGCGGTAGTAATGATAGACTAGGATCGGATCCGCCGGCGGAGTCGATGACGAGTCCCCAAATAATCACTTCAGCCTGTTGGCTTAGCTCATTCACCCTTTTACGGCTTGTTCCCAATATAGAGTCAATCCCCCGCAACGGTCGAGCCGAGGTCGAACCTCACAAGAGGTGCCTCCTCGAGCGTGCTGCTTCCGGGCTGAACGCCTCCGCTCCCACGGAGTCGGGAAGCCCCCAAAGCCCGGTATCGCTGAAACAGCCATCTGCGGCTATTCAGCTGAGTCAGCTCCAAAAAAAAAAACAATCACTCAGTATTACTCCGTTGCTCGAGCCGGCGAACGAAATAGCGAAATAAAAATCTAGAACCAGATTCCACCGTCATCTACCGGGACCAAATGTTAATCTAAACTATTCTCAAATCCACTTGAACAAACAAAAAATTTCATCAAAATCAGGCCCAGCGTTTAGGAGGAGTATCGCGGCGCCACCTACTGGGTCCAATCCTTTATTTAAACCATTCCGGACAAACTTCAACACATACAACAACAAAAAGAACACCTAAATTCTGGTACCCGATTGCAGCGCCATCTAGCTGGTTCAAATTAAAATCTAAATCATCCCAGTAGAAAATTATAAAAATTCTAATATCGCTATTAAAAAATAGGGGTTGATCGTAGAGGGTTGAAAATTTAGGGTTGTATGTATTTTTTAATGCTGTATCATAAAAATAAAAAAGTTTATCTAAAAATTACAAAATATATTTAGGGGTGGACTACGTTTAACATTTAGAGGGATGAAAAATAGATAGTAACCGATTCTCAGACCTACTGAATATGCACATAAAATTTCATGAGAATCGGTCAAGCCATTTCGGAGGAGTATGGGAACGAACATTATGACACGAGAATTTTATATATAAGATAAAATTCTAAACATGCCGTGTTTGTACATTGAAGCTATTTTAAAAAACATCTGGAATAGACTATATAAACGATGGAGAACAGGATGTAATAAAAAAATCTTGGTTTCTTGTCTGATTGTCGTTTTATTTTTCTTTCTGTTTGTCAAGATTCACGTAAAAACTACTGGGCCGATGTCGATGCGGTTTTCGCTGATCGACAGTTAATTTGTAGACTTAAACTCTGCGCTACTTTTTATGCTGGGAATCCCGCGGGAATTTCCCGGGAGCGGTTCGAAGTTGTTCGGGAATAAAAGATTCCATTAAAACGATAGCTTACATTCTTTTTTTGTGTCCCGGGAATTTCAAAGTGTAGTCGAAGTCGCGGGTCAGTACTTGTTAAACAATAAAATCATGCGAATTTCAAGTTTCATATAGAATACTATAAATAAACGTTTTCAACGTTTCCATGTCTTTGCATAAATTAAATTATAAAGTATAATGTAAGGACTAATAAAAAGCAAAAATCTATTAAATAGTAAAGAAAAACGTAAAGACAAACACCCTATATATACTTGGATATATCTACATTTTATTCATACTGAATATGTTCGAATATGGGAGAACCCTAAATTTCCCATTATCGCTTGCTAATGAGATTAAATTTCCATTTCATGCTTTACTGAATTACCTATTTTCTCTGGGAATGTTTTACCTCGTTTTATCCACATCATAATTATACATCCATTTACAAGCACAGAATAATTTTTTTAATACAAAAATAATATAATTAAATCTATAAGTAAAAAATTGACTCTAAATCGCTGTCGGCGGGGATCGTGCCCAAAATGCTGGCCGCATTTCCGCGTTGGATGGCAACGCTGATCCGTTGCCCTAGATACAAGCCAGCCTTTTGGTCACGCGAGACCTCAATAAGACGTGTTGAGAGGTCTCGATAGAGGTGATGAGCTCCAGGCCCCCACGGCCCCAGGGTCTCGACCCCGAAAGCCACAAATACGTACCCACTACCAATGGATACATATTTGCGACATTTCAGGGCCTCCTGGTGTGCAGCAGCAGCCCCGGCTGTCACGGCTGTGTCTGGAAGATGGGACGCCGCCAAAGTATCGACACAAGTTGCGTCCCATACTAGAGGGCGTCCCATCTTCCATGGCACCAACGACATCCCGTCTGGTCTCTTACCATCGTCGCGGCACAGCCCATTTGGTTCAAGGATAGCTGGTGCCCCGGCGGTGGCAAGAGACCGACGGATAATGTCATTAAGTGTAGCATGCCGTGACATCCTGCCAGAATAATTAAATTGATTGGTTAAAAAATGCTAATATTATATATGATTTGTGATTATATATAATTATAGTAGTATACGTTAGAGAATCCCCCACAGTAAGGCCGCTTTCTGATTTTTCGGTGTGAAATCGATATGTTCGGTATACTCAAGACCGAAAGCTTAGGTACCGAGTGTCTGTATTTCTATGAACCTCTTCTGATACGCTTGCTCTAGCATAGTCTAGCACGATTAGAAACATATAGGCACTTGATTAGCTTTTGGTGCCGCATAATATTGTTACCACGTGCTAATGGTGAAGGAAACCCCGAGATAACCGATGCATCGAAACCGCCAATCCGCCTTGGACCAGCGTGGCGAATATACTATCCGTTCCCCGGAAAGCACGAGCCCAGCAGTGAGATGTTTATGGGCTGTTATTATTATATTAGATTTAAAAAATGTGTGTGCGGTTCACACGCAGTAAAAGTGAGACTTCGGAGTATATACTCACAGATAATTCTTCTCTCACTATTATCAATCTAAATATAATTCCTTTAGCCTACATCCGTCAACTTATTAGAATTCAAAATAAACTTCATAAGTATTACTTTCAATTTTCCACTGTTATAGCCTAAAAAAGACTATGATCTAGTTTATTTCGGTCCAAATTGCATCTATGTTTAATCATCGGTCTTATTGACTCTCAAATCTGAGTTGGACAATGTAAAACTCGTATATTATTCTCTCGCTGGTTTAGTCCTATAGATTTATATGTTTATCTCTTTTTAGTGCCGCTTTTTCGTTTCATGGAGTCTAAAAGTGTTTCCATTCAAAAAATGAAATTGATATTCTCTTAAAAGTTCATTGGCATACTCACTACTGCTGTAATTTTGTTATCGTTAATCAAATGTTTAATCAATTTTATTGCACCGGGACGCGAAACGTCAGAGAGATAATAATCGTTTATGAATAGCTACCATCCATGCGATCTATCGTCTGACAACAATGGCGCTCATTTGCCCGCAAAATGGTAACAACCGTACTTACCGTACCCATCATAGGAGACTGTTACGGCACAATGAAGTAATTTACCACTGTGTAATTTGATGTATGATTTGGCAAAATTATAGTTTAGTAGAGATTACGAATGCCTTCTGATTATTTTATAGTTTATCCTATTATTAGTATTAGAAATTATTTTTTTGCAGCATAGATGGAGTTCGCTAGTTTTTGATGCGTGAGGGTAGACGTAGATAATATTTTATCTGTGGTTGTATCCATATTGTGAATTTTCAGGACAATCACAGATAAGGTCGTGGGCGGCCACTAAGAACTATCTTATAGAGAGGAACAAATAAATTGCTAAATGCGAGGTATAATTTACAAACACATTTTATATTAGGCTAGGATATGTCCGCGACTTGTCCAATCTTGCCTTGAAATTCCCGCGGCATTCCCGGGTGCAAAGTACCGCAGTATAATTTAAAAATAACTGTTATCTATCGTTTTAGTGAAAACTTTAGTTAATTTTTATATACCCGGACAACTACAAACCGCTCCCAGGAAAATTTCCGCTGGATTGCCGGGATAAAAAATATCACACATCTTATTAAATTAAATTTGCTATCGAATAGTAATATTGTAATTAGATTTTTGACGGCCTCTGTGGTTGAGCGGGCTAAGCCTTTGCCGGCCTACCTCACTTCAACGAAGAGGCTCCGGGTTCGATTCCTGGTATAGTAAATTTCTGAAACGTATTTTCTCCATTATTTACTTATGGTCTGGGTGTCTGGGATCGGCCCCAGAGTAGTCCGTCGTATATTACCCATAACACAAGCGTAACTTGCTTAATTTGGGGATATACAAATACACAATATATGCGTCTGCCGATTATTATTATTATTATTATTATTATTATATATGTATTATAATAATAATAATTCCTCTAAAATTAAACGAAATTTGATTAAACGACTTGATGGATTAGACATACTAAATAAATGAATCAACGGTCTATGATCCGGTCTTATAATAATTTTTCTACCATATAAATATGGCCTAAAGTGCTTTATAGACCAAACAATCGCTAAAAGTCTTTTTCGATAGTTACGTAGTTTAACTCTGCTTTATTCAAAGAGCGACTGGCATAAGCAACTGGTTTTTCATTTGAATTACAAAGTACACTTCCTATAGCAAAACCGGAACTATCTGTTTCTAAAATAAATTCGTTTTCTGGTGAGAAATTGGGATAATCTAAAACTGGCGGGTTGGAAAGTAAACTTTTAAGAGTATCAAATGCATTTTGACATTCTGCATTCCATTCAAACTTTACATTTTTTCGACATAATTTATTTAGTGGTAAAACAATTTCAGCAAAATGTTTAATAAACTTCGTATAGTAATTACTAAATGCAACAAATCGTTTCACATCGTTCACACACGTCGGTATCGGGTAGCTTTCAATGACGCATGTTTTTGCCGGATCGGGTAAAATACCGTCACCAGATATCACATGTCCTAAGTATAAACATTGACGCTTTAAAAACTCACATTTCGATGGATTTAATTTTAAGTTAACTTTACGTAATCTTGAAAAAACAGACATAAGATTTTTGTTGTGGTCAGTCAAATTTCTTCCAAATATAATTAAATCGTCTAAATAAATTATACATTTATCATAATTAAGGCCTGACATAGCTACTGTCATCAATCTACTAAATGCTGAAGGACTAATTTTAAGTCCCATTGGTACCCTACACATCTGTTGTGAACGCCGTGTATTTTCTAGATTTCTGTTCTAAAGTACACTGATAAAAACTATTACTTAAATCGCAATGACTAAAATAAATAGCTCCTGATAGCGAATCTAATATATCATTTATATTCGGGAAAGGGAATTTATCATCTTGTATTCTCTCATTTAACTGTCTATAATCAATTACTACTCTCCATTTTTTCTGTCCGTCTCTATCCGTCTTTTTAGGTATTATTAATAATGGGCTTGACCATTCACTACTACTTTTTTCTATAATACCGTTTTCTAGCATCTGGTCAATGTGTTTATTAAGTTCGTCTTTTTGTGGAAAAGGTATTCTATAAGGTTTCCTATACACAGGTGTTGCGTAATCTTTCAATTGTATAGACTGCTCGTAAACGTTCGTAACACTAAGCTTATCCCCTGGCAGGTGAAATATATCTGAGTATTTAGCACATATTTGTTCTATAGACAATTGCTCCTCCTTTTCTAAATATGTATTTAATTTTAATAAAGAAAATAATGTTTTTATCCTATCTACGCTTACTTCTGACTTTTCGAAAGTACAAAAATTATAATTATCTAAGTTATCTATCTCAAGGTCATTCAAGTTGAGAGTCACTTTTTCTGTATTAGTATTTAAAATACGTACAGGCATCTTTCCATTTTTTGGTGTTGCCATGACACAGGCTAAGAAAACACCACTACAAATCTCCCTAGGTAAAATAACACAGTCGTATTTTACACGTGTTGGAATATACCTAATTACCTCACATCTTGGTTCTATTGTCAAAGAAAAATTATAATAATGCATAGGCAATATCGTCATACTTATTATATATTATGATTATTTCCTTTCAATCTGACCATTTTAAATTATTCCCTGAAAAATGTCCGTGGAATTCTCAGGATAAAAAAAGTAACGCAGAATTTATGTCTATGAATTTGCTGTCGACCAGCAAAAACTGCATAAGTCAGCCAGTATAGTATAGTTGGCTCAGTAGTTTTTATATAAATCGCGAACAAACAGACAAGAAAAAAAAAAAATAGCTTCAAGCTTCAGACAGCATATTTAAAATTTTATAATATTAAACATATAGATATTAGCAAGCCCAGCAGACGTTGTATTGCCCTAAAAAATGGTTATTTTATCTATTCTAATAGGGTAATTGAATGTAAAGTCAAACAACACAATTTTCATCATCGTACAAAACACTAAAATATAGATTTTGTACACAAGATACTACAGTAGTATTCCACGCTACTTCTAAATTCTGTATCTCTATCCCACATAAAGTATATCCATAACATTTTTTGGAAAAAATAATAGCATTCTATTGTTACGAGTTAACGGGACTCGAATCAAAATGACGTTAGAATTATTATAAAATTTATTAGAACTATACAAACACGTATAACATAGGTACAAATATAACCGAACATAACAAATCCGAACGTAATGCAGAAGGTCGTAATTCAATAAAACGCGCAAAGCCCGTCACTATTAGATTCCCGAATGTACACACGTTACGCCCGTATCGTAATTGTCGCTCAACTGCCCCCTCTCTCCACCAGGCCGACGTTTAATACTTCACAAATGCAAAAGAATCCGCAACACCTGGCTAATGATGCTAATAAGTGAGTACAATAGGCTATTCTCCACAATATAGATTAGAAACGTATGCCAATAAATAAGTGAAGAAAAGAAGACGATCATAAAAGGATTACAATAAGTTCAAATTCCGACAGGTAATAAAAATGCTTCTACAGATCTGTACGTTGAATTTGTCTTTGTTGGTGCCTAGGTTGTAACACTATGTTAATTCCCGCCATCAAAAACACATGTATAAACGTTATGTTTATAACACCGTTCCCGAGCTAGTGAATAATTTACAAAGAAACATCCAAACTTTGCTAATTTTACATTTTTATAATACCTAATGGACATATTTAGATAAAGGTACGACTTTCAGAAAATGTTCTCTATTAAGGTGCATTCCTTGGCCAGAAGCGCTACAACTAGGTAAAATAATTAAAAGAAAATTTGGATAAAATTAACGTATATATTGCAAAAGTTTGTAAAAAACTTAAAAAAAGATCTACATACTGTTACAAGCTAAACGACTCGAATTAAAATAAATGCCGTTGGAATTACTATAGAGTTTATTAGAACTGTACAAACACGTATAAAATAAGTACAAAATAAAACTGGATGCAACCAGTTCACACTGCACGATTCAATCCAATTCAACACGCGCAAAGTCCGTCACTATGTCGCTAGTCGAAAGTACTACACGTCTTAATCGTATCGTAGTCGTCGTTTGACTGCCCCACCCCTCCGTTCGGGCATTTTTTTATTCTAACTATACAGTACAAAAAAAATTGACCGCGTGCCAGTGCACCGCTCGGCACTCGGCTTTGCACACCTGGCTGATTATTCCTGCGAACGGCTAACAAAGTCGAAAACAATAACAATAGACTATTGACTAATTGCAAATTTAAATACGAAGAGAACAAAAGAACTCCGAATGCGGGGAATGGCAACAAACCAGGTGCGCGGCATTTCTTTATCGGTATGTAACAATAGGTATGCAGGTGGCCCAACTTGTAGCAATACTAAGAAGGATCGTTACAAACAGGGCACTTAGTTTGAATAAAATTTTAAAATTAATGATAATTTAATTGAAAGTTGTTCTGCGAAAGATCAAAAATAAACAAATGTACGTGATCATAAAGTAAAGCCATAATGACAGAAACAGCAAAATACACTACTTAATATTTATTTTCGATAGTCACAAAAATGTAGTCTTTTAATATAATAATAATTAATAGAGACAACATTTTAAAGGGACAAAAGTTTACTTAAGGAGCTAACATTTGATATTTGTAATTATTATGGCAAATTTGACGTTACCTACACAGTAGATCAAAGACGAATAAAATAGACCAAGCACGGAACTCGCAGAGTGAAGTCGACTAAAGGAAGCCGATTTTCGAATAGGGAGCCGATCACACTGCAGTACGTTACGAGAACTTAGTGTTCAATATTTTAATTAGTACAGATAAAATTGGAATAGTTTCCAGTGGATACATCAGGAGCGTGCATGAAATACTTGAGGCGTTTGTGGCGATTTCCCGACCTGCTCCTCCTGGTGAAATATCGTGAGATTTGGCTCAATCCCCTACTCCATGTTACAATCTCACGTGAGATTTTTCAGAATGTGTTTTTCTGGTGTAAATGCATTAGATTTATGACATAGGATTTCTTCTAAAAAACATAATTTAATTTTACTTAACGTTTTTATTTAAGACTAGTATTTAATATTACGTAGGCTACATTGAGATAATTGAATTATAAAGTACTTAATGGACTTCCCATTGTTTTTGTGAAGAAAGGTGGTTTTATAAAAAATTAAGTGAAGTTCTCCACATCCCCCCCTACCCCCCACTTCAAACCCCCTTCCTGCCCCCCCCCCCCCCTCCCCCCTTTCGTAATTTATAGACGCCTTCTTCCTACTAAACCACAGAGACGCAAACCACGTGTAAGTTTACGTACGCAAGTTTAAAAAAAATTATTCACTTCATTTGACGCTTTTATTCAAGTAGGCTCCGTGTCTCAGAGGTAGCTTTACAGTGTTCATTATATTTGGGTAGGCTATGAAAAGTGGACTTCTGACAGCCCTAAGTGGTTGGGAGACGTCGCCGTCGTAAATAGGCAGGGCTCTAGTGCCAGCTCGGTGTTAATGACGCCCGATGTTATACGCCGTACATAGTCCATTACTCCGGGGTCACGTACTGACATTCTGTATTCTGTAGTGTCCTCACTCATTACTTGAAGTGCCAATGGTGATAACCTTAAACATTTACCTCTGGCACGAATAAAACGCCCGTGACACCTTGGCCTTTTTTATTAATATCGTATATTTGTATTAGTCATACTTTTTGGTTTACTTTAATACTAAATTTATTATTTATATAATCATTTATTTATTATTTATATTATCTTTCCTTAAATAAATATTTTTTCTTATATATATATTTATATACTGTTTTGTTGATATATTTAATATAAATGTCTGTTGCGATCTTAATAATATATTTTATGGATTTCACAAGTTTTATTTGGTTTTAGATTTTATACAATTAATATTTGTTGATGTTCAGACGTATGTAAGGCCACTCGCATGAGTGACTTTAAACAATATAATGTTTTGATGTAATGAGGTTTTATGATATGAAGAAGTTGCGTTAGTAGCAAACATATACCTTATAAATAATTATGCCTAATTCTTATATTATTTGCACCACCTTCATCGCCAGATTAGGTTAAACTATTCCTTAAAATAGGTTGCCTGGAAGAGATTGCTCTAAGCAACAAGGCCGCTTATTGTTTCTACCATGTCAATATTGTTATTGTGTATTTTTCAAATTGTATATTTGGTGAGCAATGAAGTGTTATCTATGTATCTATTATTTAAAAGTTTATTTATAAAGTGTTTTTCTTCAAGGTTAAACTTCGACTTAATATTATGCACAAATTCTTAATTTAATCGAAATAAACTTTTAATGAATTTTTGAATTATGATGTATAAAGATTGTCACTTTCAGGTAACGGGTACTTAAAAATTACATCTGCTTATAAACGTATTTAAATGAAATTACATAAATTTTATTCCCTGGAAACACGACACAAAAATTACAGTTCGACATATTTCTTCCGTATTGTATTGTAGTAAACAAAAGACGGCAGCAAATTGAAACGTCATTTTCAAAAGATTTACTGATTTCTCATGAGAACATATTAATATCTCACGTCAATGCTCCAAAGAGGCAGAACATGCTATACTGCATTAAACATATTTTTGTACAAACATGGAAAAAGACAATTCTTTCATGGTACATGTTAATAATTTGAAGGATTCCTCCATTCTATTTCTAATCATAAAGCAATGTAAGCAAGCTGGTAATATTTTCTTAAAAATAATTAGTCTACTCGTATAATTAAACCACGTTTGAGAGATTGATTCAGTTTCATGATTGTAATACTTGAGTAATTATTAAACTAGTTAAACCTGGCTACGACTTGATGTAGTTCAGTCTGTTATTATATACTTACAGAATGTAAACTGTTTTATTAAGGAAATTAATACAATTAGTACCGAAGTTTTTTTTTTCACCTGCCTCCCTTTCAAATCAATATATAGATTACTTTTCGATTTTTACGGAATCATGCATACGGGAGATGTATTTTTCATACATTGTGTTTAATTTTTAATTATACTCTTTCTCTTCACAAACACACTAACAAATCTGAGCCGTTTAAACACCGGTAAACTTTAATCGGACTTTTGAAGGAACTTTTTTATGCTCTTGATTATATACTTACAGAATGTAAACTCTTTTATTAAGGAAATTAATACAATTAGTACCGAAGTTTTTTTTTCACCTGCCTCCCTTTCAAATCAATATATAGATTACTTTTCGATTTTTACGGAATCATGCATATGGGAGATGTATTTTTCATACACTGTGTTTAATTTTTAATTATACTCTTTCTCTTCACTAACAAATCTGAGCCGTTTAAACACCGGTAAACTTTAATCGGACTTTTGAAGGAACTTTTTTATGCAGTTGGTGTAATAGTCTTCCTATTGGTGCCGGTGTTTACTTATGTTCCACTGTTATAATAAACAAAAAAATGTTTATTTAATCATTTTAGCATTGAGTAAAATGCTGCCTACTTTAAATTTCATAATGGAAGAAGATCAATATAAATTCGCTAGAATATCTACATAATATAGACATAGTTACAAGGAGGACTCGAATTATTTCAGAACGAATTTCTCTGAAGACAATATTACATAAATTGACATAAAATATTGCACATAACTCTTCAAATTGAATTAGACGCCTCTGTCATAAAATACCATACTAACCCAGTAACTTCTAAATTTTGTATTATTACTTTTTAAGCATCAAATTCGTAATGTCATTTAGCTTTGACGAATTTTGCAGACGTTAATTGACTTTTTCATTTAGTCTAGTTATATCATCACTCTGTTCATTCGCCATTCATTCAAAAACGCCCAATACCACTCGTTTACCTAACCGTAAAACAAAAGATGTTGGTGAACACTTTAAAAACGCTCCTCAATTATGTCGACCGTTAAGTTCTAATCACCTGTTTAGTCAATTCAACGTTTTTCTTCAGTCTATGAACTTCACTCTAAGGCTGGTGTGCATCGAAATTTAACCGACGGTTAACCAAAAATAATCACTGTTTTTCCATACATTTTCGGCGATTATTTTATTTTAAACATCGGTTAAAATTCGGTGCGCACCAGCCTTACTCAGGGTCTTTCTTTTTTATTTGTTTTTATCTTTTTTATTTCTATTTTTTATCTTTGATTTCTTTTTTTGTTTATTACATATTTAAATCTATAACAATATTCTACTATTACTAGTTTACAATATTTTATACCATCTGTTTATTCTGTTACTTATTATACTTTTATATATTTATATTATCTACTTATGTTATGTTTATGATACTCTCCTACTACTCTCCACTGGGCGGTAGAATTTCCATAACGGATTATTATACCACGATAAAAAAAAGATCCCGACGAATTGAGAACCTCCTCCTTTTTTCGAAGTCGGTTAAAAAAGGTAATATGTATTTATAAAATTGATTTACCTTTATGGATTCAAGTATTCACCTCGATTTTAATTAATTAAATCAAAGCTGCAAGCAAAGACTTATTTTACTACAGGAACGCAATACATTCGTTATAAAACTGGCTTGAAACGATTTTTAGGAAGATTTATTGAAGAGTCAGGCAGAAATAAATGCCTTTGGGAGCTTTTGGTAATTTCTCACGTAAAGCTCTTACGGGCAAAGCTAAGTAACAAATGAGGTCACATAATTTTATCACTTTGCAATGTCATCTTATAATAGAGAAAGTTTCACGACTATTTTACAATATATCTTATATGCAAACGAAGATTACTTACTATCCTTTTAATAATAGATCTTTTTACATAGTTTTGCGCGAATAATCTAGTAAATTATTAAATTAACCTTTTAATTTTAGGGTTAAAAGTATTTTATGTTCTTTCTCGTTAATGTATTTTATCCGTACAGGAACGGAGAAAGAATACAATTTCCTGCGGCCGGGCGGCCGTTCGTAAGAGGCGACAAAACAACCCACAGCCAGGTGCAGGCATTTGCCCGACTGGATGGACGGCTACCACCCCTGGTCTAAAGTATGTCGCCATAACAACCTTGAGTTGTGTTTCGGCATTAGTGACCAGGTTCCAGTCTCCCTTAAGAGAGCAGCAGCGCATTTGTAGCACCTTTGGTGTTGCAAATGTCCATAGGCGATGGTAACCGCTTTCCAGCAAGTTGGCTGTCTGCCTGTCTGCTGAACTCCTGCAATAAAAAAAAAATTATAATAAGGCTCTGAATCTTATATTGGTCTTTAATACATTATAAACTGTTCATGTATAAAATGTTCTTTGATAATGCAATAAGATAAGTACAGAATATATTTCCCGTGGGAGAGGAATTCTGTAAGGAAATCTAATACCTCATGTATTAAATTTCCTTACAGAATTCCTTTCTAATAATATATATAGTCAACCAAAGACAAATGTGACTTAAGTAACTTTATAATATTTATACATTAATTTAATGAATTTTGTGTTCATGCTTTTTTTTTACCGACTTCGAAAAAAGGAGGAGGTTCTCAATTAGTCGGGATCTTTTTTTTTTGTTCTTTTTTTTAATGTATGTTCACCGATTACTCCGTGATTTATGATCCGATTTACGTGATTCTTTTTTGTTCGACGCGTAATAGCTGTTATGTGGTCCCCTAAAAATTTGACATAGTTTGGCCCAGTAGTTTTCATTTACGAACATCCTTTTGTTCCCGTTTCTTGGGACCTATATTTTTTAAGAAGCGCGGCACCATTCGTAGGTCCACCCATACATAGCTAGACACTAAAAAGTACCAAATAAAAAATAAAAACTTCGTTTAAAAAAACCGACTTCAAAAACTAAAAAACTAAAATGTATATAATAACTTATTTCTAAAGCTATTATTATTAATATATATTATCTAAAACATCTTGAAGTCGGTGCAAAGTAAAACATAAAAATTACTATATTTTGAAAAATACTAAGCACCGACTGTTAGATGTTTTAGATAATATATATTAATAATAATAGCTTTAGAAATAAGTTATTTTATACATTTTAGTTTTTTAGTTTTTGAAGTCGGTTTTTTTAAACGAAGTTTTTATTTTTTTATTAAATATATTCACACGGGAAAATCTATTTGAACCATTCATTTTATAATTTTAATTTGATCAATTTTAAAAGTATTGATGATAATTATACCATTGGATTTATTATTTATGATATTATTATATTTTAATATAAGGCTACGTTTACACAGAGTCAAGTTTTGTCGGATCGGATTTTTACCGTATACAGCTGAACCGAATGATCTGTTCACTCGACATTCAGTTTCGCCTTTTCGCAAAAAACCGAATGGTTTGTCACCATGTGAATATGCGATTAGTATAACAAGTTAAGTCGGGCTAAGTCTTAGCCGGCCGAACTCGCTGAAACGCAGGGGCTCCAGGTTCGATTCCTGGCATGATAAACTCCGGAAACGAACTTACTGTTGTTCACTATGGTCTGGGTGTCTAGCATTGGCCCCATAGTGGTCCGTTGTATATTATCCATAACACAGGCGTAACTTGCTTGGGGATAAACAATGTGTGTTTGTCTGCCGATTATTATTATTATAGTGTTAGGAGTCGCGAGACTCGAATTAAAATGCCGTTAGAATTACTTACTATAGAGTTTATTAGAACTATACAAACACGTATAACACAGGTACAAATATAACCGAACGCAAGTCCAAACGTAATGCAGAAGGTTGTAATTCAATAAACGCGCAAAGTCCGTCACTTATTAGATGCCTATAAGTAAACAAAAGAAGACTATCATAAAAGAATTTAAGTCGACTTAACCCGACACACCTGGCTAATAACTGTCATAAAAGAGTATAATACAACAATGGGCTGTTTTCTAATCACAAATTTTAAACACAGCGTAAACAAAAGAAGACGTCCATAAAAGTATTTAAATGTTATTAGTTCAAATGCCGAAGGGTAATAAATGTGCTTTGTTTCAGATATGCAGGTGGATTTTGTTTTTGTCGGGACCAGAGTTGTAACAATAGTATGGAAGTGTGACTAAACAGTATCCTGCAAAATTGATGTGTGAATGTAGCGTAGGTATAATAAATTTCATTCGTGTAAAAACGTTTTGAAAATTACCAAGTATCTTTTTAAGTAAGCTAATTAAGGGTCGTGTTTTAAACCTTATATTTGTCTATTGAAACAGGTCTTCATTTGTGACCTATATTTTTAGCATAATTAAACAATAACAACCCAGTCACGTCCCACTGTCTGGCTTGGGCCTCCCACTTTTTAAGAGAACGGACAGCATACTCGCCAGGCTTGTCCAAGGCGGCTTGGCGCGATTGGTACATCAGTTATGTCGTTGTGCAGGCTTCATCACGATCTAAAAAGGACGTGGCAATTGTGATAATATATACAATGGGTCAAAAAATTACTTAAGAAATGCATGGTTTTCTGGTGAGAATTCGAAGCCGGCATAACCTACCATATTAACAGCATTAAATTCTACATAATATAATTTTTGAACGACGTCGTAGAAACTCGAGAATAAATTAAAAGCACTCCATCACGCCACCTTACGTTGATACAATGTCACTTTCGTTTGCACAGCTTTTTGGTAATAAATTTACATTCAGGACTGCTAATCAGATCAGAGTAAAGTGAACGGAGGAATTTTAGGCTGTCTCGAAAGTGCTTTGGAATTTATTTTTCCCTGTGCGCCTGTTCTAATTACTCTTTCCGTGCGTAGAAGACTTTTGGGACTTTATATCGTACTACATTTGTTTTAAGTATTAGTAATCTATGCAGATTCTGATATTATTAATTACTAATCTCTTCTTTTTCTTTCATCTTCTCCCAATTGTTTGGGGTTAGCAAATGTATTTTCCTTCCATACTCCTCTATTCGGATATATGTCCTCTGTCACACCACAATTATCATATCATTTCTCACACAATCCACCCATCTCTTTTTTGGTGTACCTTTACGTTTGCACTCATCAATCTTGCAAATTATGATTCTATCTGTCACGTGATTTTAACCCCTCCTCATTACATGCCCCTACCACCTTGGTCTTCTTCCTTTCAACTTTTCAGTCACAGTTGCAACTACTAATTTCTCACCTTATCCATTCTTGTAATACAACACATGCATCTCAAGATTGTCATCTCAGCTGAGGGGAGACGTTTGTAGTCTATCAGTTTAGTGGCCTAACATTACATAAACCCGTATTACATGACCAGTTGTATGAAAGGTTTATATATCTGACCTTTTAGTAAGAGTGGCATTAGTTTTTCGCATGTCACACAGGTTACTGTCTCCATGTTAGTAATGCTACATTTATTCTTCTTCTTACATACATTACAATTATATAAAATTCTAAATGCGAGTTTGGTAGGACGTTGTTTGCTCAATTACGAGAGGCCGGATCTAGATGAAATCTGCACAGAGATTGATTATAAGCCAGGAAGAGCACATAGGCTAATTTGTATTCCAGAAAACTGTACGGCCCCTGTGGGATATCTTTGTCTATGAAATTTACATTTACACGAGCGAGGCCGTGAGCAAAAGCTGACCGAATACTTTGAAATCAACAACTAATGTGTAAATCGTTGAGTGAGTGAGATACATGAATGGGTCTGGTCAAAAGTACACTAGACTACTTTTTAATTTTTTTAATTTTTTATATATTTTAGAATCGTTGTGATTTGAAATTCGATGAAACAAAAACAGCGACGCTTAAAAGAGATAAATACAAAAAATAAAACCTTATTGAATTCGAAATAAAACGAAATAATTTTCACTTTTATTAAAACTTAAAAGATTTCAAATTAATTTTAGCTGTAGTATGTAATACTTAAGTCAGATATTCTTTTATACGTAGATCATAGGTAATTATGCGTAACAGTGCATTGAATTTTGAACTTTATGCATTACACTTTAAATCACTAACTTTAAGTGTAATTTAGATTGAATCTTATATCTTAAATATGCAATATATGAAATGTAATATTTTGCTTTAAAATATAAAATAATGCTTGGTAAAAATATAATAAACCTTATAATTAATTATCCTCTTTGTAGACACAGGAACGGAGGATATCCAAAATGATGAGAGGTTTCGTATAAATTCGTATATTTCGTTTTTACAATATTCGTTAAGCTGGTTAATTTTAAACGTAAAGTAATGAAGTGAAGTTCGTAGAGACTTGAAGTTCGTAAAGTGTCGTTTCTGTATCTGTCAATGCTAATTGTGACGTTTACGTATAGAGAATGTCGTGATTGTCGATGGCAACTATCCACAAGGCCAAAGGTCTTGGAGCCAGAACCGACATTGGCGTATTGTGTCTGAATACTCCTGATACTCTATATTTATCCTATTCTCTCGTAGGCTACTTTTCTGAAGTTAGATTTTGATGAAAATCAACTCTGCCTTGAAGAGGTCAGGAATCGAAACGGCTGATTTTGAAATAAAAATACAGGCTGTATTATAACACCAAAAATAATAATGTCTCTTCTAACGATCAATTTGTGTGAAGGAATGTCAAACGACAAACTAAGGAAAAGGGTTGTTTGGTAATTTGTTTAACCTGTATATGAGTGTAAGCGAATTGGAAAAAAAAAGATTAAGAATTGTATATTATATGACTATACATGCAATTAAATATTCATAAAGTCGTTCTGTCGACTAATGTAGCTAATCCGCCGCCATCTTTGTGCGGTAGACATTGAACAGTAATAACTATGCAAACGATTTAATCGCATAACCATGCATTACATATTGGATCCTAAACAAACATTCAAAACAAACCAATGGACTGTAATATTAGTTTAGAGTAGGTATCAAATGCTTACAAAGCTAATACCCGGAACACTGTTTCATTGCTAAGTGAATGCCAGAAACGTGCCGTGAAAAAATTCAATCAGGTGATGTTTGCTCGCAAAAAGCTATAGGCGTTTATGTACATATGTCCACGTATCGCGATGCCGGACTCCCGAGCGTTATATGAAACTTTGTTTAACATGGTACACACGACCGGAATTTTATTTCCTAATACATCTGACGTTATATAAAATCTCTTTTTCTTTCAGCTTGTCCCAATTATTTGTGGACGACAGAATAAGTCTTTTTCTTTCACACTCATTCTCACATACATCCTCTGTCACACCACAATTCATCACAACATCTTTCACACAATCCGCCCATCTCTTTCTTGGTCTTTCTTTACATTTATACCCATCAGTCTTGTAGTTTAACATTCTTTTTTGTCACGTCATTAATCGCGTTATTGAAAATAACTAATATTAAAAATAAAAAATAAACAGTAAGTATCTAAGTTCCATCTGCTTCGCGGCCTTTTATGTTTTTCGGCTTAAGTATAAGTTTTCTACATTTATACACTTATTGCATGAAAATTAATTCACACTGAAGACTGGGAAAAGATAATAAGCACATCTAAACAAACTCAATTTACATATATAGATGCTAAAGCAAATATCACGGAAGATTTTTTATTCCATGCTATGAGGGATGCGATAGAGAGGTCAGACAGATGGAATAGGATCGAAGCTATGGCATAAGGGAATGGAACGGGGTGATAGGATAGGGATTAGAGTTAAGGAGAGCGGGAAGTAGGCAATTGGAACTCTCACTCTTGGTACGAAACACGATTAGCTCAAAGCTAAAGTTTCACGCCGATATTCTGTGAAAGCGTGGTATCACATGGATCGAGCTGGCCCTAAAAGCATGAAACCATGATTCCAGCATGGCAAAACCACGTCAACACTACTGTTTATTATTTAAGCGGGAATTTTAAGCATGGTTGCCAGGCTTATACACTTTCATTCATTACATAGTATAACTCTTCTCTTTCTACTATTGTAATGTATATATATATCTATCTCCCTCCCTCCAACACCGAATACGCGCGAAATGCAGCGGCGAAGACGCGGCTACAAGCTACAATACTCCACTTCTCTTCGAACCCTGGGACACTTAACTTCGCAACATACTTTTAAAAACAAATACAATATCAAAGGCCGGCCCAGTGAACTTTCAACTTATAATTTGTGTGATTGTGTAAAGTGCAGCGTGCTAGCGGACGTAAACTACGTGCTATGTAAGTTATATGTATTCATATTTATTACTTTTTAAATACACAGCAACGGACGCGCAAAGTTGAGCTATTTGCTAACCAGCGGTTTTATTCGGATGCCCGGATACATTCATAAAGTACTCTTTTGAAATTCGGGCATATACAACTACACTACACTATCACATCATAATAACTTATAAAGACCTATTATTTAAATTAACTGAAATATGACAATAAATTTCAAATAGAAAAACACGCCAGTACGAGAACGGAGCGTAGGGCTTGGGGCGAGACGAGTAACACGCGTCATCGCCATCATCGCGTTTCTAAGGGCATACACGTAAGGACAAAAGTTGTCACAGTTGTGTCTTTGTTAAGATTTTTTATAATAAACGCCGACGATGTTACGGGCAGCTGATGATGTATTATCTTTATCCAACCAATCATCAAGTATATTGGCAGGGATAATCAAAGGGTTGGTTCCCGAGGTCTTGGGTGAAAATACACAATCATTAATCCGTCTACCCTTGTGCTAATTGTGTTTGTGTATGTGGCGTGTGTCTCGGTGCGGACATCAATTCCGCCGAGTGAAGTGACGGGGACAAATTGACAGGTCCTGCTAGCCCTCTGTCATAGTCGCCCCAGATTCCCGGTTGCCTTATTCCGGTAGGTATTGTACCAATATAATAATTTATTTCTGTCTTGTGTCTGGGATCGGCCCCAGAGTAGTCCGTTGTATATCACCCATAACACAAGCGTAACTTGCTTAATTTGGGGATATACAATATGTGTGTTTGTCTGCCGATTATTTATTTCTTTCTTTCTTACGGTCTACAATAATTTATATTCGAAATTATTAACAGTAATAGAATACAATAGTGAAATTGTTATTATTTTATAATCGGCAGACAGGCACTCATAAAGTATATCTCCAAATTAAGCATGTTACGCTTGTGTTATGGGTAGTATACAACAGACTACTCTGGGGCCAATCCCAAACACCCGGACCATCGTAAATAACGGAAAAAATGGTTTCTGAAAACCATGCCAGGAATCGAACCCGGAAACTCTGCGTTACAGTGAGGTAAGCCGGCGAAGGCTTAACCCGCTCAAACACAGAAGTCGGAGTATCTGTACCTACAAAATAGAATTATTTTTAACGTACTTCTAAATATTTATAACATAACGAATGCTTAAGTATGTATATACAATATATACGTAACATACGTACATTACTAAACTTGCTTTTCCCACTTCTTCATCGGCATTTGCTTGTAACTTTCTATGAACTAGAAACGGCAAACCTTTTACTGAACGCAGATACACGTATGTCTTTATTACTTACCAAAAATTTAATAATATAATTTGCATATCTATTATATTTTTCCGTACAAATTTCATCCCCAATTTCACTCCCTCCAAGATTATTTCTCGAAACAAGAAGTAACGTATATCCTACAATCCCATACCCAACATACAATCTACCTACTAACCAAATATCAATTTTATCCGTTCTGTCATTTATTCGTGAAGATTTTAGAAACAGAGATAATTTTAACCTGGAAAGTTTTCCCGGAGTTTTGAAAATGGGCAATTTTATAAATTTTGATGTGCTCTTTCCGAATTTCAACTTTGCCACCTCATATCTTAGCCGCTCGAACCTCCTCCATCTTGGAAAAATAGCGCCTAATAGCAGTTTTTTAGCAATTTATCCTTTCCGACTCCTTTTACAATAAACGCTTAAGACAAAATTAAACTAGAGAACATTTCCTACAAATTTTATAATAAATAATATTTTTTTATGAAAGATATTTAAAGAGTTACGAAAAGTTTTGGCGTACAAGCGCCATACATTCATGTGCTAAAAGAACCCTCTTCATAGAGTTAATAATAATGTTACAAGTTAGCGGGACTCGAATTAAAATGCCCTTAGAATTATTACAAAGTTTATTAGAACTATACAAACACGTATAACACAGGTACAACAAATATAACCGAACGCAACAAATCCAAACGTAATGCAGAAGGTCAATTCAATAAAACGCGCCAAATCCGTCACTATTAGATTCCCGAATGTACACACGTCACGCCCGTGTCGTAATCGTAGCCCGACTAACTCCTCTCTCTATCAGGCTGTCGTTTTAGGCTTCACAAATGCAAATGTGCCCGCCCGGCAACGTCATCACAGTTTCCTTGAATTAGCTTGTAACACCTGGCTAATGATGCTAATGAGCGAGTACAATAGGACAATAGGCTGTTCTCCACTAGGAACGTATGCCAATAAATAAGTAAACAAAAAAAGACATAAGTACATAAAAGGATTAAAATAAGTTCAAATGCCGACAGGTAATAAAATGTGCTTGCACAAATCTGTATGTGGAATTTATCTTTGTCGGCGCCTAGGTTTTAACAATACGATAAAAGATATAAATTGTGAAGACGAAAGGAATCATTAGGGTCTTACACTCTTACACCAGAGTAAGACCATAATGATTGCTTTCTAGTAGTAGGTATCGGACCCCTAAAAGAAACAAGTTGTATCTGTACCAAATAATGATGTTCTCTTGTGACACTATCGCTCACATACATATTACACGAGCCTATTGTCCAGCGATCCTTTATTTTGCATAATAAATCAATGTCAGCGGTCGCCATGTTGCCTCACTATGCCCATCCATATCCCGGAGACGCGGGTATTATTGTGTTAGATATAATAACCTATCACCGCAACATTTAGTTATGATTCATGATGTTGTTAGCAAGTGTAACATTTTCTATCTTAGGATTATTTTATGCTACTTTTTACATATATATTTTTTTATTCATAGACATAGAGGATATGCCCGTGACTTCGTCCACCTTTGACTTGAAATTCGCGCGCGATTCCCGGAACACAAAGTATCGCAGCATTTAAAAATAGAATGTAAGCTGTCGGTTTAGTGAAAACTCTGTCGGAATAAGCTAATTTTTACACACCCGAACAGCTACAAACCGCTCCCGGGAAAATTCCCGCGGGATTCCCGAGATGAAAAATATCACACATTATTACATTAAAGGGGTTTCGGTAAATTTGTTCGAAGGTTGGCATGATTTTTTTTTATGAGTGGCCATTTTTTTAGCTATTGCTATTTAGTAGTTCTATACTTGAGATACAAGACTATTAAAAAAACATTTTGTCGATTTATTTCTAAATGCATGAGTAAAACCAATGAAATTATTATAAAATGATAAAATTAACAATAAGACTCATTTGAAAATAATGTAAGCGTTTATTCAGACATAAAAATAATTAAAGATAATCGAATCCAAAATTCCGAAATGTGCCTATCGACCCCGTTTTACGGTATCAATTTTATTCAAGGTTATTTGTTGCAAGATTCATGTTTTTGTGCATGACTTTTGAAATAATATAACATATCTAATTAAAGTGAACCCTAATACTACTAACTAATAAACTGCAGATTAAAAAGTTTTGTGCATGAAAACCCAAAATCTAATAAAGAATAATGTGTTTTAATTGGTTCAATTTTTTCACATATTTCGGCTCCGATGTATGTTAGACAAAAATGTTAAAACCAAAAGTGTGTTTATTACTGTATACTATCTACTGTATAAATGTAATCGCTGGCCGAAAACTTAAAAAATCAAGCCACTTTTACCCAAACCCCTTTGGTATCAATATAAAAACATGACATGGGAGTTCCATTTTTTTTAATCTGGCCATTTAAAATTATTCACATAAAAATTCTCACGGGATCTCCAGGATAAAAAGTAGCGTAGAGCTTAAGTCTAAGAATTTAGTGTCAATCATCGAAAAGAACATCGAAATCAGCCCAGTAGTTTTTACGTGAATCTCGAATAAACAGACAAGAAATCTAAAAAAAAATTATCGTGTTTTCTCCATCTTTTATATAGACTATCCCAGTTGTGATTTTTAAATAGCTATAATGTACAGACAAGGCATCTTTAGAATTTTATGATATTATAGATATTTCTTAGTTATGAGAAGACGCCCCTGGTGTCGCCCCATTTTGCAAACGTCCGTAGGTGATAGTAACTACCTTTCGTCAAGTGGGCCATATGTTTGTTTGCTTGATTCAGGCAGTAAAAAAAACTTAAAAACGACATTAATTCCTACTTAATAACTAAAAGGGATTCAGTCCTATGAATGAGAAACAATCTCATTATAATTTAGGATTTCAATCCGAATCGTAAATACAATATATAAAATTCTCGTGTTACGGTGTTTGTAGTTAAACTCCTCCGAAACGGCTCGACCGATTCTCATGAAATTTTGTGTAGGTCTGAGAATCGGACAACATCTATTTTTCATATCCCTAAATGTTAAGGGTAGTCCACCCCTATTTTTTTTTTTAATTTTTGGATAATAATTATTTTTTATGATACAGCATTAAAAAATACATACAACCCTAAAATTTCAATCCTTTACGATCAACCCCCAATTTTTCGGGCAGGATGACGTCTGCCGGGACAGCTAGTATAATATAATATTTACTTATATAATAGTATATCTATGTACTGAAAGACTCCTTTAATTAATAGATTGACGTATTGTATCAAAAATATATTGGTTTTGTTTGTAATTTATTTTCCTCAAGTAAAATACAGTAGAAGCGATAATGACTGTTTTCACACTGTTTTGACTGACCTGTACCGGTTCATATTATAAGATTCTCCATACTTAAAGTAAATAAAAGTATTTCTGTGAGCATAGATAGTTGCTTACT
The DNA here is from genome assembly GCA_949752895.1 of Dendrolimus pini. Taxonomy (NCBI): domain Eukaryota; kingdom Metazoa; phylum Arthropoda; class Insecta; order Lepidoptera; family Lasiocampidae; genus Dendrolimus; species Dendrolimus pini. Next base: position 17,996,031 of record OX457127.1, read on the forward strand.
AAGTTCGATTATTGCTTAGATGTATTTACTCCGTTTAAAAAAATGAATGATGAAGTCTCACGTAACATATAGTACTAAAACAACTTCTAGTAAAATGTAATGTTACGTAAAATTTTCAAGGTATTTATCGATGACTCGTTTTGAGGAAACAAAAATAAGGGATTAATTTTGTGTTGGTGGTTTTCTTTTCAAAACGTTTTCTTCGTTAACAACTATCTTTAGATGTTCCTGGAGTTACCTAAGACAATACATAGCAAATAATGTAATTGAGTTCAGAAATCATCTGTGTGAAGTATGAAATAATAATCCAAGGAAAAACAATGTATAAAAATAACAAAATCGTATTTATACATAAAAACAAAAAGTTCGGGCTCGTCCGGGATTTGAACCCGGGACCTCTCGCACCCTAAGCGAAAATCATACCCCTAGACCAACGAGCCAGCTGTACGACTGGTTGAAATTACGCAATAATTACTAAATACTAATGTATACATACATACATACACACACATATATACATATATATATATATATATACATATACAAGACTAATAAAGAAATGCAAATATTAGTAAATTGTACCGCCATCTTCGTGAAAAACTATTATAGCAGTACGTACACACACAATAAATTCCCATTAATAAAAGTTGTTAATTAACAGGTGCTTTTACTCCCTTGCAAAATATTTTAATTTTGATAAACAATAAAATATAATGAACTAATTGCAGATAAATAATTAAACCTTAATTTATGACTTTAATGAGATAAAAAAAATTTTGACCTGTTTTTTTTATTGACTAAATTAAATAATGTTAGATTTATATAAGTATTTTTAATAATGTGATACTTTTTTCATTTTTTTTTTTGATAATTTTGTGACAAAAAAAAAAGATTTTTTTTATGACAAGTTAATAATAGTATTATTATATAATGGCCTGGCAACATTATAAACTGCCTGCACGTTTGAAAGGACAAACTGTCGTTCCAACAAAGAACACAACATCTTTAAATTATATGTATGTGAAAGTTTATGCAATAAATGATTTTCTATTCTATTCTATGACCGCAAATTACACAGGTTTGCTCATATGGGAGCGATAGTCAAGTATTTAAATAATTTTATGTAAGAGCGGCTATAAACGTGAAAGTTTTGCTCGAGTAAGCCTCTAAGGCTTAGCGCGCATTACAATTGTCAATACCGGACCCATCTTTTCACAGCTGAGTACTGTATTGACAAATCGTAGTGCATACTTAGCCTTAGAGGCTTACGTGACCTAACCTTACTAGTGTCAGACCAGCCTTAAATAAAGAGAATATTGAATTTGTTTACGTTTTGGATCAAAAATCCGAGACTGGAATTTATATTAAGTGAAGATGAAGCTCGAAAAATATTGTATAATGGATCTTAATTATAGTACTTAACTTTATTATTAAAAAGAGTAATAATAATAAGTTTAGTATTCCTTAATCAAATTCGATAAATGAGGATAAATTCATACAACGAGTTGCAAATAGTGCTTTCATCTTTGGGATGACTCAGACAAATACCAGCTCAAGACTCTAGAATCAATGGAGAAAAGAGATACGAAGCTCTGATAGGGTATTCGGATATTCGATAGGATGCTTCAGAGCTTAGATCGTCGACACAGAGTCGCTAGTTAGTCAGTATTTTATACGACACACTTCGGCGAGTGTGCCGCGAATTTACACTAATTAATACCCCGCAAATTAATCCTTTTTATCATCAGACAAGAAGACATACGAGCTCACGCCGTCGGCATATGTTAGAAATACCTATCAAGCAAACGAAGCGCTACGCCTCCACTCTTGTAATACGCACCGTTAAGTAGTGGAACTCCTTAGCGTTGTCTGTTTTTCCTGAAAAATACAATTTGGGTGTCTTCAAGTCACCTAAACATGTGGTGCAATGGTGGTCAAACGCGAACCTATACAATAATAAATAAAAAAATATAAAAAGAAGGGCTCGTCCGGGATTTGAACCCGGGACCTCTCGCACCCAAAGCGAGAATCATACCCCTAGACCAACGAGCCGCTTGCGTATCTTGTTTAAAGTATTAATTTATTTAAAAAAACAAGTTAGCTTACATCCTTGATGACGTCATCAATAAAGACGATTATGTAGAACGGCAAACATCGAAACCACGTATAGATATTACTCGTATTTTATATACGACCAGAAACGCTTATTATACACATAAGATTAAGAATAACTTTTTGAAAATAATATTAAACCAACTGACTTCCATGGAATTAAACAGTTATCATAAATTACCATGTATTATAGACATTACCATAAAAGGTATACTCAGCTGGGTGAAAATATTGTGAGGTATTAATTAAAACAGAACTTTTTTGTATTTTATTGTGGTTGACATATCTTTGTTGCGTACAAAATAAAAAAGGTTAAAAGTAAACAATTTCATATACAGTCACATTTTACAAAATAAAAGTGGATAGTGATTATTAAAGTTCTTAAACTGACGACCATGCCTTTCCAGTTTCTTGGACCCTTTTCGTAACTTCATTAATACTTTTACCATTTATGTCTTAAAAATTACTCGTAATGCGTCATTATACTTACTATTCTAAAGTCTCTAAGTTGCTGTATGGATTATATATTAAAATATCTTTACAATTTTCTACGAGGGTTATTTGAAAATCAGTTGAAAATAAGCCACACAGATGAACATATCCACTATGTCAAATTATTTATAATTACTGTCAGCCACCTGACGCAGTGACCTCTTTTATGGTTATAAGAATCGTTGAATCGATTGGGCACAATTCAGCAGATAAAATTGAGTTCAAACCGTTGGTACCTCTCACGTACAACGGTTGCCTCTCAGCAGCTCTCATAGGACAATCAGAGACGTCTGAGGTCAATAGCCTTGGCGGACATTACATGACATCCGCGGCGAACTAATGGACGATTAGACGCCTTTTTATTATTTCATGAGTTCAACAGACAGTCAGACGTCCCACCTGATGGAAAGTACCATGAACTACCTATGAACACTTTTAACACCAAATGTGCTGCCGCTTTCTAAAGGGAGTCTGGAACCTGGCCACTAATGCCCACACAGCTCAAGGTTATTATGGCGACATACTCTAGACCAGGGGTAGCAGCCATCCAAACGGGCAAATAGCCTGGGTGTAGGTTGCTTTGTCGTCTCTTAAGACAGGCCGCCCTACCGCAGGAAGTTGTATTCTTTCGCTGTTCCTGCACGCGCCTGTGTGCGCCGAACACTTTCACATCTGAGAAAGCAATCGCGAATATGTGGAGGACAATTATGTCCTTCCCATATTCGCGCATTCTATACGAATTTCAAACAACATCTTATATATAAAAATGAATCGCAAAATGTGTCGGTAAGCGCATAACTTGAGAACGACTTTACCGATTTTGATGAATTTTTGTGTGTGTGTTTGAGTGGGTCCCGGGATGGTTTATTTCCACAATTGGAGCCGGTAGGTGGCGTTGAGATCGGGTTCTAGAATCCTCCTAATCACCGGGAGCGATTTTGGTGATTTTGTTTTTGTGTTTGAGTGGGTTCCCGGGTGGTTTAGATTCGCAAATAGAACCGGTAGGTGGCGCTGAGATCAGGTTCTAGAATCCTCCTTATCACCTGAACCGATTATGTTGATTTTGTTTTTGTGTCATGAAACAGTCTTTTAGGAATTCAGAAAATATGGCGGTACGAAGTTCGCCGGGTCAGCTAGTTTCTAATAAGATGTAGAGGAATAGGTAGAGCCAGACGCCTTTTTGTCTCCGACCCTCCAGAGGCTGCTCATATAAAATTATTCTGACTGTGTTGTCACTGCACCATGAAGTGAATCTTCCACTCATTTACTTTCCTTCATGTCAAAAAATATATATATGACGTTTACAATAACAAACATTTTATTTACAGCACTTTCCTTAAACAACTAGACGAATAATAAAATGAACTCAGCAAAATATCCAATGTTCTTATAGTACGCGATTTGTCTGTGGCTTTGTAGCGGGTAAATAAAACTATAAAGATAGTCTGAAAAATATGAACTGTGTTAAATATATTTTTGAAAGACATAGGTATGACTGGATTCGGAGTCTAGAAGAACCTTTTTCCGAATCTTTTAAAACTTCATCATAAATTCATTCTTAAATGCGAATTTAAAAATATCGCGTAAATAAATATTTATACTAAAATTAAACGTCGACCATATAGTTCTGGATCCAGTGAGCCAATAGCCACTGAATTGAAGATTTTTAAAACTTATTAAGGTTCCATACCCATGCAAGCAAAAATAGAACTCTTCCGTGAAACTGGGATGAACCGATTTCCTTCTGTCCGTACAACACAATTATTTTTCTAAAAAACTACTGGATCAAAGTAATGAAATTTGGCCGAAAAGTGTAATTATATCGCTACAAACTCATGTACTGAACACTCAAAAAAAATATAGAAATTTACTATTTTATGACGGTGATACTTTCTTCCAAAGTCGTAAAGATCGTGTTTCCTCTCAGCTTTTGAACTATGCGATGGTAAAATTCTAAAATAATTCAAGGTAGTAGATGTTTAATAACGTTTTCTTCGAAAGTTGGTTTAAACAGAATGCATTGCAGAGTTAAAAGGGATCATTCATTCTATTCATTGTTATATTTAGAGTTTTGTAGCCAAACCATGGAAATGGATACTAATTTCCATGGCCAAACTTGACGTAATTTGAACATAATGAACGGTACAAGCTGAAAGATGAAATGAGCTAAATGCATTTAATTACTAATATCACTCAAGATAATGTTTCGAGTTTAAGGTGACTATAATATTTTAAAACCATCTAAATGCATTTATTTATGAAAAAACTTAACAGTCTAAATTATCAAATTCAAATTCAAAGGTTTTTATAAAAAATAAGTTCCACTGGAGAACACTTTTTGAAGGACACACATATGAGTTAAAATTCAATTTTATTTCCTATTCTATGTACACCGCTTCACAACGTATTATTGCTTTTAAGGAGAAGAAGCGGCAAGAAACTTCCCAGCAACACGTCTAGTTAAAATTGTTTTTCTTTACATTTCTTATTATATTTATATCTCGAGTTCTATTTTTTATAAGTTTTATACAGACGTATCTAACAGAATTACTTCTCGAAGAATTAATGGAGTTGTAGCAAACAATGCAAGCTCAGTAAGACAAAGACATTGTAAGAGGAAAAAAGAATATTATTATTGATATAATACGATACGTAAAGTTTGTACTGCAACATATCTCCATAAATTCTTACATGTTTTGCATAATATTTTCTTAAGTTTTCGCGATTTGTATAGACATAATAAAACTACATTCTAACGGTTTTAAGCGCGGTAATTTATTTGATTTGGTTATTCCGACGTTTCGGCCGCTTCCCAGTGGCCGTGGTCACGGACGACAAACATATCATTTGTCCAACGAGTATTGTTAAAGTTTCATTTAGCCTACCGCCAACTTGGTCATTTTAATTAAATATTTAGTTTTAATTTTGTTTATGGTTATTATTTACTCTATGGGAGCCTAATCTAATTTACCACCGCTTCACAACATGTTGTGGCTTGAAGAGAAGAAGCGGCGCAAGAAACTCCAGCAAACATGCCTAGCTCTAAAACGTCGGAATAACCAAAATCAAATAAATTGCAGCGCTTAAAACGTAGAAACGTAGTTTTATTATGTTTGGCATAATTAAAACGTTATACAGACGATTGTATAAGAGGTTGGAGTGAGCTGCTACGTAAATGGAGTTTTATCATTTAAATATTCTTCAATAGTGTAATAGTCCTTTATAAGCAAGAGACTTTTTAATTTTAATACTTTTTTTAAGCAAGATACTCTCGACCCATCTTTACAATTAATTAGCTAATATAATATGTTATATTCAGCAATGTAGATAAAAAAAAACTAATAGCTCTCCATTTTAATAAGTAACTTTGAATCGTTGAAACGATAAAATTGCAGGAATGTTGGAGATACTGGAACTTAAAAGAATTCTTGTGTAGCGCTCGAAAGACGCTAGACGTTTCATTTAAGGATTCTGTGTGCCAACACCCTAAAGCCTGGCTTGAGATAGCATTTCTGCGAGGGTGGCGGCGGCGGTCCACCGACCGCGCCGCTCCACTTTAACGTATCGCTCTTCAATTTATTCATAGCTCAACCCCTAAACCGAATACAGCTCTTAGGTCGAGTCTTCAGTGCTATTTAATTCTATTTCTACAAGAACCTTTTATCTGCGTTTTATGCAGAATTTTATCATGTCATCCTATTTTTGTGATTTTGCTGTCGCCTTTTTGTTTGACAATAACCTTTATGATATTAAATCAATGGCATGTGGAGCGTTTATATTTTTTTTTGTAAATCTGACATGGCCTCTACCAAAATGTTCACACTGTTCTAAATTGGGACATCTACAAATGTCAATATCCGAAACAGAAACTATAATTTAATCATCATTATCAGCCGATTGAGGTCCAATGCTGGATATAGGACATATCACTTCGTTGAATCTAGTCTCTACTAGACGGTTTATACAAGTAGTGACCACATCTCTCCGGGGCTACACTACATTTACCGATTCGCGGTTTCAACTCGAGTAATCATTTACACCAACGATTGTCGATTTTAAGGCAGACCCACTGATACGTTAGCTTGTTAAACCTTACAGTCAAATAGTAAACTATGAATATGTGCTGACCATTTGATTCTGGCCAAATGCACGAACCGTGTGAAGCCATGTTTAGAATTATGAAAAAATATATTTAGTAACTATCCTAATAAGACCATACTATAAATCCTTTTTAAGAGATATACCTTTTACTTTTATCAAAAACGTTGAAAAATACCAAAGTAATAAGTTACTTGCTCATTAACTGACTGTAATGAGGAATGGAGAAAAGGTGCGGCTCTAATGGTTTCCAACCGAGATATTTACGACCGTAAACACATAAATAAGGAATGGTTGCCGTTTACACAGTAATTAGTGAGGGAAACCTGTTATTAAAATTAATACCTATCCTTAATGACAAAGTTTTCTGTAGGACATGTAAGTTGAAAAGACGAGATTAATGTTTCTTACAGTCTAAATATAAGTGCATAATTTATTAAGAAGATTATAATTTCTTGAGAGTTCTGAATTGAATTTTTAATATATGATACATAGGTATTTAGTTATCGAACGTCTTGAATCAGTATAAATGATTTCACCTGTACCAGTTTAAAATCTAGCAACTGTCATTGTTTTTTTAAATTAATTTTGTGCATGCATTGTTTGCCAAAATATGTGACACCTGTATCTAAATACGGTATTGTTTCCAATGAGCTTAATAAATAATTATTAAATAACAATCGTTGAAGTACATGACATATATTTTTTGTGTAGTGTAAGTAGTGAAATTTCTTAGGAAGCGTTTTCTAGGTTTTAAAATTGGACAGCTGATTTTATATAAATAGATCCTGTACCTCCTGAATTCCTTCATTCACTTATTTACTTTGATGAACGTAACGACTGGGAGGGAGAGGTTTTCTACCGAGGTTTTCTACCGAGGTTTTGGAGATAAAATGTCATCAAATTTCCTCGATGTTGGCAACGCATTGGCGACGCTTCTGGTATTTTATGTATCCATAGACGACAGAAAACATTTTTCATGTGAAAACCATTTACCGACTTGTCTACTTTTGGCAATGAGAAAAGGAAAACGTAGCCAGATAGATTTAAAAAAATTGAAATTTATTCAGAAAATAAATTAACATTCAACGAAAATAAAAGCTTTAAATGAACAATATCCGATATATTAAATTATTTTTTCTTGCCAAAAGCGGAGGAAAAAATTCCGAAGGCCAAACAATAAATACTCAAAGCCTACGAAAGTTCCCTCCCCCTTATAATTTTGACGAACAAAAAGGCTAACTTTGGATAAGTAGCTGAAGAGAAACAAATAGAAAAGTTTTTCGACGTGCTTTTACCGAGACGTCCCTCTTCGTATTAGAAGGAAATCGTTAACGAGGAGTTTCATTATACCTAACAACTTGTTTTTGGAATACTTGAGCCGAAATAATATCAAGTGCTAAATTCTTTGCTTTTGTCTCCTTGAAAGAATACTTGGAATTTATTACTTTTCATTTTAGGCTGATAGGTCAAAGACTTAGAGGTGCTCCCTCACCCCGAGCATTCGCCTGTAATGTAACATTACAGATCCAAGTATAACATCAGTGAAGGAGGAGAACTAAGCATTAGAGTGCGGAACGTGTAACGTTACTGATTCGAGCATTAAATCGGTGAGGGAGGAGTAGCAGTACATTGCGCAACCTATGATGAATCTGTAATATTTTGTTACAACTTGTAACACAACGACCGGTTAGTCTGACATTGTTGAATCAAGTAAATGCTCAAAATCTAATAATAAATGTTACATTACAGCACCGTAAAGTTTACAAAAAGGTCTTCTAATAAAAACAGTTTTTCTAGCAAGTCTAGTAAAGGTCTTAGAACTAGAACTTGGTCTTGTCAAATTGAGTTACTGTATGATTGGAAAAAATGACAATCGCGTAAAAAAAGGAAATTGAGAAATGTATCCTGAATCCTACATTTCTACTGTTAACCTTAGAACACTGTAGGATATTTTTGGCGTTTTGGTATACAAAAACAACATTAAAAGTTTAAACAACCGTTTCGTTATTGTCTCTATTAATTTTATATTTAAACAGAGTATCAGAACTAAATTACAATTTTCACAAATATATAATTGCAATGAATGGGTATTAATTGAAGTTCAACGAATTAAATCAAGATTATACTAGAGGTAACGGCAGACGTTGACCTCCCCTAAAAAATAAAAATCTAGGACCCGATCCCAGTGCCATCTACCGGTTCAAATTGTAAATATAAGTAATCTGGCGACTCTCTCAAACATATACAAAATTTCATCGAAACATTTCTACGATAAAATAATGGTACATAAATTATATACTATCGAGAGATTAGATAGAGATAACAATCCATTCGAATAAAATGATTGCTGTGGGTATCGTGTACTTATTTAAAGTGGGAGACAAACGTAAGAGCATGTACGTATACTTATGGTTATGTATGTTATCGTTTTAGAATATGAGCGTTAGACTGGAATCTAATAGTCATTTATTAAAACACATTTGAAGTAATATTAAACCAAAATAAAAGTCTCTTTAAATGAACGAAGTGAGCATAGGGTCGTGAAACGTTTTTATTTGACTATGTTATTACCGTAATAAAATAACACTAACAGCAGTAGAGTATGTCCACTTGTAATGACTATAGTCTAATAACGAACAAACGGGGGATAACCATAGCAAACTAATAAGCGTATTTGCTTTCATAAAAGTGAATGTTATTGAAGCGTTAATGTGATTCAAATGAAAAGCAAAAGTATCGAACGAGTTCACGAACCTAAAATACTCCAAACATTACAGAGCAATGCACTTCGAAGAACTTATCTTCAGACTACGAATGAAATTTCCAGACGAGTAGATATAAATATGTAGCACGTAAATCTATAGTTATGGAATGCTCATCGTTTTACTTAAAAATCATTCATCGTAATATTACGAAAGAAGAACAATAAATGACACTCACCAGTGGCGGAGCAAGACCTACATTTAATGTGGGCAACATAAAGGTAAGGCCGTCTGGTAACGCAAAAAGATGGATTTGAAAAATAATTGAAACTGACTACATGCATTGGCCGCCGCGCGCTGGTGGTTTCCCGTAATATTTACCGCGAATGCCACTAGCGGAATTAAAACGAATTTGGTCTAAGTAAGGATTATTGTTTTACGACGCCTAAAATATTTCGATATTTTAAACGAGACAAAAAAAGTCCTTAGTTAATCACCTTACAAAATTTCAAAATTCGGTGTTCTAGTTTTATACATTACCATTTACACTACAATCCATAAAGTACGACAATATAGTATGAAGTATGAAGAACAAATGGACACGAAAAAAATAAATCCCTGTCATGGTGTGAATTATTCAAGCGAATTTTCTAAGCTCAACTCTCGAATGACGTAATTCGTGCAAAAGCCATTATATCTGTCAGGAAATCTCATTTCCGGTCGCAGAAAAACGGACTCGTCGTCGGGCTGAGGAAGTGGGTCGCGGCTGTGACGTCACTCATATGCACACCCGCCAATGTGTGTCAGATTTTAGATGATAACACCCCGGCTCAATTATAAAACACCCTTTAAAAAACATCTTGTAAGTACTAGTAACACATTCTTCTTTATACGTTTTTCCTTAAAATTGTTCTAATAATTAGTAATTAATGACGACTTCTGACGACGCTGCCATCAAACGGGATACCCAAGGGGCTTTGCAAGTGGCTATATAGATTTCTTGGTGGTCGCAGCATCAAGGTCGCTGTTGACGGCTGCTGCTCATCCATCAAGATTATCAATGCTGGCGTGCCACAAGGCTGCGTGTTGATCCCAGACTAACAGGCGGTTTAGAATCGCTTGGCTTTCGAAGAGACGGCCTCCCTCTGCTTGTTTTGCCGCCTGTACATCTGGTGCATACATGCATGGATGCATTTTTGCATATTGTAGACAGGGATAATCACCGGTCAGTGTCATGCCACATGTTGGTCTTCCCATGACCTACGCAAGCCTTCCAAAAGTCCGGGCCATATTTATGGTCGTGCTATTCTAGGCCATACATCTTATACTTAGAATTACAAATGTTTATTTCTCTATTCTTGTTAATTCTCCCATACCGGACGGTACTTCAAACGGACTTTAAATTTAATACTTTAGTGTACAAATTGTTGTCTTAACATTGATTTAAGACTAATTAATATAACTCAGTTCAAAATATCAAAACCTTTGACTATTTGGAAACTGTAATTTGTTTTAAACCCTTGAATTACGCTCATCAGATAAATGGTTGTCGCGAATTTATGACGCTCCTTGAAAATGGTTTGCTCCTACCATTAAAAGGGCTCTAAACATTAAATTAATTTTAGTGAGATTAAACGAGTGATTACCCAGCAGGGTGCCTTTAAATGATTTTGTTCATTGATAACGGTTGGACAACGTTTTAACTGAAGTAGAGTTATGACCTAACATTAAATATTTTGAATTGAATTTAATAAACGATTGATCGTTAGTTGCACGGACGAAATAATAGTGTTACGAGTCGCGAGACCTCATTCAAATGCCGTTAGAATTACTGTAGACTTTATTAGAACTATACAAACACGTATAACACAGGTTCAAATATAACCGAACACAACAATTCCAAACATTATGCAGAAGATCGTAATTCGATAAAAAACGCGCAAAGTGACGGACTAAATAGATTACCGAATGTACACATGTCTTGCTTCGCTCGACTGCCACGTCCCTCAGTCGGGGCATCGCTCTATACTGCACAGATGCAATACGTCTGCCCGGCCGCGTGAACCAAATTTCGTAGAATCAGTTTGTACTTTAAATCCAACACACCTGGCTAATGACTGCCATAAAAAATTACAACTACGTTTTAACGGTTTTAAGCGCGGTAATTTAAATTACCGCGCTTAAAACCGTTGAAACGTAGTTTTATTACAGATATAGCTTTGTTGATAAACTTACCTTTTTCATTATGCTGTCAGTTTTTGGCTGCAACTTTGACTGGATCAATATTGAGTTGAGTTCTGGCATTAGTAACCAGGTTTAAGTCTCCCTTTATAAAGTAGCAGCGCATTTGTACCATTTAGTGTTAAAAATGTTCATAGGCGATGGTAACCGCTTTCCACCAAATGGGCCAATGGGCACTACACTGCTGGACGTAGGCCTCCTCAAGTCGGCGCCACTCATCCCTGTCCTCTGACTTCATCCAGCGCCTATCGGTAACTTTTCACAGGTCGTACGTCCATCGGGCTGGAGGGCATCCGACACTACGTTACAGAGACGCGTTCTCCACTCCGGGACGCGTCTGCTCCAACGGCCATCAGTCACCTGCATGGCTTCAATTAGAAAACAAGAAAAGAACTGAATAAATATATTTTAACTAAGAATTAAGAGAGAATATAAAACGCCGCCCTATGGAACACCATCAGTGCAAGGTCAAACCTATACAATGTACGTAATATACATTTGAAATATATTTTACTCGATACGTAGTAATCATATAATACAACATAAATAATTGCATATAGTTAATTGCACAATGACTTGTTTATACTACTTTCTAGTTATATTGCTATAATAGTAGACTTTTTTCTAACGTCGGTCTCTTAATGAATTAATCCGAAAGCGGCCTGACCTTTCTTTATCTTTTACACCCTCCCTGTTTCCTCTTGATTAATTTAAATTTAAATGTGATTCGCAATAAATTAGCAAAATGCCTTCATTCATATCATTAAATTCTACTTTTATTTAATTAATCTTAATTAAATACTTTGGTGTTCCTCTTCCCTTTCAAAAGAAGTACTATAATTAAAAACGCCTTTTGATTATGTTAATTAAATTTTAAAGCTTTCTCAAAAAATCTTATACCGGCTTAAGATGTCTAAGAAATAAGTGTAATGAGATTTAATACGAGGACAAAGATGCCCTTGACAATCACTAAACTGCATTATTTTGCTCAATTGAGATGGATTTCTGTGTTTTATATTATTGATATTAGATAAACAACAACGATAGCGTAATCGAAGATTCCGCTAAGTTCTGAATGTTTTTACAGGAAAGAAAAAACGGATAAATACATAAAAATACAAAAAAAATGAAATTATTGTCTATCTATCTAATATGAATTTATGATCTTTATTATATTTATGATATCTATACTTTATTTAGGTATGTATTTTAGATTTGTCAATAATTATAGTCTAGAAATAATACATATCTCATTTTATCAATACCAATTTGACTGTAAGTGGTTTTATTTCTGTTCTGTACTGTTCTAAGTATTTTTTTTACCACCATTTTCGACAATGTTGTATCGAATATTAAATCCCAAAATAAAATCGACAGAATGTTTCATGAGTTTCACCGAATCCGTAAGCAATTTCCGACTACAATAGAAATAGGTGGATATAATATTTTCGAGGCGGGGCGAGGCCGCATCAGTTTGCTCGCGGATCTGGGCTGCCAGGTCATGCCATTATTTATCAGTTTCCGATAAAAATACCAATTTTCAAATATATGTATCTATAAGTATAAGTAATTTTCTTTGCATGTTTTTATATAAACGAGTATATTCATACTAGCATTTGTTCTCGACTTTATCTACGTTGGCCATGCCACAAAGATTACAGTTATTGTGCCAATATTTAAAATTAAAGGATATTCCCAGCACAGCGTCGGACTTTTTCTTGTATAAAAACACATGAATCCCGAAAATTCCTGTAAAAACCAGGAATAAGTAATGTTATTACAGGCATACATAACTTCAATTGTTCTACTAAATGTGACATAAAACAAGTCATTAAATCACGTGGGTTTTAAAGTTAGAAAATCTCGGGATCTCTAACAATATTTTTATAATTAATTCTTGTATTTGTTCATTGTTAAATGACCATTTGTTACAGCGCGTCCTATCACTATGCACAACTTGTATATGTTTGTGGTACACTTTACGAAATCACTATAGATATAGTATATTAAATTATTATTTAAATGATGTGTCACCTACATAAATAAGATTGACAGGTTATCTATTATTAAAATATCATTTTGTATACAAATTAAAAAAAAAAGTGTTATACAGCAATCTGTAACTAATTCATCAAGTAGAGTCTTCCTACCAACGCCATCTGATAGAAAAATATAGATTTATACTAATGAGAGTAAAACATTTATTTAGAAAAAAGCTGAATATTTTTAGTTAGGCCGGAATTACATGGGTTCTCTTCTGTGTTTCAAATTCTATATAAATGCAAGGAAAAAGAATTTAGTCGTCACAAAGCTGTTCTTTTTGCTAGTTAATAACATTGTAATTGTGGAGATCGCGCAGTATTACATATGTGCAGCAAAATAGAAAGCACTATTAATTGAAATGCACATATTAAGACATTGCCGAAAGTAGTTGATGTGACCCAAACAAGGAAAAACTGTCTTGTTTTATCCCTATAATACAAGAAAATTTTATTCTCTTTATATTTAATATTATGTCGGTTCCCTGAAAATTAAAATATAATAAATTATTTCTTAAGACAATTACAATTTATACTCAGTTGCTGGAAACTTGTATCAGAAGATCCCGCTCTTCCATACCTTAAAAATTACCTTGTATTTAAAAGTTTCTAAACTATTTTCATGCTATACACTAATATTAAAAATATTTCATTATAAATTGTATTGTAAGTAAGGTTAGTGTACTTAACATGTACAGAACATACAATTATAATTATATTTAATAAAAGAAAATAAAAATGCGTGTGTGTATGTGTGTGTGTTGTGTTTACGCATTATTAATAATATATTCAATAAGGAATTTATAACGACATAAGCCATTTTAACAAAGAGGTTTTACAAGCATGCGTGTTCATATAATACATATTTAACACCTGATTAATTTTATTGTACAAGTAGCTGGAATGATAAACGTATTGCCGCCTAGCAAAGGAAGGTTTTATAGTTATTGGTTCAAACATTACTTATCGGCTTCTCATAGTATCAATATTTGTATAAGTACAGATTTTTATATTTTTGGAACTAACAACACTACAACGGACTTGCTATGACGCGAACGGATGTCCCGTGTTTGCTGTCTTGATATCAATTTGTGTGTCTCCATTTTCCCATGACATATTGTTTTTGCCTATAACAAGAAGGATTGCCTGTTTACTTGTTATTATTAAACTTTTCATACAGATGTTAACTCGCCTTTTAGCAAGCTTATATACTTAAATATGTATTGCGTGTATCAGTTTTAAAAATTCGATGTCTGTCTGTTTATGTGTCACAGTTGATAATTTCCAAAACTACCACGGCTACGGCACGTTTGCGATACATGGCTACAAAAAATTAGTGTCAAGTTTGAAGATGTTTTTTTTAGTGTCTCAAATGTTCATAAGCAAATGTAACCTATTTCCATTAGACGGACGATTGATAAGGTTAGTTTAACTTCTATATTCCAGCAAGAGAAATCTTTAATAATAACAAAATAATAGCTAGCTACTAACGATAATAAATTATAAATTTATGATCGATTTCATTAACATAATCGAACCGCTCATATGTTTGTTTCCGTTCTCAAATTACAATATCTACCTACGCATATTTTATTCCAATTTAAACCAAATCAATACACGCCGTTCATTGATTTCTTGTATATTCATAGAAATAATGGTGTCGTTCGTAATCGTAGTTTTAACACCATTGTACATCTGTTTATACAAGAAAACTGTCTTTCTAAATCCACTCGATACAATGTCACCGAATAAAATGCTACTGTGCTATACGGGCAAAAACAGACGACTTTACATGACGGACATTTTATATCATTAGGCTGCGAAATCCTAAAACAGCAATCTAATATTCTTTATCAACGTCTTATTATCTTATTATTATTGAATAAAATATAATGTAAGTAACTTATAACATGTATGTATACCACCGATAAATTGAATCTGTTTCATTCCTACCACGGATTTTGTGGCAGACATCGCTTCTTAGCGCTTTGGCACTACCTAAAGGAAGACCAGCGTTGGTTGTTATCAACCAGCATGTGCCGAGTTAGGGCCTGTTTAGAGTTATTTAACTTTTTTTATTAAACTGCTTATGTATACTTTTGTAATTTTAAATAACGTTTAATAAGTTGGTCAAATTTAACTTGCAAGTTTCCACCCGAACTTACAAACATAAATAGGTACATCCATAGCAGGTTAAATAAAAGCTTGTAAAAAAATGGGCCGTTATCTCTATCGTTTATATAGTGTATTCCAGTTGTTTTTGTTTTATAGCTTCAATGTATAGACATGTCATGTTTAGAATTAATAATATCCATATTTGGCATATTTTGAAATGTATGACGTCACGACGTGTTTTAAGATGATAAAAAGTGTTTCATTTATTTGAGTGTCATTTACCCTAAAAGGCTGGGTTCCTATATCTTGCCGTCCGATCATTTACCTTACTATCGGTTAAAATTTAACATACGCTCCATACAAGTAATGTCAAAATTCAACCAATGGTAGGGCAAATGCTAATATTACATAATTCTGTTTGTATTATTATTCATCGGCTTATCTCTCATGTTCCCCCCGGGTCCCAAGTAATTAAGGCTGTAGACACAGATAATTGGCTTGAGATTTGTTCCAACTGCCTTTGAAAGTTTTGGTTCACTTACATTGCTGCGAATATAACCAGTTAATTCGATATAAAATAGAGAAACTTTGTTTAATACGTAGAGGTCCCCAAGGCTACTATTATATGTACTTTGTTTGTGCGAGCCTTAAATTGTATATTTATGTCTTTTTGGTCTAAGATCCGACCCTACATCGACCTTCACCGAGCTGATAATAGAACCTTGCAAGATATCGTAACGAATACACGAAAATTTAAGATTGAACTTCGGTTTTAATATCATTTTTTAATCTGTTGAATTGTTTCAGAGCCTATTCAAGACATACTTTCACACCGGCAATGAGACGAATCCTAAAAACGATAATTGATAATAACGTTTGTATAAAAAAACTGATTTGATTTTAAATCACATGTAGTTAGTTATTTGAACGTTATTGCTATAATCCTCGTCGCCAATTGTAGGAGCTGTATCGAACGGTGTAAATACGTAACTATAAGTATAATACTGGCACGGCAGTGCCCACGTATCTCACGTATGTCCGTCCACTCTCGCCTGAGGCTCTCGTGACAGTGACGTCTAGCTTACCAACACATGGACACGAGACAGCGTATGTATGCTATACCGCATACACTACATCTGTATATAGGTATGGCAAATCTATACATATAAAAGAATGTCGAAATAGTTACACTATTTACAACTCAAGAACGGCTGTACTGATTTGGCTGAATATGGGTGGGAAGGAAGCTTAGAACCAGGATACGGATATAGGACACTTTTATCCTGTTGGACCGGTAGGTGGCGCTGAGATCGGTTTCTAGAATCCTCCTAATTTTTTATTTTTTGGTGATTTTGTTTTTGTGTGTTTAAGTGCGTCCCCAGATGGTTTAAACCCAGAATTGGAACCGGTAGGTGGCGCTGGGATCGGGTCCTAGATTTTTATTTTTTCAGAGCAGGACAACGTCTGCCGCGGCCGCTAGTATTTAATAAAATTAATAGAAAACTTACTTTAGTTATTGTAAGGACAAAACATAAGTAACCATATATAGATGAGGATGACAATATAGTTTTATCTATAACACTAAAATAGCCACATTACTTTCAAGATCATAAAAAAAAATTAAATTGAAATCTAAAACTAATATAATCCTTGACGTTGAATAACTTAAAATACGTCGCAATAAGATTCCCTCCAAATGGACCGAGTGAAGGGTTGCTGAGCCAGCGAGACGTGTTCCATTCATCATGGCTCATGTCTCGTCAGCAATACTTGCCAGTCGCAATATTTCCGATGACGAACACTTTTACAGCACATCGAAGTGGAGTTCAACTAGCTTTCGCTGACTCAGTGACGGTTATTACGAGTACGTGTCGACAAGGACCACGGCTTGTTCATAAGTTCCTTTCACGAATAAAGATTTTCAGTCTATAATTCGTTTAAGAAAAAATCTTTTAAAATTTAAAGAAGATTATTTTTTATATCTGAAATATTAGACTAGTAAACAAGTGCCTTTTGGACCAACTTTTTTCAGCAGTCTCCGAAAATTATAAATGAGGTGTCATTCGATTCGGAATGGCATCTAGATGATTTTTGAAAAAAATGAAGTTCCGCTTGCAAAAATTGTAAAAGTTATTAACAATTAACTAAATAAAAGGGGGGTCTAGTTTTTTTGCAAATATCTCAAAAAGTAATAAAGATTTTTCAAATTTGAAAAAAGATTCGAAAAGAGGAGCATATTTCCTAAAAAAAGTCTCGACTCCCAAAACTGTAAGATCAATATTTATAATTTTCCCAGAGGGATGAAAATACGGCCGAAAACGGGTACTCTGGCTTACGCAAGCCACACCCACATCGGCCCTTTAATGAATAAATATTATTTAAACATACTAAATATGAAAATAAAAAATTGAAAAAATTCAGGCACTAACTGAATAGATGAATGAACAATAATCTGCTTGAAATTTTTTTTATAACAATTTTTCATTTAGTTATTCAATAGTTCATTAATATATCTTTTTTGCTTGAACATGAACAATTTTTGAAAGGCTTTAGAATAGAACCCCGTTGGAAAAATTAGGAAATGTTTATTTTTCATTTTTTTATTAATATTTTTCTTTGCCTTTGCCCCCCCCCCTCCTTCCATCTGGCCCTGCTTTTATACCTCTCAAATATAAATGTGCCCGTATTGTAGTCGACCTAATCCGTAACACCTGGCTAATAACCAAGCCACAAACGGCTGTAAACGTTTACAATGAAACAATGGACTGTTCTCTAAAATAATTAGTAAACGCATACCAATCGACAAGTTAACAAAAGAAGACGATCATAAAAGAATTACAATAGTTTCAATGTTATTAGTTATTGGATCAAATACCGATGGGTAATAAATATGCTTCTACAAATCTGTACATGGAATTTGTCTTTGTCGGCGCCTAGGTTGTAACTTTAATTACATATGTCATAGTCGTATTACGCGAAGACTTAGAACTAATTCTACATAAATAAATACATTTTATTCTATTCTAAGCTATTATGTATGGTTAAGTAAAGCAAGTACATAAAGCAAAAAGTGTTATTGTATACCAGTAACTAACAAGTAAAAATGTATCGAAATAACCGAAAAAGTTGTAACATTTATAGCAAAAAAATCGTGTTCAAATTTTTGCCATAAAACTAAAATTAATAATTGTGAAAATAAAATCGCTAAGCCCTAGTTTGCCCTTTGCAAAAACCATTAGTTCAATAGTGAAATTGTATGAAATATTCATTTATTTTGGGCGTAAAGTGTCATCTATAACACATTAGGGTCACTTCCTAATGGAAGAACTATAGAAACATGATTTACTTGCGGAGTGTTTCCAACAACTTTATGTTCATTTATGTATTTTTTACATTTCATATTTTCAAGTGATTACACGTAACTTAATGACTAATGAGTTAAAATTAATTCTAACACTCAACACTATACTTATTTATATGAATATTTATACAATAGCAACTAAGTAAGCGGGCAATGGACACATTATTAGTTATAATTTCTTTTATAAAATATTACATTACAGCTTACACAACAACCGTTATGTTTAGTGAAATAATTCATCTCTAATTAGTTTCACATATTGAAATGAATTACGTAAGTGCTTGGTAATCCGCGCACCACAACGATTTCTGGCCACACCTGTTTTCGTTATTTGGCTGCGGAACTTTAAAAAAGTATTTAACCGAAAATACTGCATATCTCACAAACTACCCAATGGATATTGTTAAAACAATTTTCGTTGAAAGTATATTTCAAGCTCTACCAGTTTGATTTTTCGTAGAATTTGCGACTTCATTGTATAAGTAACGAAGACAATACACACAATTTTCACGTTTTCGATCGGTAATGTCTCGTCACCTGACTTTACCATCGTTATATTTTTTTATTTTTTATTGCAAGAATTCAGCAGACAGGCAGACGGCCCACTTGATGAAAAGCGGTTACCATCGCCTATGGACATTTGCAACACCAAAGATGCTACAAATGCGCTGCTGCTCTCTTAAGGGAGACTGGAACCTGGTCACTAATGCCGGAACACAACTCAAGGTTGTTATACCGTCGGTGGTAGCCATCCAGTCGGGCAAATGCCCTACCACCTAGCTGTGGGTTGTTTTGTCGCCTCTTACGACAGGCCGCCCGGCCGCAGGAAATTGTATTCTTTCTCCGTTCCTGCACGGATAGAATTATTTTTTTTATTTTTCAAGATCTGACTAATAATAATACCCCATACGACTTTGTACCCTGACAGAAGATTTTGCAATCCTTTGTTGCATGTATGGCGACCACCACTAGTCTTAACTTAACTATAAATTTATAAGCGCTAAACAGACAACACTTTCCTGTCAAATTTTCTCCACGTAGATAGATCTAGTATATATTGAAAGAAAATTCAAGTATCATTGATAGTGACAAATGTAAGTTTTGACTTTAGGCAAGAACATCTTCTTGCTCTCTGAAACATTATGTAAAGTGCTTGTGTGTGTTTAAGAAAAAAATCAGTTTAATCAAGCTGTTTATACTTATTTTTGCCCTAACTCTTCAACATATGAGTATCATTAAAAGCCGATGTTGATGACATTCAGAATATTTGTAAGAAAGTATTTACTGCAGATGACATCTTACCACATTTGATCCCAATATTATTACGTAACACTAATCACGATGAAAGGACCGCCCAAACTAAAGTTATGGTATCCGGAACTTATAAGAAAAAGTTTTCTTCGGCCTTGTTTTGTTAGATGGGGCTTTGAAAAAATTCGTATTGTTTTATTAATACTATCTTACTACCGAGTAACAAACTAAATACGCAGTCGAACTAAAAATTATAGCTAAGTTATATATTTTACTTAGTGTTTATTTGGATGTTTGTATATTTGCTTTTCTTTTTTCATGGTTCCGGGGATGAATCTTTATCACGAAATATTATATAAGTCTAATTTCTAAAAAACTTTTTTAAATACAAGCTTTTGAGGTCCTGGATATCATGTATCAGCAGAGTGCTAGCCAAGACAAGTAAAACGAGCCTAAACACGACGGATCTATCTTGTTTAGTACAGGAGTTCTAATGGCCACCTTCCGACTCCATTATCAGATCAGCTCCATGGTACCATATTATTGCATTGTCACGTGATATACATATGTGTGCAACATTTCAGGTCAATCGGAAACCGGGAAGTTGGTCAAATTTAGCTTGCAAGATTCCACCCGAATTTACATAGATGCTTACATACATACATAGGTAGATCCATTGCAAGTTAAATAAAGGCTTTTAAAAATGGATGAACAAGAAATACTTTTTGTCTCAGATAATGCAATAGTAATAAAAAATTACTCACGATGCAATTCGGCGCATCATAATTATTCGTTAATGGAAAAGGTTTTTAAGCAATCCATTTTATTTTGACACTAGTAGATCACGCTGCCTCATCTTCCATGCCGTTCAACAGATAGCCATGAGAACTGGTATACATGATATATGAATCTGCTTACTTAACAACTTTTCACAAAAAATCAACTGAATGGATCTTAATATTTGTCGACAAAATAGATAGAGTATCCTGGCAAAGGACTATCTTTCGTCTCAAAAAACAAGTTTGAATGTAAATGAAGTTATTTGAAAAATATTTAGGCTCTTGATAATAAATAAATAAGTGTATTAAGTGTTACAGTTATGCTTTTATTTCATTTAGAAAGTATGAAAATAAAGTTGCGAGTACCACTTCGGCGATGAGGACGACCTCTGTGGTTCAGCGGGCTAAGCCTTTACCAGCCTATCACTGCAACACATGGGCCCCGGGTTCGATTCCTGGCATGGTAAATTTTATAAACGATTTTTCCGTTATTTAATATGGTCTGAATGTCTGGGATCGACTCCAGAGTAGTTCGTTGTATATTACCCATAGCACAAGCGTAATTTGCTTAATTTGGGAACATACAATGTGTGTATTTGCCTGCCGATTACGAATAGAAAAAAACTTTGTGTAGTTAAAATAACCATGAACAACTTCAAAAAAATCAATATTTGGTTTTATTCATTTATTATCAAAATATTACATTAAGAAAATTATGAAATCACAATTTTTATGTGCTTTTTTCATTATCACACATCCGTCTTCTTTAGAAATAAAATGGCTTTACGAGAGCACTTCGATGTTCGCATCCAAGACTAGTTAAGGTACATATAGAGCGGAAGAACATTACCGCAACCCATAAAGAAGTAGAGTGGCGTAATAAAAGCATAGACAACGGCAAGATAAACTTGAGATGTGTAAAGTGCAAACAACATACCTAGGTAAAGGCTTTATAAACTGTCGTAAATTCACAGCTCTTATGGTATCATGGGAGGTTTTTTAGTACTTGGAGGACACACCATTATGTGTGCCGAAGGCTTACTAAGTCATTCTTGTTTCAGTTATATCAGTGTGTTTCGTATCTCTTGGGAACTCTCCATGTTTCGAGGATAGAAGGTAACGTACAATAATTTTTATTTTGATACAGTATATGAGTATATTAAAATGGTGCTATAATGGTGTAAGGCTGTTTTTTATACATTAAAACTTTTTAATGGAGTGCAGACTTAACTATCTTCATATTTGTTATATTACATATATAAATAACAAGCTACTACAATGAAGAAAACAAAACTTATATTTTATTATATCTATATCCTTAAGGTCTGATCAAACAGCGGACGGGACGGCGACGTGACGCTGGTGGGACGTGAAGAGTTGTAATATATTAGTTAATGTAGAATATGTCACATAGAGCCGTCGCGCTCGGCGGGAATGCAATACGATAGCGGTGGGACGGAGCGCGATCGCGACGTGAGCGCGATGATCTTTTTGTGTTTTATGGATATTCATTTGAGTAGTCAAATAGACAGCGCGACGGGAGCACGTCGCGTTCGGTGTGACGCCAATTTTGTAAATGAACGTGGAGAAAATGGAAAAATTAATCGAAAATTTTCGAGGCTACACCTTTATGTATGACTTGAGCCATCAACAGTACAAAAATGCGAACTTGAAAGCTGAGATATGGGAATCCTCGACATCTCTTTTCGAAATGCTCGAAAAATCGCGCCGAGTGCGACGGGTCGGCCGACGCGATGCTAGCGCGATCATCACGCTCGCAGTGTGACATCCACGCTGCGATGCCGTCCCGCTAGCGTCGCTTCGCCGTCCCGTCCCGTCTGCTGTTTGACCAGACCTTTAGACTACAAGTAGAATACTGAGCCAAGCTCATTAATTATAGTATTACATTAATTTGCTTTTGGACCGTCTTAGTTGCTGCGGGATAAATATCCGAAGATATTCCTATGGAAACTTCGTCTCTTCTACCATGGTATGATAATAATATGTATTTACTTAACAGCAAAATCAGTTTCAGTCTTGAACTTAATCAAATACTATCTAAATAATTTCATCAAAGTATTTTTGGTTTCAATAATATTCCTTCAAAACACAATTTGCAGTAGAACTCGTATTTAAATGCTGATTTCATTTATTTATTTTTTGATAACGTATGAAAATGATACTTACATATAATCAATATAGAAAAAAAACTTATGATTAAAAAATGGGTCTCTAGATCGAAATTTATTGGGAACATTTTCAAAAAGCTGGGCGCGTTTCCATGCTGAATGGTGGGGAATTTAAAATTTGAAAATTATTTCTTAAATTTTAAATTTTGTTTTTGCCGAAAAGGCACACATACATATACCTCTAAGATACAGATCTAATTAAATGGCTAAACCATTGTGAATAACTCCTAGTAATTCATAATAAGGTCCTGGAAATGTTTAAACGAACAGTAAGTACGATACAGTAAAAACGTTAAAGAATAAGGACGTGAGCGAAATAAGGGTAATTTTGTTATTCGACTCCATTCCACCACATTTGTGCTGCGAGGGTATTTTTGTTAGATATTCAAATGGGCGTTATCTCGCTAACAAAATACGTAGGATATTACGTAGAAAAAATATTCGTCATTTCGATATGAAGACACCGACATTGGTAATATAGAACCCTTTTCCTCATCCATTTATTGAACTTTTATAGATTATTTTGTGTAATATTCTTTATCTGGGACAAGGTTGTATTCTTTGTTATATAGGCATACCTACATCACCCCTGGAAAGCCGTTTTTTGCGTAAAATGAGGTAAAAATATATTATCAATAAAATCTTTTCATTTCATTCACAGGAAACGTAACCGGTGATAAAACGGGATTTTACCATTGCCCAACAGTGGGCACGCAACATGTGGGTAGCTAAACAGTTCACGACACGAAAGGGTATGTCGCCATCACTCCATGTTTTATATATCGTAAATATGTATATACATCATCGCAAATATAGATTGTGAAATTAATTCATAGTTTTATAAGTATCGCTGAGAGTAATAACTTCTTATGGTATGCACGACGTATTATGCCCAGTCTTTTACCACCAGTAGAAATAGGATTTCTCATAGCTATAACATAACATAGCACAGCCACTTTTTACAAAATCTGTCTTATAAGTAAGACACTTATACTGGTGTGCACCGAAATTTAACCGGCGGTTAAAATAATCACTGTTTATGCATACATTTTTAGCAGTTAATTTATTTTAACAATCGGTTAAAAGTCGGTGCACACCAGCCTTATTCACGATGAGGTTTCGTCTAGGAGTCTAGACTCAAATGAATGAATCCTTACTGACTTTACTCTAAACAATCTGAAAAACAATATTATTGTATACTTGAATAAATATAATAGAAAATTTTAAAGTATAAGAATGAAATCATTAATACTTATTTTCTGTCTCAACAAGACGTAATCTTAGAATTGCCTCCTACACCGTCCAAGAAACCTCGCTAAGTATTGTTTGTTCGTTTTCCTTTTGTTAAAAATGAGTTAAGATCCGATTACACCAATTCGTGGAAAAAATATATACATTTTTCTTTATGTAATTAATTAAAAAAAATATTGAAACAGTTGTGACATTGCATTGTTTTAGACAATAAAGTTAATGCTTTGTGCCGTTTAAGGATATTCTTAATTAATTTAATTTCCTTTATCAAAAGTACACTTTTACCTTTCATCTTTACATAATAATTTGGGGTCGGTATAGTATCATTTTGCCTTTATCAAAGATATTCTATATATGTATAATTTAGGTTTATTTGAGTAAACATTGAAACTATTCAACGGGACAAAAAGTAACAGTTAGTTCAATCCCAGTCTTGATATAATTCTTATCGTTATGCCTAGTTACACTAGATCGGGCAGTCTCCACTGGGACCTGAAAGTGGAATTCGTCACCAGCATAATTAGGAAGTACGCTCACGAGCATCGGCTTCATCGTCATGTGAACGTCAAAGCAATCCAGCTCTTAGGCTATACGGATATAATGAAAAGGCTCAAAATGATAAAACCTTTTGAAGTAGTGCTATAAACAAAACTCATGTGCAGTACACATGAACAAAGTGTCTTCGCCTCAATACAGATAATAAGAAAAGTGTTAATGGAAAGTTTCTTAGCGAGAATACTTTTACTTAATTTAATTTTAATATTGGCTAGTCTTTGTAGATCAGATGGTAATATTAAAATGGTATTGTTAAATTCTCCATTTATCTAAAAAATACGTGTGCATCTCGGGACACCCGACAGAAGTAATGAGAAGTGAAGTGATTAATAAATAAAAAAATGATTATAAAATATATTTTATTCTTAGTTATAATTCTTAAATATTTACATTAGAATTTGGTGTATGTACATGATTAGAATCATTATTATCTAATTCCCGAAATACGGTTAGCGCTGTGGTTTAGAGTGAGAGAGGAGGAGCCTGCTTACCGCTGCCGTATGCCTGAGAGAAAGGGAAGCCAGACAGATTTGCGACGTAACGCGTTACGTAACCAAGCGGTTAACCCCCCCCCCCCCCATAAGAAGTTACCACTTGAAAAATATGCGAAGTTTCAATTACTTTTAAATTCATAAAAATGAGGTATAACATATTGTAGCAATTTAAATTAATCTTAACTTTAAAAAATTACCCTGTAGTCAACGTTAGAATAGCTGGGAGAGGCAAGGTAGAAGAAAGTGTCGATTTTACAAGGGTCCATTTCTCCCATTGTTGCCAGATGGGGGATTTCCTGCAAATTCGGGGCTTTTTGTGACGTCTGGGGGGAGATTTGGGGGTTAAGATTCTTTGGGGGGACTTTCGGGGGGAAATATTTTGTTTTGAGAAATTTTGGAGAGATATTTTAAGTATCAATAATTCATCTACAAACACAATTCTCATCACTACAATTATTATATCTAAGTCACAATACGGTATTATTACTTTATCTTAGAATTATACTCTACTAGTGAATCATACTTCAATTCAATAGTTTATTTTAATAATCCAATTCATTCGTTCGTTCATTTACGTTATTTATTTATTATGTCGTCTCTACTCGTATGACGCATATCCCATAGGCTACTTCCCGTTAGAGACTGACAATGATCACGTTCACAACTGCGGTTTTTCCCGTTTCACTTATTTGCTGGCGTCACAATCGGAAACTCAACTGGAATGGTTATTTAACGCACCTATTGACACGGGTCGTTGTGAGCGCCCTGTGAGGGAAAATGATGACGTCATTAGTGACGTGTTCGCTACGACGGTGGTTTTGCTTTTTTCTTTCTCCTTTAAAATAAGTAAAAACTATTTTGGGGGTTTTTTCTCAAAAAGCTTCTTTTTGGGGGTTTTTGAAAAAAAATGGGGGTTAATTGTCATGGTCATCTGGCAACGCTGAATTTATTTTTTCCCAAAATGGCAACGTAATTTTAAAAACTAAACTACCCGTAACACCGTTGTTGTGGGCTAAGTGAAATTCGATCGCTGCTCGATCCATATCAATCAGATTAAAAGGATTTGCACACGGATAGCTTTACGGTTATTTAAGCGGGATGTATTTTACTAGGGGTGGTATTTAAACAGATTAACTCGGGACCTTGCCACGTTGCGACCCTTTTATAATTGTCACATTACCCTCGTGGTTTTTGAACAGAATTATTAGTGTCGCCGGCTTATATGATTAAAGTTGTATAGTCGTTATCTATACAGATAAATAACATTAAAGTGTCTGTTTGTAATGGCAAAATGACAGCTTTTTACTAAATGCATATGAAAGTATATACCGTATTTATATCAATAATCAATTTTCAAAAAATTGTCTGTCTGTCTAATCAACGGCTAGACCGATTTTGACGGGACATACTCGTACACTGGCAGATAGCTGATGTTACGAGGAATAACTTAGGTTACTTTTGTTATTG
This sequence comes from Dendrolimus pini, assembly GCA_949752895.1. Lineage (NCBI taxonomy): Eukaryota > Metazoa > Arthropoda > Insecta > Lepidoptera > Lasiocampidae > Dendrolimus > Dendrolimus pini. Next base: position 18,023,180 of record OX457127.1, read on the forward strand.
TTTTTTGGGTCCCGCGAAAAAATTTCAATAAATTCGTGAAAAAAAAATTTCACGCGAATGAAGTCGCGGGCACAGCAAGTGTAATATATATTAGCCCATAAACGTTTAACTTCTCGGCTCGGACCTTCTCATTTTTCAGGAGAATGAACAGTATACATACACGACATGCTTATCTAATGGACGGTTCTTATCTTATTTTAATATATTATTATTATTATCAAGCATAAATGTCAAATTTTAACCCATAGCAAGTCGATAAGATATATGAACGAGCTCTCACTTACCTTGCCGTCTGTTGAATTTTGAAATTACTTGTAGAAGCTTATATGTCAAATTTTAACCGATAGTAAGGCAAATGAAAGGTCGTCATGATATAGGTTAGGGCTAGAAGGCAGATTGGCGGGTCTGACTTAACGGTTATCCCAAAGTCCATGTTTCATCATAATGGTTTCCTTTACCATCATTACTTTGCACTTGTATAAATGAATGATTGAAAACAATAAAGTGTTTTAGTAAACACTTTATTGTTCACCAAAAATTAAAACGACCTTCTAAAAACTAGGTACATGTAAATGTTGAACAAAGGGCGGCCTTATCACTTAAATCGATCTCTTCCAGGCAACTCCCTTGACTAACGAAAATATTAAGACAACAGTGGCGGTGAAGACAGTAAATAATATGAAACATTCCAAGAATAAGTAAAAAATAAATAATAATATACTATTCCAAAATAAGATATATCATATTATTTATATATAGAATTAGCAGCAAGTTTTAGACTTGCAAGGACCAAAAACAATTAGTAACCATCCATGTAGTACATTAGGTCAGAAAACTGCCAAATTAGCATAAGTGGTGCATGCTTTTCCCGCTAGGACTGGAACCCGGGACATTCGGGTTCGAGACGCTACCACATCCACAGCTACGCATACGGAATCTCTTACTGAGCATAAACTAATAAGCACTAGTTTCATTTTCTAAAGTAATTAATTATTGCAGACATGATTATTGTAGATACTAAGTACAGAAACTATCTTTTAATGCTGTATATGAAAGGCAAATGCAATACAAGTTGCACCAAGGAACCGAGCTTTTTCTACAAAAAAAATATTAAATACAAAATCGAGCATACTACAGCTCTATTCGACGCTGGTAAATTCAATAGCTTTCGTGTAGCTGGCTAGTGGTCGTCTGCCATTGACCCAGTTTCATTACTTAATACTTCCTAACACTACAATACAAGGTTGAATTAATATAATTGTCCTCTATCGTGAAGGGAACACAAGCCGGGACATTACTTGCAAATCCAACATTATGAAATTTTAAATATACAAATAAATTGCGGTCACAAACTCACGTTGTCCACTTTCCTTGCCACATTCCTGCTTGCTGAAATGGAAGTGGGCATAATGTAAACGAAGGGTAATAGATAATACAACCGCTTCTTACTATAATTAAGCGAGTTAGATTCCTAACCGCAAAGAATCCTTCTAGGAAAGCATCTCTGCGGGCAGCGGGAAATGCAAGACACAAGTGCTATATGATATATTTTTTATTGCAAGAGTTTATCAGCCAGGCAGTCGGTCCACCTTATGGAAAGCGGTTACCGTTGTCTATGGACATTTATAACACCAGAGGTGCCATCAATGTACTGCCACTCTCTAAGGTTCCAGTTTCCCTTAAGAGAGCAGCATCGCATTTGTAGCACCTTTGATGTTGCAAATATCCATAGGCGATGGTAACCGCTTTCCATCTAGTGGGCCGTCTGCCTGTCTGCTGAACTCCTGCAATAAAAAAAAGTGGTGACAAGAACCTGGCCATTAATACATACATACAGTACATAACTCATGGTTGTTATGGCGACATAATTTAAACCAGGGTGGTAGCCATCCAATCAGGCAAAAATACCCTACCACCTGATTGTGGGCTTGTCGCCTTTCTGGGCAGACCACCCGGCCGCAGGAAATAGTATTCTTGCTCCGTTCCTGGACGGATAAAATTACATTAATTGTATTGTTTATTTTATATAATGATTTGTTTTTAACCGACTTCGAAAAAAGGAGGAGGTTCTCAATTCGTCGGGATCTTTTTTTTATGTATGTTCGCCGATTTCTCCGTGATTTATGATCCGATTTACGTGATTCTTTTTTTACGACGCGGAATGGCTTCCAATTGGTCCCCTAAAAATTTTACATAGTTTGGCCCAGTAGTTTTCATTTTATGAACATTTTTTATGAAAAAAAATTCCTTTTTGTTTCATATGTACACCGATTACTCTGAGATTTATGATTCGATTTACGTGATTCTTTTTTGTTCGACGCGGAATAGCTATCATGTGGTCCCCTAAAAATTTTACATAGTTTGGCCCAGTAGTTTTCATTTTATGAACATTTTTTATGAAAAAAAATTCCTTTTCGTTTCATATGTACACCGATTACTCTGAGATTTATGATTCGATTTACGTGATTCTTTTTTGTTCGACGCGGAATAGCTGCCATGTGGTCCCCTAAAAAATTGACATAGTTTGGCACAGTAGTTTTCATTTTACGAACATTTTTTTGTTCCCGTTTCTTGGGACCTATATTTTTTAAGAAGCGCGGCACCATTCGTAGGTCCACCCATACATAGCTAGACACTAAAAAGTAACAAATAAAAAATAAAAACTTCGTTTAAAAAAACCGACTTCAAAAACTGAAGTCGGTTTTTTTAAACGAAGTTTTTATTTTTTATGCTATGCACCTGTTCGGTACAATGATTGTATCCATTTTTTTTTATTGAATATGTATATTTTTAAACTATATTATTTCGTTATGTTATGCTGTCTTGAAATACGTAACAGTTTTATAATTATTTAATTGTATTCTACATTATGTATTATTATTTGTGTTGTATTGTCTTTCGTAAGTTCACTTGCTAGTCCCATGCGGAAATACAGCACTGGTCTTAATTGGCCAGCTTAGGCTGAGACGGCGTCCAATTTTAGGGCTTCTTCTGTTTCTATTATTTTACTTTCTTTCTTTTATAAGGTATTTAATCTCAACAAACAAAATTTACTATCAAACGAAAAAATCTAAGATTATTTTTACACCCTACTTTTTATATTTTCTGCTCTATAACAGTTTTATGGTACAGTTACTCTTATTAATAGAGCTTTATAACTTCAATACAGCCGGGACACACGGGTTGTGAGGTAATGGACGCTCCAATAATAATTTGCGTTCGGTTTGCCGGTTGATGAGGGGCAATGAAGCTCGTATGTGTTCATATTATGCTCATAGACTCACGCTCATATACCTCGTACGCTCAACTTGCCTTCACGCTCATCGAATACGAGATGAGAACCGTAACATGTTATCAAATACCGATCTGCCTTCTAAAGGTTGTGTAGTCTATTCTTCCGAATGACTAATCTTTATATATAAAAATGAATGTTTGTCTGTATGTCCTTTATAGAATCGTAAACTATATACATTTGATCATGTATGTGACGATCTTTAGCAAAGTTGTTGTGCATGACCCAGAGAAGGTTTCTGAGTTGGTTCTCAATTGGACCCTGTAGGTGGCGCTGCTGTCGGCATATCGATTGGAGCTTTTCCGGGCAGGACGACGTCTACCGGGACAACCAGTTATATATATTTATGAAAGTTTTTTATACAGTGTAAGAAGAATGGATCTTACATACTAGATGGCGCCATAAGTCATGCTTCTTTCGATTGTTGAAATATTTTTTTTTCAAGCAAGCCCGCAGCTTCATTCAAGTTAATGTTATCCCATGGGAACCGAACAGTTTTCAGGGATTAAAGTAGTCTATTTGATCCAGATGCGTTCAGCCATTCTGGCGTGATTGAGTAACAATTATCCATACAAAGTTTTGAATTTATAATATTATGAGGTGTGTATAGTATAAAAAACACTTTTTTATTTACATTAAATCAGTCAGAGATGCAAGTCAAGTTATTCATCTCTCTCTCCCGATTATTTGGGGTCGACATAATACATATTTCTTTTCCTTACATACTCCTCTATTCCTGAATACGTCCTCTATCACACAGCAAATCATCATTTCCATGTCACCCTGCACATAGTCCATCACTTTCTTTGGGTCTAGCTTTACATTTATCCATCTTTCAGTTTAACAATAATTTTGTTACCTGATTTACATACCACCTTAGTCTTCTTTCTCTTAGTTTTAGTCACGGGTGCAACTTTCAAAGAAAAAAAAAGAACTTTCAAAAGAACTTATCCATTCTTGTAATCCCTCACATCCATATCAACACTCTCATATGAGCTAATATGAGACGTTTTGGTCCTTTACTTTAGTGATTCAACATTTTGACGCGACTTACATGATCTTAGTTTAGTTGGCATTAGTTTGACTTTGATTAATTTGTCTTCACTTTAGCCATGCTACATTTATTCTTCTCCTTTTATTCAGGAAAAGCATTTAAAAATATTAATATTTAATTAAGTAAAAGCCTTATAAATAATCGAATACAATAAGAGGAAACTTAACTTATTTGTATTGTGTTCTACCAATATTCCTGCAAGACTATAAGTAGACTACTCAGCCTAGATCACCGTCTTGTATGGGTAAGGTGCAGAAGGCTGACTACGTTTCCTCGGTGGATCGCCTTCTTCTCCTTACATCTTTCTCTATATGTTTTGTTATAGTAGTACTAGGAAATGCTCGCGACTTCGTCCACGCTTGACTTGTAATTCCTGTGGGATTCTCGGGACACAAGGTACCGCAATACTTAAAAAAGGATTTGAGCTATGGTTTTAGTGAAAACGATGTCTGAATAAACTAATTTATATGCATCCGCTTATAAATTAGTTTATCCGACATAGTTCTAATAACGTCAAACCGCTCATGGGAATATTCCCGCGGTATTCCCGGGATAAGAAAACACATATTTTATTTCATATGCTATCGATAAGTGAAAAAATCACATTGGAGTTCGATTTTATATTAAACCAGCCATTTTAAATTATTCACAAAAAAAACCCGCGGGATTTCTAGGATAAAAAGTACCGCAGATTTTGCAGCACCCGGCATGTTTAGAATTCTATAATTTTATAGATAAATTCGCATTTGACCATGATATAGTGAGGCCAAGATGGAGCACGCTTGGCTAGAAGCTACCTATTCGCACAGGATCACCGTTACTCTGCAGCACTGAACCAAGGTATCTGAATCCGGGGTTACACTGTAGTGCGGCCAATTGTAGTTTAAGAGGAAATCGCTTTTTTGATTTAATGAAATAAAATTAGAAGAATAAATCCTCTTAAAATTAAAGCATACATCACGGAACTACTTACATCTGCGTAAGTGTTAAAGATTTAGGCTGTAGCCGAATGCGTCTTATTTAAAGAATTAAAAAATAACACCGTTAACGCATTCGCATATGAGTGTATTACATTATATATATGTTATCATTATCTGTCTATTATTTAACTTCATTAACTATGTTACATCTCAAAGAACGCATTAAACCCATTGCCATATCTGCGTGAAATGACGTAAATCTTTTACATTATCCCAGGTGAAGACCTTGAAAAACACAGAATGTAATTCTGTTAAATTTATTTAAGCATCCATCAAAGGTAATATTAATGGCACAAATAAACAAAACCGATACATAATCAATGAAACAAAACAAACCGATTAATCTGATTATCCGGTTTGAATCCGAATCTGGGGACGGCATTGAATTTGAAATGTATCGAACAGCCGTTTGACGGTAAATTGACATTGTTTAATGTCAAATGTCACGTTCGCAACACACCGGGGAAATGGGTTGATACGTGCAAAACTAAACAAGTTTCGAGTTGTTTGATAGGTTAGTTTAGCCAACAAATGAACTATTAGTATAAAATAGCAAACTAATCGATAACACTCTATTGTTTTGATTAAACTTTTGCTGCTTTAGCGTAACTGTGATTACTTTGGATTTAGTTGTAATGGCCAATTTTATTTTGTGGTTCATATCACCGCAATCAGAGTGGAGTAATGGCAACCCACTAATTTTAAATAAAGACTATTGGATTTTTCGTTTTCTGTCATTTACGTTAATAGCCATTTCTTGGATGTATGGTAAAATATGACAATTACGTGACAGAGGAAATAAACTGATAGAAAGTTGCCTAAGTTTATAGCATTGTACGGCCACGTTTCACAACAATTGGCAAGCTAGCTGACAAACAAAGATATAGCCATGCCATGCCAGGTCTGTCTAGAAGGGGTATATCTAAGAAATGTTAACTTGATATTATCAGGGAGATATGCTTGCGAATTTTTTCACAATAATATCGGAGGCTGTTAGAAGTAAAGAATGGTAGGAAATCAAGCCCCGGATTTGAAGCAAACGTTCTGAACTTATCGAATAATAAATAATCAGTTATACCCAAAGCTATGAAAATAATATTGAATGAAACAACAAACCTATTTTCGCATTTATATTTAGTATATATTTTAATTTTAAGTGGTAGTTTACAGTCAAGTGAACACATTTCTTAAAATACCGTTAGAATCATCATAAAGACTATTAGAAGCACACACTTAATTCACAGTTCTTGCAAACACAACCGAATACAACAAGTCCAAACCTTAAGGCAGAAAATCGTTACACATAAAACGCGCAGTCCGTCAATATGAGATTTCTGATCCAAATTTAGACTTAGTAACGCCTCGTTCCCAGTTGAATCAACTAACCCAGTCAACAGCAGAGGTAATAAAACACCTGGTTGATTAAGGATTATATAGATTTCGTCTTCTCAGAACTTCAGTTGTAACAATTATTAAAGTTCTGCAGATATTGTATACAATAAAAATTAAGTACGTTAGGGTTTTCATATGGAAGTCCGTAACAATAACCGGGTAAGTGGGGGAACAACAACGTGCCTAATTGTACCAAGTTCGCTGATTATGCGATACTATTCAACTCTGAATGCCACGTTCTATTGTTCGCTGTACTATATACAGTATATTAACTAAGGCAAACGTAGTAACAACTTTTAAAGAATAGTATAGATATTACGTACCATATGCCTGAGAGTCAATATGGATTTCGACCCAGTAGAGGCACAATTGAGGCCATATTTGTTGTTAGGGAGCTTCAAGAAAAAAGCCTTAAACATGAACGGTATCTCTACATGTGCTTTGTTAATTTAGAAAAAGCGTTCAATAGAGTCCCACCCGAAGCTCTCTGGGTTGTTCTTAAAAAAAGTTGATATCCAACAAAGTTTGTAAATTTTATAAGCCAACGCAAATTTGTGAACTTGATAATCAAAGATCCAACACGAATCTTGCAAACAACCAGTCCAAAGATGTCGATCTATCGCGATTCAAAGCTAAGACCAATGTCTGGACTATGTATACTGCAAATACTGTATGCTGACGATATTTGTCTCATGTCTGAAAATTATCTTGACCCGCGGCTACACCACTCATGTTAAAGATTTGGCTTGGTTGTCAATGTCACTAACACATAATTACTAAAACAAGCGGCACGTGGTGGTGAAATTGATAGATCAGCCTTATATCCGTCTGAGAAGAAGCTCGAAGAAATATCACATTTTAAATACTTGGGTAGTCATATTAGAAATGTCAACACTTTGATGACAGAGATAACGTCTCGCATACCAACTACGACTGTCAACTTTGGGCGATTGACGGGACGTGTCTGGAAATCCCAGACCTCAAACTTGAAACAAATCTTTGTGTTTACAGAGCACTTACCATACCTGTCAACATTTAACTTCATTAACATTATTAATAACAATATCGCGTCATAAAATAAGCCCATCACTACATCTGCGAGAAATGGTCAGTAACATTTACATTATCCCAGATGGAGCAGTAATATAATAATAAATTGTATTCACGCAATCGATTTTATTGATTAATATTTAAAGACTGATATTCAACCAAGACCTTAATGTGTTTAAGATTTCATACAGAAATTAAATTATTTTTTTGACACGTATGGGTATTGTTAAGAACTGGCTCACTTTGTACAATAATATTCTTTTTTAAATTTATTTATTAGGACAACACAACAGATAAAAATTAATAATTCATTAGCATAATAAGTACATATATATAAGAGGTTAGAACTAGATTGGTATCCAAGCCCGCAGACACATGAGTAATTAAATTATTATGTTTTCGTAAACTAAATTATAGTACTAATGTCAATGATAATAATTCAATAAATACTTAAATCTAAGAATAAGAAATACGCTGGTCACTGAATCACCACGTTACCGGATTAAGATTACCAGTTATTTTAAAAATAAAGATATTTTAAAAATTGTACAGTTTCATTATAATTAAAAAGGAAAACAGAAAATAATTCTAGGAAATTAATTAATAGGCTCGAGATTGAAATTAAACTTCTATTAATTGGTGTTTTTGCCGCCTTTTTTAGTGAGATTAACCGCCGGATACAGCGGCTCCTACGTAATGATACAACCCCTCAGTACACAAAACAAACCAGTGTAAAATAGAGCTCACATTTCTCTTCCTTTCACCGAGTATTTCCCTTCAGATTTATACTCCAGGTTTTTTAAACTGTATAAATTTGAATATATCATTTGAAATGAGATGTGGTGAGGGATGCGGCTTTTTCATTAGTGAGTAGTAATTAATGTATTATATGCTGTGCTAAATGTTATTAAATACTTGCATTTTTTTCTAAACAATTAATAACACATATCATCGGCGTAAATGCAGGAACAATACATTTTTGGTGACATTATGTTTTTCGTCAAAATTGTTACATATTATATGTGTATATTATAATTGTAATGAAAAATATAATATCACCAAAAAAATTAGTTGAAAGGTCCTGCAGGATGCCAACGATATTGATACGAGTTACGCAGGACTCGAATTAAAATGCTGTTGAAATTACTATAGAGTTTATTAGAACTATACAAACACGTATATACAACTGTAACTGTACAAATATAACTGGATACAACCAGTACAAACTGCACGTTCCAATAACACGCGCAAAGTCCGTCACTATATCGCTTATCGAATGTACTACACACGTCTTGCTAGTATCGTAAACAAAAGAATTCCAAATGCGGGAAGGTAAAATAACTAGATGCGCATTTCTTTGTCGGTATGTAATAATATGTATATTTATTTACTATGTATATTGAGAATGAACAAATACGTTAAAGAATGAACAAAAAGCCATGTTGATAACCATGGCTTGTAAGTAACTGGTAAAAAAAATAGAATTTCACATCATGAGATTTGCCTGTTTAAATTGATGCATTCATAAATATATTAATACATTTTAATGATTTTCAAAATCATTAAAATGTATTAATATATGAGTTGATAAGTTAGGCCACCATGGCTTGTCATGCATGAGAAGCGCCGGCAGAATATCACGGCACGCGACACTTAATGACATTATCCGTCGGTCTCTTGTCACCGCCGGTGCACCTGCTGTTCTCGAACCGAATGGGCTATGCCGCGACGATGGCAAGAGACCAGATGGGATGTCATTGGTGCCATGGAAGATGGGACGCCCCTTAGTATGGGACGCAACTTGCGTTGATACTTTGGCGGTTTCCCATCTCCCAGTTACAGCCGTGACTGCCGGGGCCGCCGCCACCAACCAGGAGGCCCTGAAACGCCGCAAGTATGTGTCCATTGGTAATGGGTACATATTTGTGGCTTTCGGGGTTGAAACCCTCGGGCCGTGGGGGCCCGGAGCTCATCACCTCTATCGAGACCTCTCAAAGCGACTAATTGAGGTCTCGCGTGACCAAAAGGCTGGCTTGCACTTAGGGCAACGCATCAGCGTTGCCATCCAACGCGGAAATGCGGCCAGCATTTTGGGCACTCTCCCCGCCGACAGCGACCTGGAGTCTATTTTTTACTTATAGATGGTATTTTATTTTATTTATATTTTAGTTTAATTTTAGTTAATATTTCTTTATAATTAGTTTTATTTAAGTTAGTTTATTTGTAATAATTGTAATATTTTAAAAACGAGAAATAAAATAACAGATATATTTATGAAAAAGAGGGAATTTATACATTTGACAGCTTTAATCAAAATTAATGTTCTCACATGAAAATATCTTTTATATGCATTAAAATGATTGTTGTTTTTAGAGATTGTCAGAGAAGAATAACTAGTACTAGTGACGGGAGAAAATTTGTGATTTTCTTTTCAAGCCAAATAATCATAATATACAAATTATGATAGCAAATTCTTCCGTTTTGGAAACTCAGTAGTAAAACGTAAATGATTGTCATTACTGAAAAGCTTTTTCCATAATACTTAGCTGCAATATTTCACTCTTATTAAACCAAGTTATAATGGATACGTTTAATCAAAATTTAGGTATTATTCCACAAGTTTTATCCGTGCAAGAACGGAGAAAGAATACTCATTCATGCAGCTGGGCGACCTGTTGTAAGTGACAAGAATCTAGATTACTACCACCTCTGATGTTCATTATGGCGTCATAACAATCTTCAATATTAGCGGCTAAGTTCTAGTGGTAGTAGTAGTTCACACCTTTGGTGTGGCATATGTCTATGGGTCTGTCTAGCCAGGCAGGCAGACGGTGTCTAGTAGACAGTCGTTTACTATGCTCGTGAAATAAAAAAAAGGTTTTCAATATCAATGTACCTTTTTACTTATACATACTAGTACTTATATTGAGAGAATAAATATTTATAACTTAGGCCGCCCCTTCAGTCGTGCGGGACTAGTACCTTATATTTTATTTATATCTTTTGAATCCAGCAAGATATCGAAATTACCTAACATACATCAAAATTTAATATGAAATTCCTGTTTTATGTGTAAAATTTTCTATGAAATCCGTTTGGCTTTATTGAGTCTAATCGTGACAAGTTTTCAAACAGACTGACAGGAAATAATTCTAAAAACGGTAATGGTAAGTGCTTAGGCATCGTACATATAAATAGCAATTTCACATATTTTTTTTTGTGGTTATTTTGAAATTCATCTGAGCTCCATAATAATATACTATAGACTACATTCACAATATCCACTAGCTGACCACTTCGCTGGGAATCAGAAAAAAATATTAATCACAATCAAATATATACCCTATGTCACTCAGGAATAATGTAGCTTTCCACTGGTGAAAGAATTTTCATAATCGGTTCAGTAGATCCAGAGATTACCCCCACAACGTCACAAACTCACAAACTTTACCTCTTTAGTATTATTAGTATAGATATACAAACAGGAGGATAAGCAGTATGGAATCACAAGTGTTCGGGTTTTTGCCATTTTGCTACGCAGTCCTAGACAGAAGCTATAGCTTTACGATTTATTTATGTGTAAAGCTAATAACTTATTTAACGATCTACGATAATATAATTCGTTTTAATTCAAAAAAATTAAAGAACAATAAAATAAAAGGTCAGAAAGCTTTTAATGAGGAGTCCCTTCGCTAAGAAGACGGGAATTAAAGATAATTTTCGTAAAAGTCGATCTGGAACACTCGAGTTGGCCCACTTTTTTGTTTCTACTAGAGTGAGCAATTACAATTTTTTTTGTATAAACGCGAGACCGTGCCGGCTTATTCAAACAACTTGTTAGGCTTCCCGTCTGTCTATTCATTCGTTTGGACTTCAGTTTTACACTGTTTTATAATCAGTCTTGCAAAAAGGATTTTAATTTTTTAATGGTGTATACTTACTTACTTAAACTTTGGTAGCTAAACACATTAATGGAGTAATTAATGTTAACTGAATTAAATAAACTAGATGCTGACTTTGTTACAATGCGCTTGTATTCGAATTCCCGCCATTCGCAAATAATCGTACAAACGTCACTAAAAAATTATCAATGTCAACTCAACCAGATCGACATTTCAACACGTCTCTGTAGCTACGTTCCATCAAAGACTCACAACGACCACGTTCACAACCGCATTTTTTTCTGTTCCACCTGCTTGCCGTTGTTATAATCGTAAACCCAAGTGGAACGGTTATTACACCCACTTCTTGACATGGGTCGTTGTGAGCGTTGTGTGATCGAAAATGATGACGTCATTAGTGACGTTTTCGCCACGACCACAACGACCGCGGTCGCCTTGTGGAACGGTTAACGTAGCATTTTTTTTATATTTTTTTTATAGCTGGAGTACAGCAAACAGGCTGACAGCCCACCTGGTGGAAAGCGGTTACCGTCGCCTATAGACGTTTGCAACATCAAAGATGTCACCAACGCGCTGCCGGCCTCGAAGAAATTTTATGACACCCTTTTTGAAAAATTCCATATCGTAGCGCTGTGGGAAAACCTCGGCCGGGAGCTCATTCCAGATTCCTACGGTACGCAAGAGAAACGTTCTACAGAACCGTTGCGTACATGAGCGAAGTGGCTCAAGGAAGTGGGGGTGAACTCCCAACCGATGGCGAGCGGTGCGATGGTAGAAAGAGGACGATGGCACCATTCTAAACAGTTCTTCGGAACACTCCCCGTTATACAGTCGGTAGAATACGCAGAGAGAAGCAAAGTCTCTCCTAAGGCTAAGCGTATCTAAGCCGTCTGTGAGTATGGGATCATCAACAACGCGAACGGCTCGACGTTGAATAGAGTCTAGGGGATTGAGTTGGTAGGCAGGTGCTCCAGCCCAAAGGTGTGAGCAGTACTCCATATGCGGCCTCACCTAGGCTTTATAAAGCACAAGGCGTTGCCGCGGTGAGAAGTACTGCTTGGACCGGTTTAGCACTCCCAACTTCTTAGAGGCAAGTTTTGCCTTGCCTTCAAGATGGCCCCTGAACTGTACATCGTTCGCGATGTCAACACCAAGGATCCCTATACTCTTGGAGGTGGTAAGGGGAGTTCCTTGGAACTGTAGCGCTTGCTTGAATGGAGTTTTTTTGGCAGAGAATACGCAGACCTGTGTCTTCTTGGGGTTGAAATGGACAAGGTTCTGTCTGCCCCATTCTGAGACTCTCTCTAAGGAATGCTCAACTTCAGACACAAGTCTAACCCGACTTTCCTCCACAAATGATCGAGGGACGTTTGCACGACCAGAGTACTGCGCATCGCCAGTGCTGTCATCCGCATAGCAATGAATGTTGCAAATAGACAACATATCATTGATATGCAAGATGAACAACGTTGGCGATAGCACACAACCCTGGGGCACACCAGCGTTGATGGGCTTGATACTTGAACAGCAACCGTCGACAACGACTTGAATGCTGCGCCCATCAAGAAAACTGGATAGCCAGGTGCAAAGTCCCTCAGGTATCCCATACGATGGCAGCTTCGATAGAAGAGCCCTGTGCCAGACCCGGTCGAAGGCCTTAGCAATATCTAGGCTAACTGCCAGTGCTTCCCCTTTGCTCTCAATGGCTTCAGCCCAACGGTGGGTTAGGTAAACCAAGAGATCCCCAGCTGAGCGACCATGGCGGAAGCCGTATTGCCGATCATTTAGCAGCTGGGAATCTTCGAGGTAACCCAGAAGCTGCGCGTTGATAATACGCTCCATCACCTTTGAGAGCAAAGAGGTTATTGCTATAGGCCTATAATTCGACGGGTCCGTACGGTCCCCTTTTTTGGGGACAGGGTGCACATGGGCAATCTTCCACGAAGCGGGGACACAACCCTTGCGGTAAGAAAGAGTGAAAAGTCGGGCAAGGACTGGGGACAGCTCAGCTGAACACGTCTGCAGCACAATGGCAGGAATGCCATCAGGCCCAGAAGACTTCTTGACGTCGAGGGAGCGGAGAGCACATCGGACTGCTTTTTGAGTAAAGCGCACCTCCGGCATCCTAGAGTCACACTCTGGGATTGTAGGTGGAGTTTCTCCCCCGTCGTCAAGAGTCGAATTGGCCGCAAAGATTTCGCCCAGAAGATCGGCTTTATTTTTTAGACGTGAGCTACTAATGGATAGGCGATGGTAACCGCTTTCCATCAAGTGGACCGCCTGTCTGTTTACTAAACTCGAGCAATAAAAAAAAATAAAAAAACCCGCTCTCCATCAGGTTAACCGTTTGCCTGTCTGCTAAACTCTGCAATAACAAAACACATAAAAAATTTCATTAAAATTGGTCCAACCAGAGGTACACGATACACGAACACAAAAAATTTATAAATGCAAAAAGTTGTGCTTCCGGTAACAGAGGTTAAAACCCGAAAATAGAGTACAACTATTGTGGCACACGGGTCCAAACCATGTGAATAGTGGCCTAGTCGCTATGCACATCTTGTAAACACAATTTGAATGGAAACGGGCTTACGGGCTACATATTGAACAACGTCCTTTTGATGACGATTAAAATAATTCAAACTATATAAAAAATTCTTATTAATGCCCGCTCTTACTACGTTGTATTGAAATGGAGACTCGGTTAAGAGACATTTTTAATTATACATTTCATAATTACCCTCAATTTCGAGGACACAATAAATTAATTAATACAAGTACAACATTAGTTTAAAGTTACTTTGACATTCCCTCCATTTGCTATTTCAGAACAAGGCAACTTTAAGTTTTCATAACATTAATGTAACGTGTTTGCTGCAATAACATAGCGTAGAAGCCATTGCAAATTCAATTCTAACCGCATAGCAATCGTGCATTTACTCCTACCTCATTCATTATGTACTGTCAACACACATAACTATAAAAGCAAAAACTGGGACGCCTGAACACGATATTAAATTCATTTGGGAAATGTTACCTACATACTATAGTGGTATAATGGTACATACGTGTATCAACTAAACGCTTAGCTTAGTAAATATACTCTAAATATATATCCCATTAACAAATAAATGATATTGAAAAGATTATAATCTCTTTATTGTACTATTTGTATACCAAAATTAATGATAGATGGTTCTTAAAAATATATCATTCATTTTCATCAATATTTCATTCAGATATTTCAATTTGCTTAAAGGCTATAAGTATTGCTATTCAGCGTGATAACGCCGCCAGCCTTTTGGGAACGTTCCCGGTAAGTGACAGTGGTTTGGGTCCAATATTTTATCTTATCCTCTTTTTTATTATTTAGTTCTAGTTTTAGGTTTATTTTTTATACTTTAATGTAATTTATATATTATAACAAAACTATTTAAAAAAGACATTTCAATAATTCATTCACATTTCAAAAATTATTTGACGAATTTTTCCCAAACTAATTTATATTGGCTTTTTTAAAGTTCCTATATGTTGAGTTTTTGAGAGCTTTACACTGTACACTATAAAAAAAGAAGAAAATAAAGGCAGAGGCTGTTCGCTATTAAATTAACATCGACCACCAGGTCGAATATTAAGAGAGACCCCAAAAAAGTCCAATTGACATATTAATAATCCAACCCCAAACGATGGAATAAGCAGTGGAAGAAGATATTTCAAAAGTTGGAAGGCACGAAACACTTTACAACTTTGCAAGCGAATCTTTACCGCCTATCAACTCAACAAATCACTAAGAAACACCTATAGTTGGGTTATAACTTTTGAATATTTGTCTAGTGATATCTTTAGCACGACAGTTATTTGTACGTAGCTATGTATCCTTATCAGTAGATAATTGTCCGCTGTAGTCAATCATTTAATTACCTTTTCTGTTTTAATGTAAGTCCACGAACTTCTCATTTCTAATCTTGAACCTGACCATATCACAGGGAATAAACGGCACATACACCCTATGCTTGCTCCAGCCGATCTCACACTGATAATTGCGTCCAGGTGGCCTCCATATTTTTATTTGCCATTAATATTGAAGAATATTATAGTAATGTGAACATTAGGTGGTGCATGATCTTTGAAATGTATAAATCCACACATTCACGCCTTATCAGAGAATCCGAATCATATATCTTCTTCATATATAAAAAAATACCGACCAAGTTTAAAACCTCCTCCTTTTGGAAGTCGGTTAAAAATGAATGTTTGTCTGTATGTCCTTTATAGAATTGTAAACTATACATTTGATCATGTTGTTGTGCATGAGCCAGAGAAGTTTTCTGAGTTGGTACAAACTAGGGCCCGGTAGGTGGCGCTGCTGTCGCCATATCAATTGTAGCTTTTCCGGGCAGGACAACGTCTGCCGAGACAGTTAGTTATATATAAAGATTTCAAGAGATTCTTTACTGAACCTTACTTAGAAATGGCTTGTGTTTAAACGCCAACCAGAAATGCACCTATTTTACTACCAATAAATTCGAAAAGCCTGCCAGAATGGATAAATGCCCACCAAATTGTGTTTCAAGAAGTGTTGTAGAAATTAAGCTATTTTTCTTTTTATGCTATGCCATAAAAATATACAAACGTCTTTAAAGCTAATTTCAAACCTAATATTTTATATTATCGCTAAATAGATATTACCAATATTTTCTTCCACCACTTTCAATTTAGTTATTTTTGCTGAGGCAAAAAAGCAAACAGCAGAACGTACAATTATTTTTAATACCAAATATAATATTGCGTATTCCAAACACATGTTGCTTGTTTATTGGTTTATGAATTTGATTAAAATATGATAATATAGCCAAATAAATACTTCAGTCTCAATATTACTGCAACACAAATGATTAAGGTTGGTAAAAAATGAATCACTAGTAGGAAAATAAAAAGTTAAACGAAGTTATGTTTTATTATATTTATAGGTACTTCTAAGGTTAATTTGTACTTAAGATTTATCAATGGCACTTTAAGGAACACAATAGTTAAAAGCAGTCAATCTCCCTGGGCGTCGGAGTGAATGCTCCGAACGCAACCGGGATTTAACGCTCGGATGATGATGAATAACATAAACTTTTTAAAAAACTAACAAAAGAAAATAATTATTGAATCAACAGAGGTTTTTTAGATTTAGCTGGGCGCACTCTCTTTCTCTTCTCACCAATAGGGATATTCCTAGCTTCAAGAGGTGATTCCACGTACTTCAGCGTGACAATGTGTGACGCTTGCGTGACGGGATTGCGTCCTGCGGTCTGTGCGTCACATGCCGGTGGCCGCTGTGCTGGTTGCAGGGTAAATAAGTAAAGGGAAACGACTGTAATCTTAGTTTAACAATAATATATTTTGGATTCAGGTTGGATAATTTGATTACACTTAAACTATTTAGAACTGTAATTTTCGGTTTGAATGTTAGTGTTTTAGTAAAACAATATTTGGTGGGCATTTATCCAGTTTGATAAGCAAAAAGAATTTAAATACAAAACGTACAATTATTCTCATGAGTGTATATTTTTAGTTATTATTGGAACGTAAAACGTTGTTTTTTAGGTACCTCGGTATAGAGTGGATTAAATTTATATGAAGTAATATATTTTATTTGGTGCTTAGTCTAAGGGACAAAAAATATTTTTGGTAAGCATTTAAATTGTACCCCTTAAAAATTGCAGTTCTGCTAATTTAGATTGTAATTAATTTAATTTTTAACCGACTTCCAAAAGGAGGAGGTTCTAAACTTGGTTTGTATTTTTTTATGTATGTACACCGATTACTCTGAAATGTATGATCCAATTTACGTCATTCTATTTTAGTCGATGCGGAATAGTTGGCATTTGGTCCCCTTGAAAATTAATATACTTTGGCCCAGTAGTTTTCATTTTATGAACATTTTTTATGAAAAAAAAATCCATTCCGTTCCATATGTACACCGATTACGCTGAGATTTATGATCCGATTTACGTAATTCCTCTTTAGTTTGATGCGGAATAGTTGCCATTTGGTCCCCTTAAAAATTTGACATAGTTTGGCCCAGTAGTTTTCATTTTATGTCATTTTTTCCGTTCCCGTTTCTTGGGACCTATATTTTTTAAGGCGCGCGGCACCTTTCGTAGGCTTGTCCATAGGTAGACACTAAAAAGTAACAAATAAAAAAATCTTCGTTTAAAAAAACCGACTTCAAAAACTAAAAAGTATAAAATAACTTATTTCTAAAGCTATTTTTAATTATAATATCTTATTTTTAATATATACTCGTATTATTAGTTTCACACCACCAATTAGCTATTTATGGTAAATACTTTTCAGAATAACGGGTTCCCTGGAAGAAATTACTTTAAACGATTTGAACGCAGATCGTTCATGTTACCATGTATTTCTTGTATTTGTAAATGAAATTAAGATACCTGGTGAAGAATAAAGAGTTATATATCTTGTATAGTTTGACGGCCTTTGCCGACCTGGCTCACTGAAGTTCGCAGAGGTATGATAAATTTCGTACAGAAACTTTTCGTTCTTTACCTACCATGGTATGGATGGGATCAGCGCCAGAGTGGTTTGTTGAATATTACTTAGTCGCTTAGTTCGCTTGGGGACAATTGGTGTATTTGCATATATTTTTTTTGCAGGAGTTCAGCAAACAGGCAAACGGCCCACTTGATGGAAAGCGGTTACCATCGCCTATGGACATTTGCAACACCAAAGGCGCTGCTGCTCTCTTAAGGGAGACTGGAACCTGGGCATAAATTCCGGAACACAATTCAAGGTTGTTATGACGGCATACTCTAGACCAGGGGTGGTAGCCATCCAGTTGGGCAAACGCCCTACCACCTGGCATCATAACTCTTTGGAACGAAACGCGGGACTTTTAACCACTGACCAGCGGTTCCTATTTTAAAAATCATAACAGATTCAGGAATTAAAATAGCAATTTAGGTACGTGGTAATGCAATAAACGGTTGGACAGAGGCACGTAATCCGCGCGTCGCCGTCGGCCCGTCCCGGCGTGCCCATGAATCACGGTCGCGCGACACAATTTATCGCTCTTGCTCCGCATTTGCACGCACTCCCGACAATTTTGATTACGTCATATTATATTGCATATCCCATTTTCGTAAATCATTTACTGGGCTAAATAAGTTACACTGGTGTATCTTAAAAAGCTGAATCAGTCAAGCGGTTTGTATCGATTGCATTTGAATCGCTTGGACCGGTTGGGTATTTACTAAACGATTCATTGACTCTCCAAGTAATCAGCGGGCTAGTTCCTACCTCACACAACGGATCAGTTCGGCAATCCAGCGAAGAAACAAAACCAATCTTTAGGGCACCTTACCCATGGTAGGCAGTTATCTAGGCTCAGTATTCTACTTACAGTCTTGAGGGACTATAGGTAGAATACAATAAACATATCTAAGTTTTCTTTTACTGTACTAGTTTATATTGTCTAATTTTATCGAAAGTTTTTTATCGATGTAGTGGAGAATTTAATACGTATAACTATAGTATACGTTTAAGCTTTACGTTTTCTGGCACTCTTTTCCATCACAGCTAAATTTGTATACCAAAATTCATATATAGTTTAATATCATTGCAATTATGGCAGGTAGATATAAGTATGTATCGTGGAGATCAGGCTCAGGGCATGAGCTGGCCGGGATCTTTGAGGTGAAATGGGAATCTGGTTCAGACTGCTTATATTTTCTTTATAGGTTGTATATAGCTGTTCGACATAAGGGTCGATACAATAATGCTTGCGTTTGTTTTGTAAATAAAAATATAATGGATTTTTGTCATTTACATAAGCGTCGTTTAACATACTTAATTTAAATATAAAGTAAAACTGTTATGTCGTAAAAAGTTTCACTTCGTACGACTGTGCACGAATACACATCCTAATTTTGTAATAAATAGGTATGTTGTATTATTTCTCTTCCCACTGATCTTTTGATCTCTTCTTATAACTATTATTTACTACCTTTCGTGAATTCTGCCAATGTATTAAAGTGAAACCTTCTTTTATTTATATATTTTGAGGCACTGCCGCGTATCGGTGCCCCACCGACGCGCAGTATGCATAAACAAACATCCGAAGCTGGATTTACGAGTCGGTATGCCCATGGGAGTTGAGCTTCTGTCTAAGTTAGCCTCCTTCGGAAACCAGGCAGCCACCTAGCCCGCTGAACTAAATAACTAAACAAGTGTTACATATTATATGACTTGTTTTACGTGTAATAAATACTGCCGTACTGTCGATGATTTATATACTAATTACATATATAAATAGATTGTGTGCAAAATACCAACAATAGAAAAAGTTGTAGTGTAGCCATATAATTAAATAATAAATAAATGTAATAAATATTATCCAAATTGCATAAAAGGTACTTAATGAAATAAATAGGAATTACTTCAATAATGATTAATAAGAACCTGCTTACTTGCATACCATTGAAACTGGTAAAATTTACTGAACCATATATTTCTAGAAATGACACCTGTATACAGTATACATTCATGCCAGAATAAATATTAAATTTCCTTTCATTTTATAATCTAAGTCAAATTGTTCAATTTAATAGTATAAAGTACGTCAGAGAAGTTCATATATCTCAGTTAGATTATACAAACATAAATTAGCTCTCTGGATGGCAAATCATTCTTTTCTAACTTCTCAACATTTTATTACATTTAATATATTTTTAAAATTTTAAAAATGGTAACTGTTTTTCCTGATTTCATTACTTGGATTTTGTAGCGTTGTACACACAAGACCATCATATTAACTACGTAGTCTCTAAGAAAAATATCTGTGACATACAGACTGACATGACGGTTACATAGAGGTACAGTTTTGAACAAAATGGCTAAAGAATCTTACATAACAAAGCCATAATTTACAGCTTGACCACACCTACGCTATGTACCGGGTCCCTAAATGAGTGTAATGTAAATAAGAGCCGCGGATGACCTCCACAATGCGAGGTTGTCTGATGCCTAATTTACGCCATCGTTTTGTATCAAGCGAAATGCGATTATTATTGGGCGCGAGCGAAGCAGCATGGAAAGCAATAGGGTGTTTCGTATAGCGATTTAATTATGAAATAACATGAAGTGTAGCCAGAATATTTGGTATAACAACATAGTTTCTAATTTGTTTTGGGAAACTAATTCAATTATGAGAACATGGTCTTGCTTTTGCATCAGGGCTCCTAAAATTAATTATTAAACATAATACAAAGAATAATTTATATGAAGACTTGAACAAAATTTTTAGTTACTTTAATCTCTCTCTATAAAAACTCTACTACTTTCCTTCTAATACTTGTACTTCTTATATGAAGTCTTTATGTACCAACAACGAAACGCGAAGAATAAAATAATAGTAATATCTATTATTCTTTAAATAATTATTAAAATATATAATTACTATTATTTTTTTCTGAATTAACAACAACACATGATAGACAAACAATGTTACAAGGAGCTGATCTAAAATAAAACTAAATTATAAATTAAACAACACTATAAAATAAATATAAGGTATAAACATAAAGTAAAAAATGTAATCCAGATTAAGTTGGTGGGGAACGTTCCCCATTGTAATCATATCGTGCATTTCAAGTAATAACAATCTTGTTTGTATAACAGATAAAATCATAGGCTATGATGGTACAGAATACAACAAACATAATGCACACTCTTTGTTGTTCATGAATAATACAACACAGATCGAACCATGATTTATCCTCCGCTGAGAACAATATACAGATTTGCCACAACACATTTCTGATTCAAATTAGGATCGCATAGCCTATGAACGATACAAATCTAAATGTATAGAAAAACTTCAGCGAAATAAAGAAAACCAATTTTTCATCGAGACAATTTCTGCTGAAAACTTTAGAGTTGATGTTTTGCTATAATAAGATAAGTGCTTAACAGTTTACACAAAAGGAAGGGTACCGTAAATGTTTAAACCCCTGTTATGATTATTTGGCTAAAAAACTATAATTTTTTTTTATTGAAAACGCCCCGGCTTCGCAAGGGTAAAAAGAACTTTTTTGATGAGTTTAATTAGCGAAGAATACCTAGCGAATTCAATATATTTGTTTTATTGAACATATAATTTAGCTTATGTCACCCGGGGATAGTATAGCGTGCCAACAGTGAAAGAATTTTTCAAATCGGTTCAGTTGTTTCGGAGCCTATTTAATGAAAATAAACAAATCTTTCCTCTTTATAATATTTTTATAGGTAGATATATTTAAAACCTAGAGTTTACCCCGCGGCGCAGCCGCGGGTTAACCTCTAGTGCGTGTCTCTTGTTTATAGAGCAAGTGCTACAGGTTATATTATATTACATTTTTATGTATTTGCGCACAGAAGATTCACTTCATTTTATATCGCTAATTATATATACCATCCCCTGTCTATCTGTCAACAAAATAAATTACAAAACTTGACCAAAAAGGCCAAAATGGTCTAAATGACCAAAAGACCACATCGACCGACATGGCTAAAATGACGGAATAGGCAAAAACGACCAAAAAGGCCAAAATAATCAAAATGACCAAAGAGGCCAAAATGACCAAAAAGGCCAAAATGACCAAATAGGCCAAAATGACCAAAAAGGCCAAAATGACCAAATATGCCGGAATGACCAAATAGGCCAAAATGACCAAAAAGGTCAAAATGATCAAAAAGGCCAAAATGACCAAATAGGCCAAAATGACCAAATAGGCCAAAATGACCAAAAAGGCCAAAATGACCAAAAAGGAAAAATTACCAAATAGGCCAAAATGACCAAAAAGGCCAAAATGACCAAATAGGCCAAAATGACCAAATAGGCCAAAATGACCAAAAAGGTCAAAATGATCAAAAAGGCTAAAATGACCAAAAAGGTCAAAATGATCAAAAAGGCCAAAATGACCAAATAGGCCAAAATGACCAAATAGGCCAAAATGACCAAAAAGGCCAAAATGACCAAAAAGGAAAAATTACCAAATAGGCCAAAATGACCAAAAAGGCCAAAATGACCAAATAGGCCAAAATGACCAAATAGGCCAAAATGACCAAAAAGGTCAAAATGATCAAAAAGGCTAAAATGACCAAATAGGCCAAAATGATCAAAAAGGCCAAAATGACCAAATAGGCCAAAATGACCAAATAGGCCAAAATGACCAAATAGGCCAAAATGACCAAAAAGGCCAAAATGACCAAAAAGGCCAAAATGACCAAATAGGCCAAAATTACCAAAAAGGCCAAAATGAAAATTATCCCTTGTCCACATCCTCAGTATTTAATTTACATACTTACCGCATTTCAGCCAAATCGGTCCAGTAGTTTTTCCGTAAAAGCATAACAAACAAACAGACAAATATCATGTTATCCCCGAAAATATCCCATTTTTCGGGATAAAAAGTATCCTATGTTCATCCTCGGTATCGAAAATATATATATACTGAGTTTCAGCCAAATCGGTCCAGTAGTTTTTACGTGAAAACGGAACAGACAGACAGACAGAGTTACTTTCGCATTTATAATATTAATAGGGATATATATATATATATATATATATATATATATATATGTATATATATATATATATGTATATATATATATATATGTCGGAGGGAAGTTATAATTGGATGTATTATTGACTGGATGTATAACGCACAATATCATTTGTTAACATTTTAATTACTTCTAAAATTCTTAATTTAATTTAATTTGATTTGTTAAATGTTTCTATAACTTAAAGATCGTTCTAACCTAATAAAAGTTATGAATATTGTAATTTAATAAACGACCAATGAGAGCAGAGCATGTCTAGAGCGGGGTCAGCGCCCTCTATACTTTGAGTAATATCTACTTGGATAGACTGAGGAGTTTTTGTGTCGCATTTGGTTGGTGGCAACAGGTCGACTTGGACCATGGAGTATTTTAAAAGAAAGTGTTAAGTTAGAAGTATGAGCGGGTGCCCTGAACCCGCTGCTCGGTCTAAACTATGTCATAATGTTGATCAAATCTAAATTAAAAGTGTATAAACCGTGGCTATTGTGTTTTATGCTCGCATTTTATCCTGATGACGCCCACTAAACCTGCAATAACTAAAGAAGATGTCGTGAGAATGAGGCCGTTCTGCGACATATATATAAATCCCTATTATTTACTCTTTTCTTCTTTTATAGAATGTCCGTGCCCTAAAAAAATAAAATTTTGTTCCCAATAGTAACGCCACCTATTGTGTCTAATTGTGAATATACCTTAACCTTACCCGCACCCGCTTGATTGAACACACACAAAATATTTCATCAAACTTGGTCTAACCGTTTAGGAGGATTTACACACGCACAGATTGTTTTATATACTACTAAAAAGATAGGTTCGCGATTAACCATGAGCTTGCCTTACATTGAGCAGAGATATGGTCTAAGATGGAGCACGCTTACCTAGAAGGTACGTATTCACACTCAACTAATATCGTTCCAATAAACTTTCATTAACAGTATTTTTTTAAAGCGCTGCAACCTTTGATTATGTAGCCTCTATAACCAACGGCTGCGACATTGTTTTTTTATAATTTACCACTTGATACCATAAAAATTAGCTATTTTTTGAGCTAATATTTATTAACATTGTTATTTTTTCATCGGACTTAACATGAAAATGACCCATCTATGTGCTATTGAAAAAAAATAATTTTGAACTTTATAAGTATGGCGGCCACGTCTAGTTTTTATTTTTCTCTCGTAGTAATAATTGATCTATGTAGATCACCAGTAGTTTGCAAGAATAATAACTGTAACATAGACAGACGGAGGAAACATTATCACTTATATACAAAACCTTTCTTATGCGCGAACTGCGAAATACCTAATTTATTTATTACTTACACTAATGGACATTAGTGTAATAAATCACTAAATTTATTTATTACACTAATATAGGGACAATGGTTAATACGTTATTTGTTCGAACGCATGTTCAAATAAATATCGCATTAACCATTTAACGCAGCTGTCAAAATTTAACGTCATTAACAATTAATAAATTGTTATTAATTAAAATTTTACGTCATTAACCAGTAATAAATTATTGACAGATAACGTATAATAGATAACGTACACTGATGTCGCTCCTCATTAACGGCCTTATTTTTAACGCTATTAACAAAACGCATTTGATCACAATCAGTAAAACTAACACTATCTCATATCGAGTAGAGGCATAAATACATTTTTTCCAGATTGTCTTTAAAGGTTTCAATGAGCTTAGTTGTCTGTAACTTATTTAAAGACTACTAAACAAACTATAATATTTATTATGTATGAATTCAGAAAAAAATCTACGCATTATTCCTTTGGCACCAAAGGAGAGGACGAAAAATCAAATGTCAAAATATGATTGATAGCGGGGCCCTCCTCTCCGAGGTTTGCCAAATTTACGCTTGGGGACGCCGAAGCCTGTGTCTAAAACAAAAGCTGCTTCGTCATTTGCTATTTAAAAGGATTTTGTTCCTCGTAACAATTTCTTAGATGAAAGTAAACCAATTATTGCCTTGTAGTCTAGGTACATTCATTTTATTATTTTTAAATATAGTAATAGCATTTTCGTTCTACAAAGATAAAGAACAGATAAAGATCATACAGCCTTGTCAAATGCATTACTTATTTTCATTAATATATCATCTCTTGAGATTGTTCGTAGTCTTTATATCCGAATAATCTTTTATATAGTTAATATACTTATATTTTATAATCGATATCTTAAAAGAACACTTACATTTACATTATCATAAATGAATAAATAAACGTTAACTTCACGAGACATTTAGAGTATTCTAGAGCCAAGGATTTAAACCATATTACATCCTTAAAGATATATTTAATCCTGTTACTCGCTTAACAATTCTAATACAATAAAAGAAAACTTAATTTATCTATGTTGTATTCTACCCATAGTCCCTCAATACTATAATTAGCATACTGAGCCTAGATAACCGTTTTCTATGGGTAAGGTGCCCAGAAAGCTGGTTACGTCTCCTCGCTGAATTGCCACACTGATCCGTTGCCAGAAGTAAGCACCAGCCTTCTGATCACCTGAAGAGTCAATGAGTTGTTTTGATAAATTTTGGTAGAATCTCATAGCCTCAGGACCCCACGGTCCAAGCGTCTCAACACGAAACGGCACAAACATTATATTATAATACATCATAATTAAAAATGTCTATAATTTAAATACATTGGGACTCGTTGTATATGCTACCGTATAAAGTATTACACCACGTTCAACACTTTAGTACTCTGATTTTTAATTACCTGGACTAAAATGACAGCTGTGATCGAACTTTATTATTACTTGTTTTTATTGCAGGAGTTCAGCAGACAGGCAGACGGCCCACTTGATGGAAAGCGGCTACCTGTTTTCTGCTACTCTGTTAAGGGAGACTGCATCCTGGTCACTAATGCCGAAACACAACTCAAGGTTGTCATGGCGTCATACTTTAGACCAGGGGTGGCAGTCTTCCAGTCGGGCAAATGCCCTGCCACCTGAATGCGGGTTGTATTGTCGCCTTTCACGACAGGCCGTCCGGCCGAAAATAATTGTATTCCTTCTCAGTTCCTGCACGGATAAAATTATTATGTTGTATTATGTTGCAAGCCTGGAGCAACTCATCACTGTGAGTTAAATCCTATAGAAATTCTGTTGGATTCAACACACACAAATCACATATGAATAAAAAAGATTGTTCGTAGCTGTCACTTTAGTCCAGGTAATTAAAAATTAGACAATAATTTGTTTTATTCCTGCCTCGGCATGTCTGTAAGAGATATAATACCTTTAGCCTAGATAATTTCTGTAATAGTGAACAATAAAGAGTTTTATCTATTTATGTAGCTTTTCCTGTCGATCAACAATATATAGAGTGTCAAATGTAGCAATTCAGGTCCCTTATTGAACAAGGCTCAAAGCCCTCTACGTCCTTCGAGATCTTTGTAATCTCGCTCTTTGATCTACGCCTATGCGTATAGGTGCCTCTTATTCGGAATTCCGTTTTCCTTTGCCTTTGACCAATGTTTCTTTTCCAACACTCTTTACGGTCCAGGTCATTGAAGTCGGTAACAATTGTTTCTTAATGAAATCCCTATGTATGTTTCAACCTTTTTCATGACGTTATAAGGTAACGTCGAACTCGTCGAACATACTCGATAGTAAGCGTGCTTATTTAATTTCGATGTAGTGGAATTTAGAATTGAAATTTATTTTATCTAAAGTTATTTACAACCATTTATAAATAGATCACAATTTATTGCTCACTAATATAGCAGATACAATATACAATAATCACAATAATTTTCGACAAAAAAAAATAGGCAGCCTCATCGCCTTATTTGCTAACTAATTCACAATGTTTTTAAATGCATAAATAGGCCTTTTATTTTGTTCTCAAATTAATATATGAAATATTATTGTTTCTTATTTCATGTTCCTGCTGAGTAATAGAAAAAACATAGAAGTAACTTTGCATTCTAGATATCGTATATATTTAAACGTGATACTTCTTAGGTATTTATTTTCTTGATTAATTTGAATAAGCAAAATTATGGACCTTATATTTCTTTATAATTATGTATACCACCATCGCCACTCCTAATCAGAATATTCTTGCCACGGGTTGTCTGGAAGAGATCGCTTTTCAGCGATAAGACCGCGCTTTGTACCCAATTAGAATAATACTAGTTCGTAAGTGTTCTGTAATGGTGTACAATAAAGTGTTATCTATCAAATCACAACGATTCTAAAGAAGTGTCACTTCAAAAATCATAGAATACAGGAAGAAAGATTCATATAAAAAATGTGTTTGAATAAACATATTTGGGAAATCATATAACACAAAACTCAGACTCTGAAAGTAATAAAGTTTATTGTTTTACGTAATGTACGCGTAAAACTTCTTTGTAGCTTATGAAACATTTCTTTATTATTACCTTATCCCCCATAAAAATATTTACGCCACGTCATAAATTTATAAGGTATACTCACCGTGCTTTATTGATCTTATTAATATTTCAAACCTCATAAAATGTTAGAATAAATTTTAGCCAAATATCACATACAGTATGTAGATAACGACATAGCTTTATATTATTAGGAGACATAAACACATTTATAAATTATTTATTTATATATTTTATTTTAGGAAGGCGTACATTCATACAAATAAAAAAAAATATTGCATGAGTTCAGCAGACAGGCAGACAGCCCAATTAATAATAAGCGATTACCATCGCCTATAGACTTTTACAGCACCAAAGGTGCTACATATGCGCTGCTGCTCCCTTAAGGGAGACTGGAACCTGGTTACTAATGCCGGAAAACAACTTAAGGTTGTTTTGGCGGCATACTCTAGACAAGGCGTGGTAGCCATTCACTCGGGAAAATGCCCTGCCACCTGGCTGTGGGTTGTTTTGTCGCCTCTTATGACAAGTCGCCCGGCCGCAGGAAATTGTATTCTTTCTCCGTTCCTGTACGGATAAAATGTTAGTACTTTTAAAAAAACTTGAGCCAATGTGCGCTTAATTATACTTGTGCAATACAGATCTAGATATAACTCGACTACTACTGCATTAGAAGAATTTGAGCTTTGTATGATATGTTTGTTTGCAGTCGCTATTGACGATCGGTGTGTGGAGTAATCCTCTCTGCTTAAAGCCAAATTGACTACTCCGTAATGATATTTCGATCTCTTTGCTAAACAAATGAGAGTAAACATAAAACAAGATAGTAAGTATTCTTTTTCCTTGGTTGAAGTAAGATGTCTCCGAAAATAATATACACGCGTTTTACGAGTATAAATGAACTATTTATTTCTATTATAATATTACAAATGGGTATGTTGTTTCTCTTGGCTTGCATTGACTGAAACTCAATCACTAACATTTTTTATCTGATTTTGAAGATTTTCAAAAATTTTTTTTTCAATAATCATGACATTTATATGAGATCACTCTGAATCTCTGCTTAATCCAAAGTGATAAGAATTATTAAAATCAGTTCAGAAACAAAAAAGATATGGCTGAATATCCATAAAAATAAATCTATATATTTACACGAAAAATTGATACCCTCTTCATTTTTTTTAACAAAGGGAACATTGTGCCACAAAAATGTATTCTGTCCGTTGGAAAGATAATATTTAAAAATTGAGTTTAATTAATAATAATTATTATTTAATCATTTATTACAAATGAATGATATCCAATTATCGCTTTGCAGCGAACATTTGCTTTAATTCTGGAGTTATTTCAGTCACGTCAGTCAATGTTCGTTTGTGGCTATAGTCTGTATTCCCAAATTGTGTTCCTCTCAATAAATTCACAGTGCTCCGTATACATCTCCTCTTGTATTGAATAGCTATGTTCAATTATCAAACAAACCAAGCGATGGGAATAGATCGAGGATTTCGCCAGCAATGTAAGCTTGACTATCGCTAACTACGCTCTTACCGAGGGGATTGTGGTCGTTCAGTTGAGATGACATTTTGATACCTAATGCGTTTAGTGACAGCCTTCCGGGAACGTCTGGTTAGCAGTTTCGAGAGAAATTCTTTGGTGACAACTGCTCAAGTCAAATAATAATTAGGCACTAAGAGCAAGCTAAATGAAATAACATTTTCCTATTAAAGGACAATAAACATTAATACATTGCTACATTGAAAAATATATTGAAAAATCTGGTAATTTTGACGTGACAACGTCTTATAATCCGATGGAGCCGGCTGCACGCACGAAAAAACATGACTCATGCGGCGTTACCTCGCTCTGAGGCGTTCCATTTAAGGCTTGAAGTGCAAGCGAGAGCGCGGAACGAGCGACAAAGAGGCACGATCGGCCTCCGCGTTCGGCAGCGTAATTGACATAATTGTATTTATGCGTACAAATAAATGTAACTTGATCAATTCAATTGTCATTTCCATTTACCTCCTTCTCTATATCCACACAAAATATCTATCAAACAAATAAAATTAAAATATTCTTTTGAAAAATGAAACCATTCCATCAGTATTTTCTTATGACGTTGTCACGTTCAACTATCGTCAGTAAACCGACTTTACAGATAACCGATTTTTTTTTCTAAGTTACGTAAGTATTGTTACGTATAAAATACACACCCTATAGCGTTTTGAAAACAGGTACTGCCATCTGTTGCGTGTTGGCGTATTACTAGCCACCTCTCGTTCGATAGTCATATCGTCTTATAAGAAATGCAACTACCATCTGCATTAGCGTGTCGTCAGATGTCGTTGTTTTTAAGCTTTTGAAACTTCAATATTAAATTATATCTCAAACGGATAAATACTTCAATAGTATCCAATTTGCAGACGTGTGTAGAGGTTCCAGGTTGGATACCTTAGAAAAATGCAAGTACGGTCTATGGATAAAAGGAAGTACAGCCACGACATCTGACGGTCACAAGTCGTTAGAATTGATCGCCATTTTAGAACATCTAGAATGCAAAACGCGGAGGATGTGACGACACAAATGGCTGCTACTCGAAGTGAATGGCAAATGACTACGCAGGAGAATTCGATCGGCGTCGTGTCATTCCTACTCTCGAGTTCTTAAGAGACGGCCGAACATAACTTGGTTTTTTTAGTGGTGCATAGTAGCATCGTTTCAATTCAGTGAATCTTATCTTAAGAAACGCGTGGTTCGCGTGCAGGGCACTCTTCGGAAACCTAGGCGATCCTCACGCCTTCGTTTAAGTTCCCCATAGGTTAGTAAAGTTGTAGTTATATTAGTTTCCAATATTCAAATTAGTAAAGTTAGATTGTCCAATGTATCACGCCAGTTGCACGTGACACGAGCACTAAGCTCGTGGATGACAAACCAGGGCGACTGGGAAAGCGGACCCTGGTTTGTACTCTTCCATCAGGTCACCTGGAGACGAGCTTTGACTTGCCTTAGCATCGCCACTTGTCGCCGACCGTCCCGTATTTTAGTACGCGTTAATTATAACGCTATTTATCGCACACATTCCAGTGGGAGCAACGTACGAGGCCCAAAGGTTACGCTGATCCTCCGAACAGTAGGCGACCCCTCTACGAGTCTCCAGATAAGACGAGTTATACCCTGGCTGGACTGGTTGCCAGCCTATCTTCCTACAACCAGTGGCGCTCAAACATCTAATTACCAACCATATAATTAAAAGCAGTTCTGAAGGTATTGTCTCTTAAAATAATCACAAGCGAATCCATACGTTGATGGTCTTAGACGGACTCCATCCCTGAGATCCTCATTATTTATTATTATTGTCAGAAAAGTTTTGGAACGTCATCCGGGAGGTGTTATTTAAGTTATACTATTGTAACTATTTAATTTGTAATCTTTGTAACGGAGATATTGTACTCCAGAGATTGGGGGTTGGCCATAAGGAGATCAAAATAAAGAAAACGTAACTGGCTCTTTGAATGATTTTATTTCATATCTTCCAATAGTATAAATACACCAGTTTAACAAACTAACTTCCAAATCTTTAAATACTACAGCTCGTCAATTTTTTAAATACAACAGTGGCTGCCCAACAGTGGTTTTGTTTAAGACACTAATTTTTCCGTTGGAACAATTAGGATAACGTATGGATGACCTTGTACTAATTAATAATTTTATTTCAGAGATCGATTTGAAATCACATACATTGTATACATTATACAAGTATAATAAGTACTAGTGATACATAGCAGTTTAATTATTGCAAAATTAGCGATTAATTGTTAGTTGTAATTGTTGTACAACTATATACATATTTTACGTCACCGTTTTAATCCTCTAATAGGAGGTACCGTGATTATTTTTTACCATTTATTATTTTCGTGCCAAATTTGAGGTACTTTGAAATTGCTACAAACTAAAATTAAGGCGTATCAATACTTATATAATGTGGTAGGTAGAACAAAAATCGAATCTTCGTTTACGAAGATCGTTTGTAACAAATAAAATTATTGTGGTTGGTGTACAAAATTATTTACGTGTAACCATTAATTTAAGCACTTATATTTGATTGTTTGTTTATTGTATAACTCTTACTACATTACTTTACAAATCTGTCTGGAGACATAGGAATATTTTTTTTTTGTTTTTATATAAATTTTCTTAGATTGTTTTATTTTAACAAACTTTGTTAATTGTAAGTACGTGTACGAAAATATTTTATATATATAGCTATCAACAACATTGACATTGTAGTAGTCAAGTTGATATAGACTTCCATTTTACGGAAAATTTGTAAGACATTCCAAGACTTTTACGCATTTTAAATCTACCTTCACTGATAAACACTTAAAAGTGAATTAAATTAGTTTTCGGGTAAAGATTTTTTTTCAAATTTATCATGGAACGTCCGATTACGTACAATTTATTACACAAAGAAGAGTTAGCTTATGAAGCTACTATCAGAGGCGAAACTCCGGCGGCGACGGTGGTCGAGCTTCGTTCTCAAGTGAGAAAATTAGCGAAGGATATCCCTTCGGAAGATATTTTGGACGCAGATATTGAAGCTGAGTCCGAACTGTCAGTTATACGGTTAAAATTAGCAGAAATAGAATCATTTTTTAAAGAGAAAAAGCATCAATTTAAATCGTTGAATAGGGTTCGAGCACTATCCCATCATTTATACCACAGGTTAGGGCGTTTCGATCCCAAATTTAATATTAAACTATTTTCTGCGCTGGAAGAAGAATTGAATAAATACCTCGGGCAGTTAGACAATATGTTTGTAACATTCAAAGCGTCGCTAGATCCTGTTCAGGGTAATATAGACCCTCAAACTGCGGCGTCGAGTGGTATTGTTTACCAGGTCGCGCCATGCGTAAATCATGAGCGTTCTGTCGCAAAATTGAACCTGCATTACGATGGTAACTCTTGCGTCCGTACTTTCTTACAAAGATTGGAAGAACTGAGCGAATCAAGAAGTATCACTAACCAACAGTTATTCAGTTCAGCAATAGAATTGTTCTCGGATAGGGCATTAATGTGGTTCCGTAGCATTAAACCTACGTTGA
This sequence comes from Dendrolimus pini, assembly GCA_949752895.1. Classification (NCBI taxonomy): domain Eukaryota; kingdom Metazoa; phylum Arthropoda; class Insecta; order Lepidoptera; family Lasiocampidae; genus Dendrolimus; species Dendrolimus pini. The sequence continues at coordinate 18,055,953 of OX457127.1, forward strand.
CAAATTGGGAGTCGTTGAAAATAAATCTAGTCACCGAATTCTCGCAATTCGACTTTGACGATAAATTGTTAAAAGAAATTCAAAACAGGACACAAGGATTTAATGAGTCGTCTACAACTTTTATCATTATTATGTTAAACTATTTCTTTAAGTTAACGGTACCGCTAGCAGAAAACGAAAAAATAAAATTAATAAGAAAAAACCTTCGCCCGGAGATACAGTTAGCGTTAGCGTTACAGGAATTCGACACGGTTGAAGATTTAAAAATAAAATGTAAACAATTAGACTATACCAGAGAACGTACGGCACAATTCACAGAGCCGCCAAAGCTCAATGCACAATTAATTGCTCCGGAACTTGCATACAAAGGATCTAGCTCTAAACACTCAGCAATAACAGAAGTCAAACAAATAAATAAAAATCAATATAATATGAATAAATATCAAAAAATAAATAAATATCATAATTATCGTAAAAATGATAACTATAATAAATATAAACAGAACAATTGGTATTGTTCACGTTGTAAATCTTCGGGACATACTGCCCCAAATTGTAGGAAAATATTTTGTTACGGGTGCGGGAAAAACAACGTGAAAATAAATGAATGTATGGACTGCAATAAAAATAAAGTAGGTATGAATAGGTCAAAAAACTAATAAACTCGAACCGTAGAGAGAAATTCTTTTACAATAAGCAATTTCTCATTAATAATAGTTTGAATAAAATAAATTTTCCTCAAATTAATACGAGTAAAATTAAAAAACGAATAAATACGTTAAATACGGTTCGAAATTATACTTATGATGATCGCCCATTTTTAAATATTTCCATATACGGGAAATTGTATCAAGGATTGTTGGACTCGGGATCAGTTGTCACGATATTAGGGGCGAACATGGGTGAAACATTCCTGAGTCAGGGCTTGACATTAAGAAACTGTAGCGAACTTAAATCAGTAGCTACAGCAAATGATTCGCAAGCACAAGTAGAAGGTTACGTAATGTTACCAGTTCTACTTAATAACACGGTTAAGGTAATAAAGTTTTACTTAATACCGTCAGTTTCTACTCCAATTATATTAGGGGTGGACTTCTGGAAAGCTTTTAATATAGCGCCAGAACTATTCTCATCGTTACCATTAGTAAATACAATTGACACAACCTGTCCTAGTAGGGAGATAAAATATCTTCACCCGTTTGAAGACTTGTCGGAGGATGAACAAGCTCAAGCAAAGGAGGTAATGAAGAAATTCGAAGAAATATCGGCAGAAAAAATGGGACTAGGAAGGACTACCTTGATTACACACAACATCGATACAGGGGATACGAAGCCGATAAAACAACGTTACTACAGATTTTCCCCTCAACGACTACAGGAGTTAAATCGACAGCTTGATGAAATGCTGAAAGCTGGCGTGGTGGAACCAAGTAACAGCGCGTGGAACAACCCCACGTTGCTAACTCCAAAAGCAAATGAAGAATGGAGGTTTTGTTTGGATAGTAGAAAACTAAACGCAGTAAGTAAGAAAGATGCGTATCCACTACCCTGGATATCAAATATCTTGGACCAGCTAGGAAATGCCAGGTACTTATCTACTATTGATCTAAAAGCTAGTTTTTGGCAAATACCATTGGACACGGCATCACGCGAAAAAACAGCTTTTACGGTACCGGGCAGAGGATTGTACCAGTTCATAGTAATGTCATTTGGCCTTACGGGAGCCCCAGCAACACAACAAAGGCTCATGGATCGGCTGTTTGGACCAGAATTCAGCGATAAAGTATTTGTATATTTAGACGACATCATCGTAATCTCTTCCACCTTCGCTGAACATTTATACTTACTCACACAAGTACAAGAACGCTTAAAAGCTGCAGGGCTAACGATTAACCTAGAAAAGTGTAACTTCTTCCGCAAAGAACTCAAATATCTTGGTTACGTGGTGAATGAAAAGGGCTTGAAAACAGACCCGGCAAAAATCCAAGCGATAGTGGAATTCCCTACGCCAACAAATAGAAAGGAAGTGAAGATGTTTGTTGGTACCTGCTCATATTACCGCAGATTCATAAAAGGTTTCAGTACATTAGCAGCACCATTAAATGCCTTAACCAGTACAAAGAAGAAAACCACTTCCTTTGTCTGGACGGAAGAAGCTGAAAAAGCTTTCAGCGAACTAAAGTCGGCACTCATAACAGCACCAGTACTAGCGTGTCCAAATTTTAATAAAACTTTCACTATCCACTGCGACGCCTCGGGGTACGGAATCGCAGGAACCCTGACGCAATTAGACGACGATAACCAAGAACATCCGGTAGCTTACGCCAGTCGTTCGCTGAATAAAGCTGAAAGAAACTACAGCGCGACGGAAAGAGAAATGTTATCTTTGGTATTCTCGATAGAAGCGTTTCGACCATATATAGAAGGAGCCCCAACATTCAAGGTGGTAACTGATCATTCCAGTTTAAAGTGGTTCCACAACCTAACCAACCCAACAGGAAGGTTGGAAAGATGGGCAATACGCATCTCACCATATAATTTCGAGATAGTGGACAGGAAAGGTAAGGAACATGTGGTGCCGGACGCGCTCTCACGAAACGTTCCAGTATTAGAAATTAAGCAAGATACTGATGATCCGTGGTACAACAAAGTGGTTGAAAGGTGTAAACATTCACAACGTTCTTGCCCAAACTTTCAAATAATAAACGGAGAGCTATATAGGTATTCAAAAAGTAAGTTTACCAAAGATCCAAATTATGACTGGAAGAAAGTCATTCCTGCAGGTGAAAGAACCAAAATAATGGAAACCCATCATAGTGGAGAATTGGCAGCGCATTTTGGAATCTTAAAGACATATCGTAGACTTGCCCAAAGATATTATTGGCCAGGTTTGTACAAAGATGTGGTCAAATGGGTCAGCGAATGTAATACATGTGCAGCCTACAAGCACTCGCACAAAATTACCCCGGGATTGATGGGTAAACCTAAAGTCTGTTCCAAACCATTCGAAACTATAAGCATCGACCTAGTAGGACCATTACCTCGCTCAAGAGCAGGACACATGCATTTACTTACCGTAGTTTGTTGTTTCACAAAATATTGTTTATTATTTCCCCTAAGACGAGCAATAGGAAAGAATATTGTACAAAATTTAGAAAATGGTGTATTCCTAACTCACGGAATCCCGCGAACAATAATAGCAGACAATGGTACTCAATTTACGGGACACGAAGTTCAAAATCTGTTTAAAAAATATAATATACCTGAGGTCCATTTGACCCCACGTTACTGTCCACAAGTCAACACGGTCGAACGTTATAACAGGACAATTATAACATCCATATCCATCCTAGTAAAAAATGACCATCGATGCTGGGATTTATCACTGAATAAGATCCAGTTAGCCATGAATACGGCGGTGAATGAGGCCACCAAGTTCACCCCATTTTATTTAGTGCATGGCAGGGAAGCTGTACTAAGTGGTACCCATTATCAGGTAGACAACACTAGGAAAGAGAAAGCGGTAACCCTAGCTTGCGAGCCGCGCACTAATTATGCAGAACAATTAGGCACGTTGCGAGATATATTTACAACAGTTAGAGAAACGTTGACCAAAGCACATGAGAAAAGTGTGCGACAGTATAATAAAAATAGACGTCACGTAGAATGGTCAGTAGGAGACATAGTATGGAAAAGAACATACCCATTGTCTGACGCAAGCAAGTTTTTCGCGGCAAAGTTAGCACCGAAATACGAAAAATGTAAAATAATAAAAAAGCTGTCACCACTAGTATACGAACTAGAGGATGCTACAACCGGTCGTTACGTGGGAAAATACCACTGTAAAGATCTCTCAAGAGGAGTCATGTCAAATTCGACATCAGTATTAACACCGGTCAGACAGCGTAACCACAAAGCTACCGCGAGTTAACTCAACATTATCAGCACAGCGTAGTGCTATCGCGCAGTTCATTGAACTCGGCGCTCGCGGCAGCGTTCCGCGTTCCATCGCATACTATAAATAGTTATGCATTTTTATGTATAGTTTGTTTACTTTCTATTTGATTTTATTTAGTTTAGTATTTAGGTTGTAAGTTCTATAACCAGATTTTCTCATTTGGTATTATAGGTTGTTGTTAAAAGTAATGGTCAATAAAAACAGCGATCAACGTAGTTATCTGAGTCATTTAAACATTACAGTTTCTACATTATTAATCGTTTGTTATACATGTTTAAGCATGTTATTTCTAAATAGGTAAAGATACTATTTAGGTCGTCGGCCGACGAGTAATTCTTACAATAGTGTTAGTTTTTTTTTCTTCGTAGATAGGTATTTGTATAGGTCAGTCCTATTCCGGGTTACAGCCCGTTAAGGTAATGACGTAAGGTTCATTACCGTTTAAAAATCTAAGCTGACATTGTCGCCAGCGAAGGGACGAGCATACACGTAGATATGACGTGTTAGTCCCAATAGGAAATTAATTTATTCTCTTGTTTTAGAGAACGAATAGTAGCTGCCAGAATATCATAACTAAACATAAACAGACTCAAACACTACTCAACGAAATCACTTATTACAAAGTTTTTTTTTGGGGATGAGGAACCCAAACTACTTAGATAAGTCTTGAATGGTGAGGAATAAGAGGAATTTTAAAAGAGCATAAATGTGAGCGTTTGAGGAAGGATAACAGATATAACGATGAAAGGGAGAAAATGAAGAGGAATGAACAACACATTTACACACACTCAAAACACACACCATGTTTAGTTCCATTTTTGGCAGACTACAGCATTCTTAGTCGTACCGACCACCATCTTATATGCAAGTAAAGATGTTGGAGCTTTCTGTTATTTAGAAAACGGATTTTAGAAAGGTCGCGGAATTATAATTTTGCAGTAAATGTTATTTTGATTAGGTGCTAGGATTAGGAAGAGCGATATATATATTTTTTTTAGTCTCCGTCTTCTTTCTCAAGTCAGGAGATCACTTCTATTACTATGGCGGTAGGTTACCTGTTATAGGTGTGTGTATTTTTTACTCGGTTCCCTGTAGTTAGGAGCTGGAGGGCCAGCCAGAATTTTTCGTGGAAAAATTCTTATCGGGGTGACCGTGCACTGTTACGTATAAAATACACACCCTATAGCGTTTTGAAAACAGGTACTGCCATCTGTTGCGTGTTGGCGTATTACTAGCCACCTCTCGTTCGATAGTCATATCGTCTTATAAGAAATGCAACTACCATCTGCATTAGTGTGTCGTCAGATGTCGTTGTTTTTAAGCTTTTGAAACTTCAATATTAAATTATATCTCAAACGGATAAATACTTCAATAGTATCCAATTTGCAGACGTGTGTAGAGGTTCCAGGTTGGATACCTTAGAAAAATGCAAGTACGGTCTATGGATAAAAGGAAGTACAGCCACGACATCTGACGGTCACAAGTCGTTAGAATTGATCGCCATTTTAGAACATCTAGAATGCAAAACGCGGAGGATGTGACGACACAAATGGCTGCTACTCGAAGTGAATGGCAAATGACTACGCAGGAGAATTCGATCGGCGTCGTGTCATTCCTACTCTCGAGTTCTTAAGAGACGGCCGAACATAACTTGGTTTTTTTAGTGGTGCATAGTAGCATCGTTTCAATTCAGTGAATCTTATCTTAAGAAACGCGTGGTTCGCGTGCAGGGCACTCTTCGGAAACCTAGGCGATCCTCACGCCTTCGTTTAAGTTCCCCATAGGTTAGTAAAGTTGTAGTTATATTAGTTTCCAATATTCAAATTAGTAAAGTTAGATTGTCCAATGTATCACGCCAGTTGCACGTGACACGAGCACTAAGCTCGTGGATGACAAACCAGGGCGACTGGGAAAGCGGACCCTGGTTTGTACTCTTCCATCAGGTCACCTGGAGACGAGCTTTGACTTGCCTTAGCATCGCCACTTGTCGCCGACCGTCCCGTATTTTAGTACGCGTTAATTATAACGCTATTTATCGCACACATTCCAGTGGGAGCAACGTACGGGGCCCAAAGGTTACGCTGATCCTCCGAACAGTAGGCGACCCCTCTACGAGTCTCCAGATAAGACGAGTTATACCCTGGCTGGACTGGTTGCCAGCCTATCTTCCTACAACCAGTGGCGCTCAAACATCTAATTACCAACCATATAATTAAAAGCAGTTCTGAAGGTATTGTCTCTTAAAATAATCACAAGCGAATCCATACGTTGATGGTCTTAGACGGACTCCATCCCTGAGATCCTCATTATTTATTATTATTGTCAGAAAAGTTTTGGAACGTCATCCGGGAGGTGTTATTTAAGTTATACTATTGTAACTATTTAATTTGTAATCTTTGTAACGGAGATATTGTACTCCAGAGATTGGGGGTTGGCCATAAGGAGATCAAAATAAAGAAAACGTAACTGGCTCTTTGAATGGTTTTATTTCATATCTTCCAATAGTATAAATACACCAGTTTAACAAACTAACTTCCAAATCTTTAAATACTACAGCTCGTCAATTTTTTAAATACAACAGTATATATGTAGATTTAGTAGGACAGCTTATTGAAAGTAGAATCCACTTTTATATGAAATAACTCAATTTTCACATTCGTGCTGCTTGCCGGTTGAAGTGTTTGCGTTGTCCGTCCATGTCCAGCCGAACACGTCCTCGATCTTACTGAGATACATGCTTGTTTTGGGAATGTCATAAACCTAATCTTAATCACTGCTAAAACTCTAACTCCTATTTAATAGGAAGAGTTCCGTGTTATATTTACAGAATTCAAGGTCCAATACTAATTAAATTTATATAAGACTACTAGCTAGCAGACGTCGTCCTGCCCGGAAAAAATAGGGGTTGATCGTAGAGGGTTGAAGGGTAGGGTTGTATGTATTTTTTAATGCTGTATCATAAAAAATAAATATTATCTAAAAATTAAAAATAAAAATTTAGGGGTGGACTACCCTTAAAATATAGGGGGATGAAAAATAGATGTCCGATTCTCAGACTGTGTAGGTTTGTAAACTCCTCCGAAACGGCTTGACCGATTCTCATGAAATTTTGTGTGCATATGTATATCGCGTGACAATGCAATAATATGGTACCATGGAGCTGATCTGATGATGGAGTCGGAAGGTGGCCATAGGAACTCCTGTACTGAACAAGATAGACCCGTCGTGTTTGGGCTTTACTTGTCTTGGCTAGCACTCTGCGGCTACGATATCCAGGACCTCAAAAGTTTGTATTTAAAAACCTTTTAAAAAAGCTTATTTTGATTAAAATTTTAAAATATTTTATGGAAAGTCGTATCATTTATTTATGGTGAGTAATAAAGCGTTTATATTATTTCAATCAAAGTATAGAACGTGATGTAACTTTAAAAATACATTCATAAAAAACATAGTGCTACGAAATTCTTCTTAAGATTGCACGTTGCACTTTCAGAAAAAATATTTGATTTAATCTTTGAAGAATTTGTGCTCTACTTTTAATTTGGCAGTGAAGATGTAAACATAGCTTAAACAGTGCGGTCACGTCTTCAAAAGAGAACGTCTTCGCTACATACACTCAAAAGCATTTCAGACAAGACAATATCCATTTTGCAAGAACACGCATAGCAAATTTTGTTGAGTGCACTTGAAAAGTTATATTACGTACAGATCATTCAGCTCCTGTTACAAAAGTTCTAACATAGGTTTCATGAGATAATTTTATATCATTCACCATCATGGCGTAAGCGAAGAAAACTCCTAAAACCTTTATTATATCTTAAATCCAAAATATTACGGGAGATTTGCTCGACCAGAATTTATCTCATTCTTGATGACTAGATTGCAATAATGACATAAAAATGAACCTTGGTAGTTGTACTGGAAGAGACCTGATTAGAGTTAATTTTTATTTTGTACCTCGTGGTTCTGGCCTCTTCAGTATTGGAGTAATAGATTTTACTCACCAAGCTTGTTTAAAATTAGATTGATAGATTATTCAAGGTTTTCTAGTAATATTTCCCTCATCGTCAGCAAGATGCATCTATAAAAGTCACATTGGAATAACATACTTTTTAGGGTTCCGGAGACATTTGGACAAAAACGGGACCTTTATGAAATCATGTGTCCGTCCGTCTATCCGCCTGACTTTGCATGTCACAGTCGTTTTTCTCCCATAATATTGTATGGAGCAAGATGATGAATAAAAGACAAAAAGGGTAGTTTGTATGGCGTTACAAAGTTATGTAGTGAAATTGTGAAAATGGCTGTCATACAACTATTTAAAGGTTGAAAAAAAAATGTTCACTGTAAATAACCTGAGGTATCGTTGTCGTATCTTTTAAAAAGAAAAATGTTTCTTAATGATTTAATGAAACCTTTAGGTAGGAAGATACACTAGTATTTGTTCTCAAAGTTGCGAAATCGTGTCCCGCCGCCACTCAAATTTTAAACTGTGGATTGAAAATATTGAAAAATATTGAGTTTTTAGAGCTTCAAAAATACAATCGACTAAAATTCATTTCATCAGTATCCGTTAAGTAGTTTTTGAGATGTGCATAAAAATAATAATAAAATGTAAGATCTACCTAGGCTTGACACATCTATTCAGCCCCTTGTACTTAGTTCGTGGACTGCCAAGTACTAGCCAATTTTACTATTGATAACTTGTGATATAAAACATAATTTGAAGTGTTTTAATCGCCATTCTTTAACTTAGACGGCATATTTATTTTTGTAATTGGAACCAGTGAAATGGCTTAATAAAATATTGTGGCCAGCTGGATGAATATTGTAGGAGCGGCGTGACCCGGGCAGGCCAAAAAACCCCTCACTCACCAGAACAATACACGGATTGTGAATAAATTAAAAAAGTCATTTTTTTTCATTAGGGTCAAAGGGTCGCTCGCTCCTTTGTAGCGAAAAATGTTTTGTAATACATCTGACCCCACTGAATATTTTATTACGCTCTCGCAAATAATAAAGGCTTTTCACTACTAACATTTCTTCAGTAAACTTTATTCACTCACTTTAATAATATACCTTCAATCCCATCTTGAAGGCTTGCAACATGTTGGCTACACTCCTGGTGTTAGTGCCTGTTTTCTAGATTCGCATTTTTTTAAATAACAAATAAATTAAGTTTTAACGGTTTTAAGTCCGGTAATTATTATTTATATTTTATTATTATATTATTTGATTTTTACTATAGCTACATTTGGCTACTTTTCCGTTGCCACGTCGCTGTAAGGCCTACCGCCAACTTGTTCATTTTAATTTAAATGAACAAGTTGGCGGTAGGCTAAATACAAGTATGATAAAATCCATTGACACTTGACATCTTTGTTTACCGGGCTAACGGCTGAAAAGAGGCCGAAATGTCGGAATAATAAATTCAAACAAATTACCGCACTTAAAACCGTTATAAAATAATTTTATTACGTACCTATATTGGTCGCGAAAACTTAAGAAAATACTACCCAGTGAAATTCTAAACAAAAACAGAGAGGATTTTAATTTAAAACACGTTTAATAATGATTATAATTATCTCAGAGTTAAAGCCCTAGGACTAACTTAATTTATTTTCTAAAAAGGTTTAGAAGCAAATCTAGTTATTATAGACTTAAACAAAGTTAAGAGAACAGTCTGAATAATTGGATAGAATGTAATTGAAACTATGAAATTTTAATATAGAAAAAGCTTTAAGCAAAAATAGTGCCCATTTCTAATTTTCATGTAAATATTATTATATCAAGTTATGAAGTATAAAGTTTAATTTTAGTTCTATGATATAGTGATAACATAGTACATATTTACAAGTTTATTAAATGTTATAAAATGTTTATAAAAGCTTATTGAAGTTTACACTCAAAATGTAACTATATGTAGTGAAGCGCAGGAAGTCTTCAATGAAGCACCTTTTGCTCAAAAAATGCGTATAATTTGATATTTTTGCGATTTTACAATAGTTTTTGTTGCGCTTACAATTGTTCGTCTTGTTTTGTAGTGAAGATTCGAATATTGGCGGCTGGCCGTAGACAATTAAGCGTTTGTCATGGGCAGTTTTGATATTGCGTGTACACACCGGCACAAGCGTACTAATTTCATACTCGGTTGGACCGGTGTGTATGTTTTGTGTTGTTTGTGTGTGGTTTTCTTTGGTTAATCGTACCGCAACATGTAGTATTCATATACCTTGTACCCATATATTTTTACCTAAAATAAAGTGTCGGTAACAGGTTTTACCATTCTAGTATTGCTTAGAGTAAGTAAGTAGTAGTAGTAATATAAGACAATACTTTAGACTTAACATACTTTTGTACAAGTGTAAGTAGTCATTATGTGGACTGCGATTTTTAACCTCTATTGTATGCATATTAGTATTACAGTTGCAAATGTAAGTATTGTAATAAACTAGTGAGCAATCCACTGTTAAACTACAGTGCTTAGCTAAGGTGCAATACTGGTTAAGTTGTATTAAATAATATTTGACATATTAATTTGACACAACTCAACACGAAAGTCAACTGAGTCACTGAGACATTTTTTTCTTATAAAACTCTGAAGCCTCATAGATTTTATACCAGAATATTACGCTATGACGTCATAACCTTTACGAGTCAAGGGGCATATTAATTATTGTTTAAAAAGTTAATAAAACTACTTTTATCATGATATTGTTACGAGCTACAGGACTCGAATTAAAATAAATGCCGTTTCCATTACTATAGAGTTTATTAGAACTGTACAAACACGTATAAAACAGGTACAAATAAAACTGGATGCAACCAGTTCACACTATATAAACTGCACGATTCAATTACACGCGAAAAGTCCATCACTATATCGCTAATCGAAAGTACTAAACACGTACTTTCGATACGTTACTCTTATCGTGGTCGTTGCTTGACTGCCTCATCCCTTCGTTCGGGCATTGTTTTATACTAAACTGTATAATACTGAACAAAGGGGTCGCGTTATAAGTTAATCCGCCATCTGGGAAGCTTCGACGCAATGCAATAAAAATAAAAGGATTAGTTCGACTCTAATTACAGCCGTAAAACAAGTACGATAACAATAGATGTTTTTAATGTTTAAACACGAAGTAAACAAAAGAACTCCGAATGCAGAAAAGGCAATAAACGGCGTTTTACGACAGGTGCAGGTGTGCGTACTTTGTTGGTATGTAGCAATATATTTATTATGATACTATTATATTTTTAGATCCCATCCTATTTATTATATGAAAGTATTTTTAGAATTTATTATAACTTGTGCCATCTATGCAATTGTCTGAAAAATTGAAACCTTTGCACTATGAATAAGGTCCAAAATAGGAATTTGCTCTTTAAAATTTACTTAATAAACGTCAAGTGTTGTTAGTCCAGCGCAATATGAAATGGAAGGCAGGCGCAGTCAGCGTGAGCTGGATGGAAATTGCAATATCCGAGTGAACTGAATTAGACACAACGCCTAAAGTACCTGGAAACGGCAATTTAAAAAAACTCTAAGAGTGCTATTGTTAACTAACTCTTGTATATAAAATTCAAATGTTATATTTGAAAATAATAAAACTACGTTACATTTTATTTGATTCGATAAGTGGCCGAAACATCGGAATGAAACTGTCAAAACTTAAAAAAAATATTATGTTATATTTGAGTTAAAGTTTATTTATTTACTTATACTTAAAATATATCCTTCTGATATAAAAACTATAATAAAACATTTTTTATTCTGTAATTTATCCTATGTAGTAGTGGTACTAGTGAGTACTAGCGGTTTCGGCAGACGTTGTCCTGCTCGGAAAAAATCAAATTCAAAAACCTGATTCTAGCACGACCTGCCTGATCTAATTGTGAATTTAAACCATTCCGGGACTCACTCAAACTCACAGAAAACGGGTTTGGAGGCCACAAGCCTTTTATCTCACTCAAAGAATTAGAATTAGGACCACGGATAGATTTTTGTTATTTACAGTCTAATTTGATTTAAAATCATATAGGCTCGCAGTTATATATTAAGTATAATTATGCATTATTATAATACTACGTATAAAGAATCTTAAAGTTGTTTAATAGCATCAATAATAATCGTAGGATAAATTAATATTGTAGGACGTCTGTTGAAGAGATGGAAACTGTACCTCTAGAAGCTTCTGACAGGGATTATTAGGAATAAATCATTATTACCGGGTAATAACATGCCTAAACCATCGTAGTATTTAGATCAAAGTGACACATCTAGGTCAATTTTATGGTCACAAATTTAGGCCTGGTTGGTAGATTGGATCGTATAAGCCTGCCTAGCCAAACTTCATTAGTAAAGTTTAGTTAACAGGGGAGGACAAATTACACTATTATGTGCCACGATGCATAGGTACTTATATGGTCAATCAGACTAAATATAATAAATGTAAATCTATGTCTGAATATACATATATCACCTTCATGCCTACTTTTCAGATTTTCAATTTCAATGTTCAATATACGTATATATTATTATGTGTGTAATAGGTTTTTATGCTTACCTTATACATACTGTTACGAGTTGCGAGACTCGAATTAAAATGCCGTTAGAATTATTATAGAGTTTATTAGAACTACACAAACACGTACGAATATAACCGAACACAACAAATCCAAACGTAATGCAGAATGCAGTCCATCACTAATAGATTCCCGAATGTACACGCGTCACGCCCGTATCGTAATCGTCACTTGTCTACCACCTCTTTCCATCAGGCCCTGGTTTTATACCTCACAAATACAAATATGCCCGTATCGTAGTCGTAATCCGCAACACCTGGCTCATGATGCTAATGAGCGAATACAATAGGACTTTCTCCACAATAGTTAGTAAACGCATGCCAATAAATAAGTGAACAAAGAAGACGATCATAAAAGGATTACGATTAATTCAAATGCTGGCAGGTAATAAAATGGGTTTGTACAGATCTGTACGTGGAATTTGTCTGTGTCGGCGCCTAGGTTGTAACAATACTATATATAATATATGAGGGAAATATGAAATTCCGACCAAACATCAAGCAAATTTCATAGTTAAGAAAGTAAGTTTGAGCGTTTTATTAACTTGGGTAATTAGATTGAAGCGTCGATAAACACTCCTAACTTTAATAACGTAATATTAATGCTTTTAAGATCATTAATCATACCAACATATTTTCAAGTTTGAAAAGTTTTGGAATTACATTCAATTACACATTTTTCTTCTGTATTATTAACGCAGCTTAGTCAAAGAATTTATTTAGGATAGATTTTTAAATTAAGCAAAAAAAATCGACATATTTTTTTTCAAAGCTACACTCTAAAAATATATTCTTCTAAAATACTGTATTTTCAAAGTAATTAGCAATGAAATTTTTTATTTTATTTTATAATAGTGGTAAACCCCCCTCCCTCTTTCTGCGGCTTTGGAAGAGAATGTCTCCCACATTTTTAGTTCAGTAAAAAAAATTATAAGAATCAGAGTTACCATTTTGAGTTGTCATTCTATCTACACACATTATTTACATAAAAATTATAAATTCATCCCTCAGGTTGTTAACTTCCCAACCCACCAAGCCTAGTTTTTTAGAGTATGCCACCATAATAACTTTGAGTTGGTTTCCGGCATTAGTTGCAAGGCCTCAGTATCCCTTTAGAGATTGGCAGCACATTGGAAACAATTTTGGTGTTAAAAATGTCCATGGTAACCGCTTTCCATCAGAAGCCCGCCTGCTGCATTCTGTCTGCCTTTCTGCTGAACTCATGTAGTTAAAAAAATATTCTAGATTTCAGCATTGTGTAGTATGATATATATAACACACCTTGCTAATTTACATCCATATACCTATTCCTGTATCATAGACAGACGTACAAAACAATTTTAAAAATGTGCAGTTTTAGCCAAAACAAAATGATGTAGCGGTTTAGTTCTTTCCGTGTGGGATCGGAGAAATAATACTAATTCTTGCGGTCAGGCGGCCTGTCGTATGAGGCCAGGTGTTAGGGCATTTGCCCGACAGGATGGCTACCACCCCTGGTATAGAATATGCCGCCATTAAAACTTTAAGTTGTGTTCCGGCATCAGTGGCTAGGTTCCAATTTCTCCTTCAAGGCCGGCAGTACATTGGCAGGACCTCTCGTATAACTAATGTCCATAGGCGACAGTAACCACTTTCCATCACAGTTGGGCCGTCAGCGTGTCTGCTGTGCTGCAACAATAAAAAATAAAAAAGGTTTTCGTAAAAAAATATTGTGTAAATATTTGAAAGATTTTGCGTAAAGGAGTGAATTTAATAATATGCCCTTCTTGAAAGCATACCGGCATCCCAGATCCTATGCAAATATGTACATATGTAACGAACATTTCAAATAATGTAGACGTCTACACCGTCTGACAACATCGCCAGGTAGGTATCTCCCGAGAGAGAAAACACGTCAATTCACGTTTAAACTACTTGCTAGCACATTGTCTTATTCATATAACACACCTTAGGGATAGAGCTTTAGAAATTCTTCGTTGAGTATCCTTTCAGTGGTAATTAATAAGTATGTAGATGTGAATTTATTTATGATCAATTATTTCTTTTTCACCGTTCAGTGGGGTTATTCACAAACGTCGGAAACCTTTCCGTGTAAGAACGGAAAGCTCCCGAATCTTTTTGTCATCCTACAGAATGTGAAATGAATACATTCGAGAATGTGTTTCTAACAGGATTTGTTAATAGCGTTGCACAGTCCATCGGGTTGCAAATTGATTCGTTCGTGAGTTTTCCGTTCTTACACGGAAACGTTTCCGACGTTTGTGAATAATCCTACTGGAAAATAAACCTAACTAATATTATAAATCCTAAATAATTTTAAGCAAAAAATCGTAACGAAATTTTTCATACACCTTCTCAAGAAATAGAAAAGGACATAAGTAGAGTAATATTCTACTTCTCAAAAAAATATTGTTCCCTTTTATTCCCGTTATCTTCTTCTTACATAAATCGAATTTAAATGTCTGTAATTAATTCGGCAAGATTATAGTTAGTTATTTATTGAAATTCCGTGAACATATCTACAGGCATCCTTACTCGGGCTACTTCACAGCATATCTGGTTGTTACCATAATGCAGCTCTGCGCATTTTTCGCTGTCGTCTGCGATGATTCTGGCCCATGGACACGCTGCACTGGTTATACAAACACCTTTGTCATACCCACATGAGTCCAACGACAACCCTGGAATGACATATCAGCATTGATTTGAATAATCGGAAATAGACTGTTCATTTCTGGCTTTCAATCACAATACATTTAGTAGTAGTATTTTTTTATTTAACAAGATGACAAATTATTGCTACTTGTTGAATTATACATAGCATAGAAAACACTTTCAGTGTTTAATATCTCAGTCAAATTACGTAACCAAATGAGGCCCGCATTATGGACAGATAACATTTTATTACTCACCAAAATAAACAATCGAAAAAAAGGATAATTACAAAAAAAACAACAGGCGGCCTTATCGCTAAGAGAGATCTCTTCCAGGTAACCTAGCTTAAAAGAAATACATCAATCTGGATATCATATTTACATTCCGTAAATAATTAGCTTATTTTAATGTTAAAAGCGAAACACAAATGTTAATAAAATAAAAGAACAATATGAAATAAAAAATAAATATATAATTATACCAGAAAAAGAGCGTTGTATGAGTGCACTAATTGCGGGGTGTCTTTGTGAATAAGCAAATTAGGTTTTCTTAATTAGCCGGGTGAATTACCTCTGAATCTTTGTTTAAACACAAAAGCTAGGATAATCTACTAACTAGAGCTGTTTTCTCTATTGTTTCATTACAGTTCTCTTCTAAACGTTAAACAATGGGATTTCATAAAACAGGTAGGTAATGTTAGGCTTATATATTTGACTATAATAATATAGGTGAGTGTGTTATGTATGAATATATAGTAGAGGGCCAGGAATATTCCGACAACGGATACTGAAGCACTTTGGCCACATAGCCCGCAAGAACCCAGATAACATGGAGGACTTGTGGTCACGGGGAAAGTTAAAGGCAAGGGACTTCAGGTGGATTTACCAGGTTGCTGACTAGCTGGGAATATGGATAAATTTGGCTCTCCATGGTGCTCAAAACCAATCTCGTTGGAGGAGAGAACTTACTTAAAGTGTGCGAACGACTTAGAAGAAGAGCCAGGAGCTAAAAATGTAAATACAAATGTACAACGCACGCATACACGCTCAACGTCCAGGATTATTTTAATAATAAGATGTTATATTTGAGTTATCTTGACGTCGTAAGATGCATGATAATGAATATGGTACTACAATGACAGATGAAGATAGAGTGAGAGTAAAAGATAAAATAAGAAAGCA
Source organism: Dendrolimus pini (assembly GCA_949752895.1). Taxonomy (NCBI): domain Eukaryota; kingdom Metazoa; phylum Arthropoda; class Insecta; order Lepidoptera; family Lasiocampidae; genus Dendrolimus; species Dendrolimus pini. The sequence goes on from OX457127.1 coordinate 18,072,332, forward strand.
CATTCTACTATTCCGAACGAAAAAAAGGAGATTTAGCTAGGATGAAGATGACCACTTACTAGCTAGAGAATCACTGCTTCTTGGGAATATTGCATTGAAATAGTCCAAATCAATTATTTGACCTCTGTCTATTAAATTGGGCGGAATAACATTTCCTTTTACGCATCTAAGTAAAATTGCCAAGAAATAACACAACAGCGTTGGAAACATTGAATATTATTGTGAACTATTCTTTAGAAAATAGTTTAGAGGAAAGTAGAAAATCAATAATTCAATCGTTTCAAAATACTAAAAAGCAATTTCAAATACACAGCTGTTCTTGTTCATATAATGATGTATGTTGTTTAACATATTTCTGATAACGCTTTTTATGTGAAATGACTAGGTCCTTCCACACGACTTCACTATCGTCACATCAGTTTATATTGAATACCGTGTGAACTTCGCGGTTTATCGGTATAAAGTAAATCAATATAGGTACCTACCATCCTTAAAATAATCATATCATATTTCGTGATAATTGGTATATTCAAGGACGGGATAAACAAATAGACAAATATCTAAACACATGTATTTTATAATCAGATACATAATGTTTATAAAATTTGTTTTTAGTAGTAAGCACCACATATTATTGTACTATTGTAATATTTGCGGGTAGATTACTACTTGGTTCGTGTCGTCATCACTTGGATACAAAGACAAGAGGGCGTAACGCAAAAATCATTTTTACTTCAGCTTTCTTTGGATGCACGTGCCATATTAGCCCCCTATGGTAGATAATGAATGTGCGAGAATCCAAACTTATAAATAACAGCACTTTAGATTACCAGTCTTTGTTCAGAAGTCAAATAAACATTTTCAAAGTTTTAAGAGTTTTGTTATATATAAATCCGCAATAACAATAAATACATGGAGTAAATACGAATTACAGGAAACGTAATTGTATGTATTCTTTTGCAAAATTTAAATCCCGAATACATACCTCCGCTTCGGAACCCGGCGCTCGCTTTTTAACTTTTTCTTTTCCACTTTACGTGGCATTTGAGTCCTTTATCATAATTATACGCATTTGTCTGTATGACATCTTTTACGGTGTGTATTGCCTGGACCTACTCCTTCCCCTGGGTCTAGAAGAGTCTGCGTATGTTCCCCACATGACTAACCGGTTTCCGGAAAACGTGTACATGCAAGTATTAGCGACTCTCTTGTAGTTCATCTGCTATGACTCGGACCAATGCAGTTTTTCTGCAGCCTACATCCACATCTCCATGATGCGCAACTCTTGCTTGTGTCGCTTAAATACTGGCTACACTTGATTGCAATACAAAAATATTGTCTAATGATGGGTGGTTCTTATAATACCTACTATTTTTTATTACTATTTTAATTTACTTCAGGTTTTGGTTCGCGTATTAGGTTCTGCAACTTGCATGCGAAATTGGTCCAACGGTAGAACAGTTGTACTCTGTACTATTAACATTTAGGTAAATAGCTATCAGATAAATAAATTAGAAAACTGCTTAAATTTCGAAATGCCTCATTCGTTCAGTTCTCTATAGAATTCCTAATTATTGCTTACAGTGATTTATCTGGCTGCGACCCAAGCGAAATACTCATTCAATCGAAATTATAAATCTAAAGAGATTTATTTACATTCATTACACAATAGGTATCGTTATATTTTTATTTAGCTGTGATTAAAGTAGAAAACATTGTTTTATCCTTGATTAATGAATCATATATGATTAACTGAAACGTAGGCCATAATTAACAAACCACAAATAAACTTTTACACCTTTTTTGTTTATTTAAACATAGTTATCAATGGAATTAGAGATTTGGTTTAAATATTTGTTTTGCTTTAAGCTGATCGATTTTCTTATTTTGATAGATTAATGCGCTGTGGCCTATAGGAGAGGTATTAGGGCCGGTTCTACCGGTGTGATACATGTCCTCACAGAGTATCGGCGTTAAACGGTTAACCTTAAGGTAATTGTATTTTGTACGATGAGTTCCGACAGCCCACTTTTTGAAAAACAATAATATTAAACAATTATATTACGCCTGTTGTTTTGCCAAGACTTATTGTAATTATGCATTTTGTTTCTGTATTTGTTTATTTTGTTGAGCAATAAAGTGTTATCTATCTATCTATCTACATTTCAAAGTGTCACTATGTATCAACTTCTATGTATTTTACACGACTTATCCCATCGTCACTATCATACCCTATTATTTCATTCCCCTGTTTCTTCTATTTTTATTTATTTATTTATTTGGACAACACAACAGATAACAATCAGTAATTCATTTATATAATATAGTTTGTAAATTATTACATCTAGATTGAGATCCAAGCGTGCTGACACATCCATGTTAAAATTATATTTTCGCACACAAAATTATGTGAATAATGTCAGTAATAGTGATTCAAAGTAATTAAAGCTAGGACGTTACTTTTAGTGATACATTATAAGGTAATAGATCAAGAAAAAGAAAGCATTAAACAAATTACTAAACAAGTGAAGAGGTGTGATCTTTCAGTTTTGCATTAAATATATTAGTTTTTAATTTTTATATGACGATAACCATTTTCCATTAGATGGTCTGTCTGCATGTTTCCCATCCATTCCCCTAGTATTGAAGAAGACATTGCGACATTTATATATTGTAAACCAAAGTAAATGAATATAATTATATTACATACGAAGAAGATAAACTTAGTAATAAGTTACATTCTTTGCTAAAACCTAATTAATCTTATAAACAACTGAACCGTGTAAAAAGTCGGCTGTTTTTGTTTGTGAAAGCACTCGCCCTTTGCAAATATATCGTTCCTCGAGGCCCTCGCTTCGAGTGTTAGTGAAACGGAGCTTTCTTTAGCTTGCCGACACAAAGGGGATTTACTGAATTCCTGAAACCTGCTCATTACCTTAATACACTCAGGTGGCGGAAAAACTTTGCATTGTATAGGTGGTTTCTTTACGAATAAAAATAATCTTATATAAATAAAAAATAATTTTAGAAATGTATGTACGCGCAGAACTTGAGAACGACTACCGATTTTGATGAAATTTTGTGTGTGTGTGTGTGTGTGTTTGAGTTGCTCCTTGAATGCTTTAGATTCACAATTGGATCCGGTAGGTGGCCCTAGGGTCGAGACCCAGATTTTTATTTTTTCAGAGCAGGATAATGTCTGGCGGTACCTCTAGATTGTTATACTTTTAGTGGACGTTTTACTCGAATAAGTAAATATAAGCACACAAATTGAAGTGTTGGCAAAAATATGTGTGTGTAACTAACACGACTTTCTTTTATATATATATACATATATATATATATATATATATATATATATATATATATATATATATGTCGGAGGGAAGTTATAGTTGGATGGATTATTATTTGGATGTATAACGCACAATATCATTTGTTTACATTTTAATTACTTCTAAAATTCTTAATGTAATTTAATTAGATTTGTTAAATGTTTCTATAACTTAAAGATCGTTCTAACCTAATAAAAGTTATGAATATTGTAATTTAATAAACGACCAATGAGAGCAGAGCATGTCTTGAGCGGGGTCAGCGCCCTCTATACTTTGAGTAATATCTACTTGGGTAGACTGAGGAGTTTTTGTGGCACATTTGGTTGATAGCAATAGGTCGAGTTGGACCATTGAGAATTGTAAAGAAATTGTTAAGTTGGAAGTATGAGCGGTGCCCTGAACCCGCTGCTCGGTCTAAACTATGTCATAATGTTGATCAAATCTAAATTAAAAGTGTATAAACCGTGGCTATTGTCTTTTATGCTCGCATTTTATCCTGATGATGCCCACTAAACCTGCAATAACTAAAGATGTCGTGAGAACGAGGCCGTTCTGCGACATATAGATTTGATCAACATTATGACATAGTTTAGACCGAGCAGCGGGTTCAGGGCACCCGCTCATACTTCCAGCTTCAATACTTTCTTTAAAATACTCCATGGTCCAACTCGACCTGTTGCCACCAACCAAATCTGCCACAAAAACTCCTGTCAACCCAAGTAGATATTACTCAAAGTATAGAGGGCGCTGACCCCGCTCCGCCATATGCTCTGCTCTGATTGGTCGTTTATTAAATTACAATATTCATAACTTTTATTAGGTTAGAACGATCTTTAAGTTATAGAAACATTCAACAAATCAAATTAAATTACATTAATAATTTTAGAAGTAATTAAAATGTAAACAAATGATATTGTGCGTTATACATCCAGTCAACGATACGTCCAATTAAAGCTTCCCTCCGACATATATATATATATATATAGAATGTAATTTTTAACGACCACCCTAATATATATATATATATATATATATATATATATATATATATATATATATATATAAATTACATTCTTTCAGACGCCCAAAAAAATCTTTCCTTTTGACGAAAAACTACGAGAAAAATTTTGCTTTTTTATTTTTAACAAAAATAACACGTGCCGGCGGCCAATTTAAATTCATTTTTCGATAAAATTATAGTTTTTTGGAATATTTGTTACATTATTTAAATTTTGATAAAAAATCATGAAAATATGCTTATAGGAAATCAAATTATATTTGTCTAAAGTTTATGAGCCTGTCCCACAACATTTAGAGCACCGAAATTCCGAAAATCTACTCAAGATAATATAACATATATGTAGTTTCTAACTTCGCAAGTTTTACTAAAAGCAACTCTAAAGTTACGGCGTGAGCGTTTACCTATAATCATGAATATTAGTTCGCTGTCTTAAACAATGTAGACTCTCAAAGAGCCTTGGGAATTTGATATTCAAGCTAATTCCCGTTTACAACGGAATTTACAAAGATATATAAAAGTCCTAATAAGCAATCGACAATTAATCACCAAGTTGATATTATGTGTAAATTGTTAATTAATTAATATTTTATCATGTACGTCTTTGCAGACCCCAAGTCATAAAAATGGTCCTGACTTTTGGAGGTCTTGCGTGGGCCATAGGAAGGTTAACACGTAGAGGCCCCCTTGGCGAATTTAATGTAAATGTTTCGTGACACTGACCGGCGATTATCCCTGTCTGCACAATGTAAAAATGCACCCAAGGACAGGCCCCGGTCAGTGTAGGACTATTGTAGAGAATGAGAACAAAAGATACCGGGCTGTCTGAATGAACTGCTAATGGAACTAGAGATCTGGTACTATGGCGTCTGCCCGTCGCAAGAACATTTTTTATTAATATAATTATTCATATTTTATAATTATATAAGTATTATAGATAGATAGATAACACTTTATTGTACACCATTAAAGAAAACACAGAAAAACTTATAGCCTAAAATATATTTTAAATGTGCACAATGGGCGGTCTTATCGCTAAGAAGCGATCTCTTTCAAACAACCCGTGGCAGGAATACAATATATTATATTAATTATATAAGTATTATTTATTATCTAAATCAAATTTGTAAAAACTAAAACTAATACAGTGAAGGAAACTTGTATTGTATTCTATCTATAATCCCTTAAGACTATAAATGAACACCGTCATCGATTATTATTTATTATAATAAGAACCTAAAATTACTTATTGCTGAGAAATTGTCTGTACCCGAAGCTGATTTCTCCCCTATTTGTCAAGACGTTGTATATTTCCATTCCAAGTTAAACACAGAACATTTATGTAATGGATAATATACCACTTAAAGCTGTGTGACCAACGCATACACCCAAATCTTAGTAAATACTTAACAGAAAGTTTATGTGCGAAATTGACACTACCGGAAAGCCAATCCAAGTTCGATATATGGAAGTAATCGTATTTTATAAACTTCACATTCATATGCCACATAAAATACTACTTTTATGAAAAAATTAAAGGTAACACAGAAGCAATACAAGCAATCCTACGCTCCCTAAAAGAGATTTATTTACCTTAAATTCCATAAGGGTCTTATCACACCCAATACTGTGAAACAGATAAAAACAATGTCATTTAGTAGGTACGTTATATTATGGAAATAACAAGTTAGTATTCTGCTAACAGTTGCTAGTGAAAGATAAAACTTGTTTTGTTAATATTGCTGTATTTACTAGAGCAAGAATTCAGTATTTATTTAAAATGTTTACTAATGACCTCTCAATGTCAAAAAAAAGAAGTTGCAACTTGCAACATATCGAAATCTTCTTCTCTTTATATATAAAAATGAATGTTTCTCTGTATGTCCTTTATCGAATCGTAAAATATACATTTGATCATGTGATGATCTTTAGCACAGTTGTTGTGCATGAGCCAGAGAAGGTTTCTGAGTTGGTTCACAATTGGAACCGGTAGGTGGCGCTGCTGTCGGCATATCGATTGAAGCTTTTCCGGCCAGGACGACGTCTGTCGGGATAGCTAGTATTGAGTAAATAAGAGTCAGATTTATATTTTCACATGTTTAACAGTGTAGCTAAAATCCAAAAGTCACCCCGTGTTACTATGACCAGGCATACGTCTATCATAGGCAAATAGTATTTCTACTTGTCTTTTGCTCAGAGGTCAGTAATATAGTCATGGTAAGTGGGGAATGTCAAATACTAACAGGTATTACTTTTTAGGCCACAAAACATTTCAGGTTAAGTCGGCATGGTTTTACTAGTGAATCTAAAATTAATTTTTTTTAAACCAAGCCACGACTTTCAGCGTATAAAATAGTAGGTTAAGATGCAAAATTAACTGAAGTGCGTATACCTGCAAATGCATAAACATTTAAAGTAAGCGACCTAGGCTGGACGTGAAAATAAGATGAATGCAAGCAAGCTTGGAATTTCGCTTAGGTTTATAAACAGTCGGCCTTTGATATTCAAACTAGCAAAAAAGTTCAACATTATTAAAATTTTATTTTTTGCTCATTACTTGATGTTCAGTTTTATACTACGCAACTATTACTTCAAAAAGTTCAGCCTCTATTCATAAGTAAGCTGGGACTTTTTTGACTTTAACTAATCTATATCCAAAAACAGCGAAACTTAAGAAAAGTAGAACGATTATTTAAAGTTTCATTTCATATTGTTACGAGTTAGCGGGACTCAAACTAAAATGCCGTTAGAATTATTATAGAGTTTATTAGAACTATACAAACACGTATAACACAGGTACAAATATAACCGAACACAGTCGTAATTCAATAAAACGCGCAAAGTCCGTCACTATTAGATTCCCGAATGTACACACGTCACGCCCGTATCGTAGTTGTAGCTCAACTAACCCCCCTTAATCAGGTCGTCGTTTTATACTTCACAAATGCAAAATTGCCCGCCCTGCAACGTCGACACAATTTCCTACAATTAGCTTGTAATTGTAATCCGCAATACCTGGATAATGATGCAGCCTGCAAGCGGCCGTAAACGAGTACAATAGAACAATAGGCTGTTGTCCACAATAACTTAGAAACGTAAGTGAATTAAGGAAGACGATCATAAAAGGATTACAATTAGTTCAAATGCCGACAGGTCATAAAATGTGCTTTTACAGATCTGTACGTGGAATTTGTCTTTGTCAGGGTCAAGTTGCAACAATAAATATGGGTTATGAGAAGGCGCGTGGACCTTAGGAGGATATATTTTTAAAATGGCGTTTGTTTGAAGATCTTGACGTATCAGCTTAAAACTGTTGTAAATTTTTTTTTAAGCACTTACTAAATTTTGATATTGTACAGCTGAAAAGTTCGTAAGTCTTGGTATAAAGAACTGTAATTTTTCAAAGCTGGGTTAGGTTAGTGCCAGGGGGCCGCGTGAACCAATGGAGGATCCCGCAGACTTCCCCCTCCTCTTGGTGAAGAGGATACCCTCCACCGTGGGTGCTCTAAGTGGCGTCGAGATGCCACAGATGTAGTACCTATGGTCCAGTTCTTGTGGTATCCCATAAAATAGATCCATAATAAGAGTATCCATGAATAAGAGAGAGGGCGCAGGTTAGTTTTAGTGGGTAGTTTGACAGCCGACATCACTCTGTCCTCCACTCGAAAGCCACGGTGGGAATACGGTCGATCAAGACCCACACATCCCTCGGTTTAAAGCCTTCCCTTCAGGCTAGAGTATAGTGTCCCAAGAAAAGACAACCCCCCGCGTCATAAAAAAAAGGTGTTATATGTTCGACTTTCACCTGGAGCCTGAAAACTATAAAACTTAAATATTCAAGAATAATTGACACTGCCTGTATAAGTACATGAACGTTATATATAAAGAAGATAATACTCGTATAATAATGATAATGTCGAACGTATTTAAAAGTTATTTCGTGAGAGGAAGTTTAATTTGATGTACGCGTCAAAGTCCGCGCGAGGATATTAAATTCAAAGAGAATATTTTCCTTCTTATAAAAAAAGCTCATTCAGAGTATTTCTTGGAGATAAAATAGACAAAATATTCAATCCGCTCAGATCCGAGGTAAAAAGGAAACCGCGTGGGATTTTCTAGACATACAACGTTTTGAATGGCTTTTTTTTAGTGTTTTTATAGAAACAAGTTCTCGGTGTTTAGTTTTCTACAGATTTAAGATTAAAAACGATTTGCTATGTTTAATAGAACTTTATATACATTAATTACATTATTCATATAGGTTTATATATGTGTTTTATTTGAAATATATCAATTATAAATTCAACCTAAATAATATAAATATTGTTACGTGCGAGCGGGAGGTACGCGCTTAGGATTGGAAGAAAACACCAGTTTTTAATTTAACTCTTTTATTGACTTACACAGCCGCACGTAATACGTCTCTGTAGGGTTGTCCCTATACGCACGACTAACGATGCACAGTCCCGACGATAGGCGTCTCTCTCACAATACCGTCGCCGATATTGCAAAGACCACCTCCTGGTACTGCAGTTGCTCGCTTCCGGTTCGTCTCTCAAACTACGCTACACTTCCCTTCACTTACTGTCCACTAAACTTTTCACTAAATTCACCACTAAACTCGTCAGTGTTTTCTATTAAACCCTTCTTCCAACTCTTTCGTATCGCACTTGTCGCTTCACTGTCTTGAACTGAACTCAACTCTAAAACTACCTGGGAGGCGCGCCTTACGCTGCTTATATACCCGGAAGAATCTTCTAGAACCCATAATTTCGTTATTCTTTTATTTACTATCTGTCCCTTTCTAAACATCTATCTATCTCCGCCTTTTCCTTCCCGAACCTTCTATTCGGGAACTTTCGTGTATCATCCTATCCCTTTCTAACATCTATCTATCTCTTTCTTTTCCTTCCCGAACTCTCGATTCTATAACGTTCATCGTCTATCCCTTTCTGAAATATATCCGTCCTTGTCTTTTCCTTCCAGAATCTTCTAGCTTTTTCTAAAAGTTCTTAAACTAACTAGATGGTTCCACCATCATTAGCCACAATATTAACGTTCTTATTCATATTGAGTTAGAGTATGTTTGTAGGCTTATTTAAGGTTCTTAAAGAAAACCTACCAACTTACTCTGACTCAATATGAATAAGACTGTAAGTTTATAATTATTTTATTAACAACACAAACACAAACAACATTTGTGATTTACTGAAACCTGTTGGAACTTGTTCCTGTTTTCAAACATTCAAAAAACGAACGTTTTTTTCATTTTTTTTCAAATCCATGTATAGATAACTAAACCAGTCTTTTTTTTTGTGACCCTGGTTTTTTTTTTAATAGCAATATTGCCAGCGCCGGAACAGCTTCTAAGTTTTAACGGTTAAAGTCTTAATCTATACTAATATTATAAAGTTTGTCACGTTGTAGGGGGTCTACTAAACCTATTTTGAAAATTCTTTGACCAGTGGAAAGCTACATTATTCTTGAGTGACATAGGGTATATTTGAATGTGATTAATATTTTTTTTGTTCTGATGCCCAGCGAAATGGGTATGAGTCAGCCTGTAATATATAATTAGAGTAAAAGTTTTCCCACATCACTAAGATAATGGGTTTTTTAAAAGGTGTATAAAATGACTTCGTGGCCAGCAGTGCATTGGCCCTCTGGTGATTCAAATGTCCATAGGCGACGGTAAACACTTTGCACCAGGTGGACCATCAGCCTGTCTGCTGTACTTTCGGAATAAAAAAAGTCTAAAACATATCTATTATACTTATATATACAATATTTTATATATGACATATAAGTTATATGTACGTATATATTTTACTAGAATAATTTATAATTATTTGTTTTTTAAGCAGGTAATACCTACTATTACTGTTATTCTTAATAGGTTATGTTCCCAAAATTGAATATTTATTAACGTAGCTTTTGTCGACTTTGCTGTCAAAAGGAATTTATGCAGTCTGAATCCCAGGTCTGATGAATAAGTCCTTAAAAATGTTGTTACTTGTCACGAAACATAAAATTTTCATTAGAGCCCATTGAGATTAAAATTCAGTCCGCGTTCGAGGCATGAAAATAAAACCAAGCGTGAACTTTACATTCAAGAGGACCCCGAATTTACATTTTACAAACACTTTATTTTTGTATTTTAGCAGAGTTGGCTCTGCTAAAGATACAAAAATCGGCTTTTAGGATGATCTACATTAGATACAATCTGAAATTAAAAAAAACCCGTTACCGTGAGAATGTATCTAGCCTTCAGATTTTATATGGAATACTAGGTATATCAATGCCTTATTTTCCTACCGTATCCGTTATTATTTTGGTTAGGTTTTAAAAATAACACGACTGCAGTAGCGCGCTCCTGAGCGCTTTACGATGTGAGATATTCTTAAATTTTTATTGTCGAACCGAAAGCATTTATAGAATAAAGTTTTTTTTAAATACAAAATGTGTAAAATATCATATTATTTATAAGAATAAAAAACTTGTGTTGAGAGCTAGTTGAAATTTTTTCGCTACATAAATGTCACTATTATCGATTTAAAGTTTTATTAGTAATATCCATAGAAATGTAATAATAATAATATAATAATCTTTTATTCTGATTTTTAATTGGAAAAGACACACTACAATTTTCTTGTTTTAGTTGATTAGTTCTAAAAATCTAGTGTTTTAAATAAAAAACTTAGTTAAAATTTACAAATCTTAGTTGATAGTTGAGTGGCGCCCTCTGACTGAACATCTACAACTATTCCCAGCCTTCGTGGTACCACATATCTTCTTATATATAAAATTCTCGTGTCACAGTGTTAGTTACCATACTCCTCCGAAACGGCTTCACCGATTCTCATGAAATTTTGGGTGCATATTGGGTAGATCTGAGAATCGGACAACATCTATTTTTCATCCGCCTAAATGTTTAGGGTAGTCCACCCCTAAATATTTTATTTTAATTTTTAGATATCTTTTTTTATGATACAGCATTAAAAAATACATACAACCCTAAATTTTCAATCCTCTACGATCAACCCCTATTTTTTAATAACAATATTAGTATTTTTATAATTTTCTACTGGGATGATTTAGATTTTAATTTGAACGATTCTCATGAAATTTTGTGTGCATATTGGGTAGGTCTGAGAATCGGACAACATAATATATTTTTTATCCCCCTAAATTTTAAGGGTAGTCCACCCCTAAATATTTTTTTTAGGTTTTAGAAAGAAAGAAACAGGTTTATTTTTAGGACATATACAAGTGAAACATTAAAATTAAAAAATAAAGCACAATAAAAAAAAAGACAATACAACCACAAAGTAACTGAGGATATACATAAATTAAGTCCTAAAAATTGGATCAAGCTCAGCAAAAATGTTGATCTTTCAGACCAACGCTGATCTTCCGCTTGACCCTAGAGCGACGTCACGGCAAACTACACATTATATTATTAATAAATAATCATATAATTGTTGTAATAAAGAGAATATTAGTACTGAGTTCAATAAAATTACAAATATTTATAACATAAAATTCATATACAACACATATACATATAATAAATTTAACGATATTATACACAACATATTATATGGTAAACAAGGTACCTAAATAAATAACATAAAAAACAGCCTTAAAACAATACCAGAATTATATAATGCTGGTGTCGTGTCTTTGGCCCGCCTGTGATTTTTGATGGTCAACAAGAAACTTCTTGAGTTTAACCCTAAACCCTTGAACTGACTGCAGGTTCCTTATTGGCGGGGGAATGTTGTTCCAACATTTTGAAGCAGCATAGTTAAAGCTACCTTTAAAAGAGGCTGAGGAGTGCCGCTGCGTCAAGAGCTGTACTGCACACGTCCTTGTCCCAATCGACCTACGACTTGACATCCAAGTTAATTTGTCGTACAGGTATAAAGGCAACCTGTGCTTGATTACTCCAAAAAGGAGACAAGCTAGGTGTAACTTACGACGATGCGTCATCTTTAAAATTGAATGCTTATTAAGATATGGTGTTACATGACCTCTCAATGGAATATCGAAGCAGAATCTGGCACAAGCATTTTGAACACGCTGAATTAGTCTCTTAGTACTAGATAGAAGACGAGGGCCAAAAACAATGTCGGAATAATTCAAACGCGATAGTACTAAGGATTCTGCTAACTGAATACGTAGAGACTCGTTTAGGTATGGACGCATTTTATACAGAACTTTGAGTTTATAAAAACAATTTTGAACAGAGCTGGTCACATGTGTTTGAAATCTTAAGTCACAATCAACGTGTAAACCCAGGTTTCGAGCCTCGTAAACTCGCTCAATTGGTTTGTCCATGAGCGAAATTGTCACTGAGGGATTTAGTTTTAAAAGTTGAGATTTTCTGCCGAATATCATAAATTTCGTTTTTGTAGGATTTAATAAGAGTGAATTATTTTTGGACCACCTTGATATGTTAGCCAGATCATCATTCAGCTTAACTATAGCTGAATCGATAATTCGATCGATTTTAGATAAAAAAAAATATGATACAGCATTAAAAAAAACATACAACCTTAAATTTTCAACCCTCTTCGATCAACCCCTATTTTTAATGGATATTAGTATTTTTTTATAATTTTCTACTGGGATGATTAAGATTTTAATTTGAACCAGGTAGATGGTACTGCAATCGGGTACCAGAATTTAGGTGTTCTTTTTGTTGTTGTATGTGTTGTTGTTTGTCCCGGAATGGTTTAAATAAACGATTGGACCCAGTAGGTGGCGCCGCGATACTCCTCCTAAACGCTGGGCCTGATTTTGATGAAATTTTTTGTTTGTTAAGTGGATTTCAGAATAGTTTAGATTAACATTTGGTCCCGGTAGATGACGCTGGAATCGGGTTCTAGATTTTTATTTTTTAAAGGCAGGACAACGTCTGCCGGGTACAGCTAGTAATAATATATAATAACAGCCCATAAATGTCCCACTGCTGGGCTCGGGCCTCCCACTATAGGGGAACAAACAGTATACCCGCCACGTTTGTCCAAGCCGGCTTGGCAGGTTTGGCACATCGGTTATCTCGATGTGCAGGTTGCATCACGATGTTTTCCTTCACCGTTATTAGCACGTGGTAGTTGTAACAATATGCACATTAGGTCAGAAAACTGCTTAAGGGGTGCATGCGTTCCGGCCAGGATCGAACCCGCGTCCTTTGAGTTTGGGACGCGTGCGCTAGCCATTACGCAACCACGACTTAGTGACTTAGTACCACATAATTGTTCACAAATCGGAGCCTGCATACCCAGAATACATAACTGTCGCTGAAACAGAAGTCAGTTTACATGTTTTGTCATTAATATCTGATCGTAAATGAGCATAACTCGCCTCGAAGGGCACAAAGCGACTAAATTCACGTGAAAAAATTACTTCAGTATTTTATTTAAGAGAGCGCAGTGCGGCTTGTTCAAATATTTAGAACCGGCCATTGAGGTACGGTACCTTCGCCACAACGACACGTCTGTTTGCAGACTTTGGGCCTTGGTGACATATATACCGGAATGTTTGTCCAAACAAATAGGAATGGCAAAAAGGCTATACCTATAAGGCGTATGAATACATACGCTTTTAGACACAGTTTACTGCAATTATTCATTTTGCTAATTGATTATGTATAAGATCAGTCTCAGGTATGTTTCACATAAATCCCATTAATATTATAAAAGGGATAGTTTACGATGATAAACGTTTGTTACTCTTTTTCACATAACAATAACTGAACGGATTAAATATGTTACAATTTTTCAGGAAATAAATAGTAGTCAAATATTGTTCAATTTCAAAATTTGAATGTAAAATTGTACTGGTGTTTTAACCTATTACAGGATCTAGGTATTATAGATAAACTAGCGACCCCGGCAGACGTTGTCCTGCTCTGAAAAAATAAAAATCTAGGACCCGATCCCAGCGCCACCTACCGGTTCCAATTGTGGATTTAAACCATCCGGGCGGGGTGGACCACCTACTCAAACACACAAAAACAAAATCACCAAAATCGGTCCAGGTGATTAAGAGGATTCTAGAACCTGGTCTCAGCGCCACCTACCGGTTCCAACGAGATAAAAAGTATCCTATGCCCGTCTCCTGGTTCTAAGCTACCTCCCCACCAATTTTCAACTAAATCAGTACAGCTGTTCTTGAATGAAGCTACACAAAGAGATTGTCAAAAAATTTGGTACACATGTAAATTCCATATTGAAAATGAACTATTTATCCTGAAAAATTATCGCTCGCATACATACACACGAATATCCGATACGCAATTCAATGTGCGCGGGTAAAGCAGCGTGTGAAACTCTAGCATTTTATGAATTACATTGAATGCATTCCGGTATAATTAATAAAGCATTCCATGTAGGTAAAAGGTATCAGCGCATTCCCTTGACCTGTTACATATATCCTACCACTTAAAAACAAAACATAAAATGAATGATTATCACATGGCGCATTTTGTGGCTTTAACGTGGCATTTGTAGCACCTTTTGTGTTGCAAATGTCCATAGGCGATGGTAACCACTTACCATCAAGTGGGCCGTCTGCCTGTCTGCTGAACTTCTGCAATAAAAAAAACGACATTCGTATATATATGTTAATGAGACATTTGGTTAAAGTGACTAAATTGAGAGGTTTATTAACATCTATTGATATATTTCCAATAACTAATACGTCTTTAGGAGCGTCTGGAACCCTTCCACCTTTGGCGCACTAGGGAGATCGCCCAATTGCGCCCTGCTCTAAGGCCTTCTCCAGTTTTCGACATATTCTAGTCCTTCTTTTTCTTCCTGATGACCTGTCACCGGGCTAAAGGAGAAAGTGGAAGCTTCCACATCCTCGCGGGAACGTCAAAAGAAAGTAGTCCTTCGATTTCCTCGTAGATCCTCTACGGGCAATCTCGTGCAAGTCGACGCTTCACCGAGCTGGAATCGTCCAACACTAAATGGCCCTCCATATTCTAGCCAGAACATCAAGAGAACGCGAGAAAAGAGCATGAGAATCAATTCCAATCTCTTTCAACTTTAAACTCAATAATCTATCTTTCTTTTTCTGCTGCACCTACATCGCCAGATTAGTTAAGAATTTCCTTTAGAGGTAAGGCCGCCTGTTGTTTTGCCAAGATGTATTGTAATTATGCATTTTGTTTTTGTAATTGTTTATTTTGGTGAGAAATAAAGTATTATCTAATCTAATTTAATTCTGAGAGCTATATCGCTCATCTTAATTCTTTTACAGATGTCAACATTTTTGATCTTATAGGGAATGTCATAATCAGTAGGGTATACTGCTACAGGCTACAAAAGACTGTCTTCTTTAAGTATTACGGAATGGCTAAAGTTGTTTAAATTTGGATGTTACATTAAATTAAATCTAATTTTTGCTTACAAGGTTCTCATAATTGAGTCCCTTGTTTAATATTTGAACTATGAAGTGGAATAATCTGATAAAATATGATGTTGTAGAGCTTCAAAAACACTTGTAATACAATATATTCTCCATTAAACGGTTATTTATGGTTCCGTAGCAAAACAACAAAAACAATAGATATTTGCTATGAGGCGCCAAGCAACTTCTGCGCCGTCGTGCAAAATACTATAAGTGCCTAAAGATTCAGCCAAAAGTATTAAAATGTTTAAATTTCATTAATTTAACGATAATGTTAACAACATATGGACGAGGGTCCCTGGATATGTATCTCACTGCAGAACCGTTCTCTATGCATGAACTGAAACGCACTTGCAATTTTAAAATAAACGATGCGAAAGTGAGTGTCGTCGGCGAGCTAGCCATAGGTATAGTGGGGCGCACACCTAAACCCAATCATGCGAGTTATTGGGCAGCGACCTGTGTCGTAATACGGGATCGCCACGGAACCGAGACCAACCCCCGGAGGTAAGTAGCTGCTTTTCTGAATTCATTTACGAGACCAGCTCCCGAAGTTGGAATCAAAATGTGTTTGTTAAACAGAGATACCGTAAAAATAGGTACCTGTTTTAATATACCTACACATAGTATATCTAAAAACTATAGTTTGTTTATACACGTAGCGCTTGTTTAAATATTTATTTTTCCATATCCAAGAAAGGAAAACGGAAGACGTTCTTTTTTTTATTGCGTGAGTTCAGCAGACATGCAGACGGCCCACCTGATGGAAAGCGGTTACCATTGCTTATGAACATTTGTAACACGAAAGGTGCTACCAATATGCTGCAACTCTCTAAAAGGGGACTGGAACCTGGCCACTAATGCCAGAATACAACTCAAACTTGTTATTGAGGCATACCCTAGACCAGGGGTGGTCCAGACATTGCCCTACCACCTGGCAAATAACTATACTAATTTTTTAAAAAATGTAATGACAACACTTTAGTTCCCGTCAAAATCAGCCTCGAGACTGCTTTGAGTGTTTCGCTGTTTAACATAAATTAGGATTTGGCCCTGAAGGTCTACTTGAAAAAATCACCTGTATGAGTCGGGATTGTCGAAAAAAAATTGTATTTAGGACTGATCGACCTATGGCCGGTCCCTTTAATTTACTGACCGTTCATATGCCTTACTATCGGTTAAAATTTGACATAAGCTCCATACAAGTAATGTCAAAATTATACCACTGGTAAGGCAATAAAATATAGAAACCGGCCATTAGTCAGCTTATACGAGCTCATCTTTAATCATGTTCCTATGCAATCATAAAGTGACAGTAGACTAAGTATTGTTTGATCATCTATAGCTAAAATACTATACAAATAAACACTTTAACGTTAGACTGAATAAAACTTCATATTGGCATCATGAAATATTTTTATTTTGACGCGGTCACTTTATATATAATATTATTAAATTCTAAACATACCGGCTCTGTACATTGAAGCTATTTAATAAGAACAACTGGAATAGGTACATAAACGATAGAGAACACGATGCATTTTTTTTAGATTTCTTATGTCCGAGATTCACATAAAAACTAATGGGCCGATTTCGATGCGGTTTTCGCTGATATATAATGTTTAGAGTCAAAACCTGCGCTACATTTTATACCGGGAATCCCGCATGATTTTTTCTGGGAATTATTAAAATGATCAGATTAAAAAAAACGAATTCTAATATGATATTTTAACTAAACGATAGCAAATTTTATGTAATAGAATGAGTGTTTTTTTTGTATCCCAGGAAACCCGGCGGGATTTTTCCCGGCGGTGGCTTGTAGTTGTTCGTGTGCATAAAAGTTTGCTTACCTATTCCGACACAGTTTTCACTAAAATGATAGCTTCAATTCTTTTTTAAATGCTGCGATACTTTGTGTTCCGGAAATCCCGCGGGAATTTCAGGTTAAACGTAGCCGAAGTCGCGGGTATATCTAAGTATAAAATAAAATACTTGTAGAAATATGTTGTAAATAAATTTCAACGATATCTATAAAGATAAATAAAATTAAAATGTCTGTTTTTAACGTCAAAAAAATCGGGGAGATAATTCATACGAGGAGATTCCGAACATGCAATTTTTAGATTTTTTTTGTCTGTCTGTCTAAATGTCCCGGCTAATCTCTGAAATAGCTGAACCGATTTTGACTCTCCTTTCACTGGCAGATAGCTGACGTTATAAGGAGTAACTTGGGCTACTTCTTTTTACGCGGACGAAGTCGCGGGTATGAGTAAATAGAAAATAAAATTGTCAGTAGAACAGAACACCAACCTCCAAGTTCCCGCCAACAAACTGCTATAGCTTTTTTATTTATTTTTGAGGCGGGGAAAATGTATTTCGCATACTACCGAGTCCTTTACTAGGGATTAGACCAAAGCGACGAGAGGTAAGACCACGAATGGGCACCAGAGTCAAATCGCCGGCTTGTGTGGAGACTCGACTACTCAATATTCCACTAAAACCCTTCTCCCATGTGCCCCGCGCTTATGGCAGGAAGAGCGTGAGACTTGGAACGTAGTTACGTCCACGCTGATCCTAGCTCATCAGTGCTTGAGAATGCCCCAGGAAAGGCAAACTCACTAAACTGCTAACTAAAGCATGGGAAATAATTTATAGAAATTCGTTGGTAAACAAAACTTATACAGCTACAAATAATCTTCTAAATGTGTTTGTTACATTCTTGAACTTTCGATTTTATACGCAGGTAGGTCAAGTTTGAACGAGCGTCGTGCATTATTGGCTTCAGTTCAGACTAAAAGATTCATAAAGTAGCTTACGAGGTCCCAAGCCGTACAACTTTTACCTCTCAAAAGAATAAACCGGATCCCGTAGGAACTTTTGGAACATAAAAGGGCCGGTAGCGTCTGTCGCAGCGAATACTGTCGAATTTACATATTCATCATACATACCTACATACATTTAATATGAAATGGCATAATACAACAATGTATCCATAAAATTGGGCACATCTCCCACACTTGTCATTTTACCTGAAAATTTTAGTATACAGACGATTTGATAGAAATGTTATGGATTTTTTTTACCCATTTTTATCTTGTTCGACACCTATAATTATTTCGACAGTTTTTATACTTCAAGTACCAATTATTAGTTCTATTGGCAAAAATGGAACTCTTATAACATTGTCGTGTTCGTCTGCCCGTTCAGCTGTGTACAGTCAGAGCTATTTTCCGATGCTATAGTTAAACGAAAACAGTGGACGTTTTTGTCAATTCTACGGAAACTCACTGTGGGTGAGGCTCACGGTTTTGGCCAATTTTTTACAACTAGTTAATATAAAGGTACTTTCATATTTACGAATAATAATACACGGAATTAGGTTGTGAAACCTAATTAAAATAGATCGGTTATAACAGAGAATAAAGAGGGAACTCGTATGGAATTCGTATTTATTCTTTGCTTATTACTTCCATGAAAATGGTGATCTTAATAATGAAGCCAATAATTCTACACTTTACGTCTGTTAATCCTAATCTGCAGTTAATGCCGATATAAGTCATAAATGGCTTGTTGTAAAATGGAACGCATTGTTTTGTGAACTTATGTGTCAATGTCAAACTAAAATAAAGAGTCTTCTACAGCGAAATGGCAAACGATGAATTGTGTGTTTTTATTTGGTGGTCCTAAAAGAACTGTTTTAAATAAAGTATAACAGTATTAATAACGTGCCTCTCAACAGGCTAACTCTCACTTCTCATACAATAAATAGCCACATACTACTATAATGTGATACTACAACGTGTCCGATGTACACGTGTGTGCAAAAGCTTTACTGAGACTGATCATTCGTTTATTTTTGTGCAGGATCCGCCTGAATAGCTGCAGATCACTCTTTCAGCAATACCGGGCTCGCTGGGCTCCCTGACTCCGTGGGAGCAGAAGCGTTCAGCAGTTGTGGGTGAGAGGAGGAGGATTCTTAACCGAATAAGCCATGAAAGGCAGAAGAAAAAAGTGGCGACAATCTATTAACTCGACCGGCGGAGATCGGAAACTATCTTTACTTTCCGCTTCGTAACATGTTCTAGCTAGAAAAGAAGCAGTGTAAGAAATTTTAGCAACTCGGTCATAGTAATCTTGTATCGCTACGCCCACTCACTTTTATATCCAAGCGATGACGAAAAGAGCCGAGTAGTATCACAACTACCCGCAGTAGTACCTAATCAGTAATCCAACGCATACAATACTACAATAATCTAACAAATTTATACCTAGCCATGAATAAAACAGATTTCTCTGTGATTTTAAATCAAACGCCATCTTTATCTGTGCAGGAATAGAGAAATAATACAATTTCCTGCGGCCGGTCGGCCTGTCCTAAAAGGCGACAAAACAACCCATAGCCAGGTGGTAGAGTATTTGCCCGACTGGATGGCTACCACCCCTGGTCTAGAGTATGCCGCCAAAACCAACCTTGAGTTGTGTTCCGGCATTAGGTTGGCCAGGTTCAAGTCTCCCTTTAGAGAGCAGCATCACATTGGTATTACGTATGTCGATAGTCAATGGTAACCGCTTTCCATCAGGTGGGCCGTCTGCCTGTCTGGTAACCTCATGCAATAAAAAAAAGTAAAAGTTGCTATTTTATAGAATGCTTAATAATATATGGCCGTTGTTAGAATTTTTTGTGTCGACCAAAACAGCTACGAAACGTCTCCACAGACTTCAATATAAATTTTGAAATGAAATAAAACCATTCACAAGGTAACCTAATTATCTTGTTATCCATTATCCTAAACACGAAATTACGACATAAACTTTTTAAAGTTTGGGACCCGACAAACGCCGCAAACGATCGGAAAGTTCTCAACTCCCCATATGTGAATCGAGCATGATTAATCACTTTACCAACATTTAACTTATGTTCATATATGCATGTGCTAATACATATAGGTATATGCTAGGATTTGTTATTAATAAATTTGGTACGTGCTTGATAGTTTACGAAGTTTATTTGCCAACGGAAACATAAAAAGGATATAATTGTAAATACTTCATACTGGTATTTTCTTAAGTTTTCGCGACTAGCACATGTAATTAATTAAAAGTGGCCGAAAAGTCGAAATAAATTCAAATATAAACCCGTTAAAATATAGTTTGGGTGCAGTATAGATATACGGCACATTCATTTATTACTTGAGATATAAAATTAATTTTGAGTGGTTATAAAAAAAATAACCACGAAGGCTAAGGCGGGTGCGAAGCGAAGCGGAGTTTACTCAGTGGGTACTGGGTAAAAATCGCACGCAAAAATCATTCGATGTTTATACCTGCCGTATTTAATTATGTGGCATGTTGCCAACCAGAATTGATCCATAAATTTAATATTGTTACGAGTTGCAGGATTCGTTTTTTTTTTAATAGCTGGAGTACAGCAAACAGGCTGACGGCCCACCTGATGGAAAGCGGTTACCGTCGCCTATGGACGTTTGCAACATCAGAGATGTCACCAACGCGCTGCCGGCCTCGAAGATATTTTATTTTATTTTTATTTTAATGCCGTTGGATATATTATAGAATTTATTAGAACTATACAAAAACATATAACACCGGTACAAATGTAATTGAACACAACCACTCCAAACGTAATGCACGATTCAATAACACGCGCAAAGTCCGTCACTAAATAGATTACCGAATGTACACAAGTCTTGCCTCGCGGTTGGTTATCGCTCGACTGCCTCGTCCATCAATCGAGGCATTGCTTTATTCTGCACGGGTGCAATATGTCTGTCCGGCCGCGTGGACCGAATATCTTAGAATCACACCTGGCTAATGACTGCCATAAAAGATTACAATACACAATGGGCTGTTTTTCTAATCACAAATTTTAAAAGTAAACAAAAGAATTCCAAATGCCGAAAATGTAATAAAATGTGTTACAGAGCTGCAGGTGTAAAGTTGTCTTTGTCGGCACCTAGGTCGTAACGATATGTTTGGTTAGGCGCCTTATGCCTTATATTACCTATCTTTCCCCTCTTTCCCGAAAATTCGCACGCTGGATAGAGGCAGGCGGTGCCACCTGTCATCTTAGCCATGATTCGTGCCGGGAGGCGGCCCCAGTACGTGTTTCTACCCGCTATACAAATATATTAAAAATACTGTCAATAAATTGTGAAAAACCTATGAAATGCCGAATATCCAAAACAGACTTGGCTAAAAGGTGTAGCCATAAAATAAAAAAAATATCACAAGGACCACGTTCACGACCGCGATTTTTCCCGTTCCACTTGCTTGCCGGCGTTACAATCGTAAACCCAAGTGGGACGGCTATTCGAACCACGTCTTGACATGGGTCGTTGTGAGCGTTGCGTGATCGAAAATCATGACGTCATTAAAGACTTTTCGCCAAAACCGCAACGACCGCGGTCGCCTAGTGGAACGGCTAACGGAGCATTTTGGGCGTTGTAAGCTACTGGTAGAACGCTCTGTTTATAACCTTTAAATGTCAAAAACAGCTGATGATATGATATTTTGATTTTGAAACATTGTGGGTGATAAATAAATCATCTATTAGCATAGATGATTTATTTATAAATATTAATTAGTATTTAAAGGAAACTTGAAATACTTTTACGCTATGCAGTAATTATTTTAGTACAAGCTGATCGACCTAACCTGCATTCATTTCAGTTTACCATATAGTTTTGAAAATGTCTATATGGTCATGGGTAAGTTATCTTCATTGTGATATTATTCAGTTCAATCAAGTTAAATATATGTAAGCAAAAACCCTGGACTAATTATATAATTCATTCGTTTTTAGGGTGCCAATTCGCATGGGCAACTGGGCTTAGATTTTACAAGTGAACAAGTAGATAGGCCGACACAAGTAAACTTTGAGTTTTATGAATGCAAAATAAAACAAATAGCCTGTGGCGGTGGACATACTCTTCTACTTGACAAAGACGGCAAATTATTTTCGTGTGGCTGGAATGTTAAACTTCAACTTGCAATGGATAAAGATGTATATACCTTCCAAAGAACTTGGAAACTCAGTGGCATTCATTTTACAAACATAGCATGCGGTTGGGATTTTAGTTGCGGTGTAACCGATGATAAATTTCTCTTTGTATGGGGCTCTAACAGTCATGGTCAATTGGGTTTACCGAAGGAACATTTCTCCGAAACAATGAAACCTATAAGACTTCAAGTCAATGCCCAAAGAGTTTCAATGGGATTAAGACATACAGCAATAATTAATTCTAAAGGGGAAGTGTGGGTTACTGGATGGGGGAGACATGGACAACTAGGTCTTGGAGAAGAAGTTCTATCTTGTGACAGGTTTACCAAAGTTCCTATAAATGCAAAAATATCACATATAGCATGTGGACACAAACACACAGTGGCTTGGTCTAGTGATGAGAAAGCATTGTATGTTTGGGGAGACAACACCAATGGCCAGTTGCTATTGGATACTTCAAAGTATAGTAAAATTTTCAACCCACAAAAGATTGATATTGATGTTAGGCAAGGTGTTAAGAAACTGTTGTCGGGCTGGTCAAATGTATTACTTTGGTTGGAAGATGGAATTTTATACACTTGGGGACAGAATAATTGTGGACAAATTGGATTGGAAGATATAGTTTTAGGCAAAGTATCTCACATCAAACTGCCAGGTAATTTATTCTGTATCTGTATGTTAAAAATAAGTTGTATAACCATACTAGGCATTGGCAGTAATAACCATACTGGGCACCAGGGTGAGCCCCCATGTCAATAATAAAATTTAAAACTTATGTAACTTTTAGTAAAGTTGCTACTTTATCAAACATCTTAATCAAGTTTTTAGTTTTCAAGTTGGCTATCTACTAATGATATTCTCTGTTTAAAAGTAGAAAATTAGCAGAAGAGCAGTCAATTGGCATGTGTCAATAGGTATTTGACAATTGGCATGTCCCCCTAGGTCCCTGCACCCGTGTGACATGAACTGCTTGCAGGACCGGATAAATACGACCCTGAGTTTCAAACTAAACACTTAAAATGCATCTAGGGTTTTCTGGGTATGGGAATGAAGTTGAAGTATTTTATAAAACCTTTTATAGTCCATCAAGTCTCCATCAATATCCTGTATTCATTAAAGTAAGAACAGTCATCCGATAGTAACACAATACATTTTTGCCTTCATTCCAGGTGGCAGACAAATAAAAGATGTAGCAGTAGGTTCTGAACACACTATCTGTTTGGCAACAGACAATACACTGTGGGCTTGGGGCTGGAATGAGCATTTTAATTTGGGCATGAAGACAGATGATGAAGCAGTCAAAACACCTACAATGGTTCCCTTAGAGGTTATTGAGGGTGCTGAAATAACTGCACTTTATGCTGGTGGGGCACATAATTTCATGGTGACAAAATCATTGGAAAATGACAGTAATAAAGTAAAACAAGCTTTATAATATTAGTTTTGACATAGCCCATTTTAAGGGACCATAACCACTTTGATTTTGCTGCGTTTTTTTTATATTTAAATATGAAACTTGAGGGTTATGTCCGTAAGTTTGATGCTAAAGAGATGGAATCAATTCTTTGCTCAACTTAAGCAATATAGTTTTACCCTGGAACTAGATTTGAAAATATTTTTTTGCAATACATATAATTTCACATTCCAATTTTATATTTAGAACTGGCAAAAATGGTACATGATCTAAAAGTAAATTCAACATAAAACTTTCTCTATTTTTTTATTTCTTTCCAGCTCCTTGTTTGGCATGAGTAGGGGAACGCGGTTTATTTAAACATCTGATACTTGCGCGGTCTACTTTCCTCATTACTTTATGCCTGCTACTTAAAATGCAGCTTGCATGCTTTGGAAGTGGGCATAACATATGAAGGGTAAAGAACGGCTGTGATTTGTCTACAGTTATGATTTCAAATAAGTTTGTATATTAGTTTTACCTAGAGGACCTAGTCAAGTAGATTTATTCTGTTAAAAGGTGCTATATTTATAATCTAGATTAAGATAATTATGAGTGACTATTGTACAATGTACGTTACAATAAAATAAACCTTTAAAATATAAACTGTTTTATTAAAAAATTAACATATTTATGTATTTTAATCATAGTTATAAATAAAAATATTTGTTTTAATAAAATTATGACTGCAATTTAAATGTTGAAGACATAATCTCATAAAAATGTTTAAGAGCTATTGTTTTTTACACAATACCGCAGTAGTCACAAAAGCACTTGGGCTTGATAGGCTATGTTATATGCAACAAAGTTAAACTGAAGCCACACACCGATCATTTGTTCAATACCTAGCCAAAAATACTAAGGCTATTAAAAAAAGCTTTAGCTTTTGACCAAAGTGTTTTTTTGTGTGGTGTCAATGGTGTGAATACAAGTTGAATGTAGTTTCTCCATCCGGAATCCTATCTAATGAAATTAAGTTGGGCATATGTTAAAGAACCATATCCTATTTATTGTTGATGACTCATCTCTCTGGTTTCGTATATACCAGAGCTAGAAATTATAATTCAAAAACACCTATCGACCACGCTTTGAAAACCATTGTAAATTTCATATGATATTAGAGCAATAACCCCAAACAAAAACTTATAAAAATAATAGAATAATTACTTTTGTTTTGGAAGCATTGAGTTGTTAAATATTTATCAATGTTTTAAGTAGAGGTCAACTTTGCAAGGATTACAAGAGAATCGATTATTTTTTGTATCCAATATAAAATTTGTAGACTTCTTTGGTTCGATCTACAGCTTAAGAATCGGTGAAAATTTAGGATTCGGAAAATCACATTTTCAACATATTTTCGCAACGCAAGATTGTATCGTTAGCGACATTTGAGTAGTAGGTATATCTAAATAACATACATACTTTTTATTGAAATTGTATATTCACTAACTTTTTGCTTAAGCTCAATCTGCCCATTAAGTAACAATATATAAAACTTAAAAAGGCTTTATCTTAAGCTTTATTTACATTAGTTAAATCTTTGTTATCCTGTTTTATCATTATTTGCCAGTTAAACAATCTTACATCTGATTTAACTCATCAGATTCGCAAGTTAACTAACTAATGCAAATGTAATACATAAAATATTACGTACTTATTCATATTTTTTTTAAATTCCATCTCATTGATAAAATATGCAAAATGAATGTGACAAGGACAAATTATAAGAAAAACTATATTTTTATAAAAATACTGTATTTTTTAAAATAACTTATTACATCTCACAAAAATTACTTCCTTTCTATTATTGCACTTGTATAAAAATGACAAGTTTTATCTGCAAATCTTGTTTCTAATATAAAAACAAAACATTCTTTAAAACTGATAAAAATTGTAAAATAACCGAAACAATCGGTAAAACCTAGTCCATTCTTTACATTATCCACTTTCATGACGGCAAGCAGGAAAATGGATAACGCGAGTATGTAACCCATATTAGAGGTAAGATAATAGAACAGGAGTTCCATCCTTCATATCACTGGAAGAAAGAAAGTAGCATCAACAAAACATTCTATCAATTTCAAATTGTTTTGAAATTCTGTAGCTATAATTTATTTTTTAATAGTTTTACACGACTTATAATTCCGATCAATAGTTTTCGCTTGCGCAGAAGAATGCAGACCGGTTTCCGAATAATCTATATTGAACTTTATACGCAAGCGGAAATGGTAGAGCGTTGCTTGCTATACATTCTTACCTCTGTTACGCTTACACGATTCGTACACTGCCGCGCGCTATTAAAACTCATCTACTGCGTAGATACATCGGGCAGAATCATTAGTTGTGTAAGTATTGTTAAAACACAATTTGACGCTTATATCTATTTATACTTCTTCGCCCAGTTTAATATTTACGTTGAACATAAAGGCATTGCCTGTAGCAGACTACCAATCTAAAATGCACAACGGTATTTAAATAAATGTAGGCACAGAATATTTATGGTCGCTCTTGATTAGACGACTGCGCAATAGACGCCTTTTAATATAAAATAAGTTACTGCACAGTCTTCTGTAGCTAATCTAAGGAGGCCATGTTTTGCAAACCCTATATTCTTTGTGCCTTATTCCACAATACGGTAGTTGACAATTTTTGAGAAACAGGTTTATTTTGAGTCTTATGGTCTATTTTAGCTTAAAATATTTAATTTAGCAATTTTATATTTTGACATTTCGTCACAAAAAAGCGTCAAGCTGTCATGGCGTCAAGCTGTCATGGCGTCTCGCATGACGTCACAGTGTGCAAAACAAACATCTGTTTCATTGCAGTGTTATCTGAGAAGTCATTGATAACTTCATGTGTTTTACACACTATGACGTCGCGCGCTCTGATCGGCGTTCATTGTCACGTGGCAAATGGCTGCAATATAACAATTTTATTTCTCAAAAATATCAATTAATATTTAATATTTTAGTTAAAACAATTTATTTTTGTCAAATTTCGATCGTAATCTACGATATATATTAAAATCAGTCTATATTTTTCATACTGTCAACTACCGAATTCGTGTGAACCAAATATTAATATAATATTCTTTACGGGGATGTACGAACTTCGCTAAAACAATATGGCTGGTCAGTAAACATACATTTAATATTTATAGAGTTTAAAGATATGTTTCACTTTTATTTTATGACACTGCAATATATCCTTTGTATATTAGACACATCAATGAAATTAAATTAATTTGGTTGATAGGCACAGAACTGTAGGGACACGACAAAATTCAATGATTGATTATTTTCTTTGTATCACTGGTGGATTCATCAAAATTGAAGAACATAAATAAAACACCTAATGCCACTCACTCACACACTCACGTGATAGAGTTGGATATTGTAATACCAATTTGAAAACTCGGAAACTGCATTTTATTGTAAATATTTAGCTGTGTGTACAAAAAAACTATTACTTATTAAAATTTAGTCCATTCCAACAAATATGTCGCTATGAATGTATTCTGCGCCAACAGGTACATCTGCACTTTGTTAACAACAGATGGATGGATGGATGTATGTATATACACATAAATATGTATGGTATATAATAATACATGTAGGAGGAAGAAGCCAAGTCTGTGCATTCTTTAATGACCTCGTGAAACCACACTATCTCAAATTTGTAAGTGAATAATAATGTTATTTGGTTATATGCTTGGGATGATGTTGGTTGACGACACAGAACATTTACATTTAAATAAATATAATATATATTTGTATTGCAATGTATGTAACATTTTCCTCTATACTTACGTATATACTAGTATATTATATCTATTGCATATCTACCCCATTCATACCGAGTTTCTGTCCATCCAAAGGTTGAAAGAAATCACTGGAAGAAATCACTCCCAGTGATAAGACGGCCTAGAATTATTCTATTCTATCAAAATATAATATATATATTCTATCAAAATTATATATATATATATATATATATAATATTTTAATTGTTCACACAAAATCAGGAATTTTTAAGTAACTGATGCGGCTCAACGACCCAAAATGTGTCCTGGCCTCCGAAATGAGAATACTTCACTCCTTATTATTTTCCTTTATTTTTACAGGAACTTTTATATTACACAATTTACTAATAAATCGACACCAACAATTTATACTACGCTAACTCGAATTTTAGGTAAATTCGATTTTAATGCCAAGTTGCTAAAATATGGTTTTTTATATGTAACAAAAAAATCGCACAAAAATGACAAAGTTATAAATTTTATACTACGCTAAGTAAATGTAGTTTTAGAAATCACTATCTAAATTACGCTAAGTAAATATTAGCGGAGTGTGCGCGGGGAGGGAACGCACCGCTTGTTTGTTTACATTAGTCGAACGACACTTGTCGCTGTATTAGATGTGATTGCGCGGTTTTCAAAACATTATCAGTAAATCATAATTGGACCTACTTACGCAAAATGGAACCAACCCACATACTGACAGTTGAGAAAAAGCAGTTTTTATTAAAATATTGCAAAAAAAATTAGAATTTAAATTTAGATATTGTATGCAAAATTTTAATAAAAACAGCTTTTTCACAAAACTGTCAGTATGTGGTTTGGTTCCATTTTGGGTAAGCAGGTCCAATTGACAGCGTTATTTTTACAATTTATTTAAAATATTGTTTGTGATATTTGGTTATTACGAAAATGTCACAAAAACGAGCTAAATATTTAGTGGATTTAACCATGAAAGCGAAATATTCATTGAGGACTGTTGATGAATAATATATCTTATGACTATTTGTAAAAACCTAAGACTATAATTAATGCATAATAAAATTTAAAAATATTATTGCAATCCAACAAAAATAACACTTTGATCTCCCGTAATACACTACGATAACATTAGTTAGACGAGTGTAGTCTGTAAAGTTTTATTGAGGAATTAAGTGCATATACGGCTAACTAGCACTAAATCAAAAAATATAAATAAATAAAAATAAATATGGCAAATTACAATGAATAAATTAAGTATTAACGTTACCAAATTTCCAATAAGTATCTTAATTAATATAAAAGTTATCACGTTTTTCTTTTTATAAGCATCTACTGTAAAGTACACTTTTATGAGCTAGCGTAGTATAATTGCTGGTGTCGAAATAGTTTTGGTTTGTGCAGAAAAGTGCAACCTCGCTTCTGACATGAAAATAATCTACATTGAACTTTATCCACAATCGGAAATGGCAGTATTGCTTAGAATACATTCTTAACTCTGTTCCGCTTACACAATTCATACACTTTCGCACGCCACTATAATTGGTCTACTGTGCAGGTTAGTCGGGAACAATTATTAGTTATGTAAAACTGTATAGCGCAACATACTGCGGTTAATATGGTAAGGCCATAGTTTGGCGCGGGCTGTATTGTAAGAATATATTGAAATGTTACAAAACATATTAAATGCATCTATCTACACACCTAACCGAAGTGCCATCTTATTAAAGCAGCAGTTGGATCCCTTTATATGAAGTTTTTAGAGCTTTCAATTGTTTCTCTCAATCACAAACATTAACTTCAATCACTGTTAGCATAATCTCCATAACATAATCCAATATAGTCTGCCGATATTGCTTAAAAAGCTATATTAATTTTTACTTCGTTTTTCTATTAATACACCTTTTATTAATATTTACCTAAAAGCTACAACACTTAATTGGGAAAACCATAAAGAGATGACATTTTAAATAAGGAACATTGCCAGAGTTTTTTAATACTAACAGTTGCTCACAGCATTCTTTTAATAACAATAATTATCTGTACACTATGAATAGTTCATTTTTTTTTCTTTAATTACACAAAACATCTTTCTTTGAGCCACAAAGTTCATACAACAATACCGACCCGTAAATGTTTCAGAGTTGGTCTTCTAATTTTAGGAGAAAATACAAAACTATTCTATAAAAATGTCATAGTTTCATATTGAACAAGCGCTATATTTCAGTCTTAGTTAAATATACCAAGAGTCAAACATACACAAGTAAATATCAACTTTTTAAAAGCTCATTGACATTTTCACAGTTGTTGGTATTGTATAGCTTAATGTGAACTGAACTATCATAGAATAATTTTGATGAAAGTTCCCCATTCTTTTTACTGCCATTCCAAATAGAATAATTTACAATTACCTTGAATTTAACATGTGATTGATAATATCCAGAGTCAAAATTGTCACAACTTTTAAGCAAATTATATTGCATAAAAAAATTCTGTTGTGTTAAATGTTAATTTTGAATCTTTAGCTGATATCAATTATCAGTACATATTCTATCATGTAAATGATAAATCTCATTAAAACTAGAGGCAAGAGTTAGGGAGCTATTTATAATAAAAATGCTGTTTGCAACAGGCTCTAATTCTCACTCTCTCTCATTCTCTTGGCATTTTTAGATTGCTACCTCTTTCTTTCACCTTTTTGTGTCTTGCGTTTTTCTTTTTTCTCTTCTTTTAATTGCTTTTGCTTCTCCCTATAATGTGAAAAATTCAAATTATTAATATCAACCATGCATCTGTAGCAGGTCAAGTTTGTGATAAAGCAGGAAAACCTGAAATGTGTAAGTTAGTACCTATTTTAGTCATATTGCATGTTGGTAATTGTGTAAAATATTCTCTTCCCATAAATACTTTATATGGTGTAGGTGCATATGAAATTGCAGTAGAAGATAGTGCATTGACGAATCACATAATACCCTCTTAAGAATAGTATAGAATATTATATAACACCATTCTATGGATAGAACAGCCTCAAGTACATAAGCACAGCCCTACTTTTAAGGAAATTGATAAACTATTTTGGGAACAAATGTTTAATCCTGCTACCTCTTCTATCTGATCACAGTAAAAGGGGGTAAGCTTAAGAGATGTAATGGCTTGATCTCATGAGGGATTATTTGGCCATAGAATTAGGTATGCTGAATATTGTATGCAGCTATCTTGGGTGTTTCTCTTATGGATAAAATTAGAAATGAGGATATCCATAAGAGAACCAAGGTAATCTACATTGCTCGCAAAATTATCGAGTTGAAGTGGCCGTGGGCCGGTCACGTCTGCTGCAGGTCCGATGGCCGTTGAAGCAGACGAGTCCTGGAGTGGAGACCGCATCTCAGTAAACGTAGTGTCAAACGCCCTCCAGCCCGATGGACCGACGACCTGTGCAAGGTTCCTGGTAGGCACTGGATGAGGAAACCAGAGACAGGGATGAGTGGTACCGTCTTGGGGAGGCCTACGTCCAACAGTGGACTATGACTGGCTGAAGACGACGAGGATAATCGTATGAAATAGTGAAAACTAGACCACCATGTCAAAAGCAGGTGATCTGAGCACAATCAGATCTTGTTAGAATGATGCTGCATATGTTTCTGCAGTTTCAGTAGTAGTAGTAGTAGGGGTAAGTATACCATCACTTCCACCTACTATACCCACCCACTACTTAAAATTTGTGCACCAGATATCTGAGTAGAAGGCAAAGTGAAAAATGAATGGTATGATCAGTTCAAAATTAAAAGTTAATGTATTCACCTGTCCTCTTTGTCCTTCTCTTTTTTACGTTGAGCTTCTTGACGGGCAAACTCACGGCGTTCTCGGGCAGCAGCTGCTACATCAGCTGCATTTGTATTTTTAACTAAATTAGATGTTTCTGGCTGTTCCTCTTGTTCTTGATTCTCCTGAAAATATGTTCAAACCATTTCAATTACAAATTCAAATCACTAATAAAGATTATGAACAAAAATTAATAAGTTTACTTGATTGAAGATAAGCAAATAAGTTTAAATACCTTGAAATAAAATATTTACCTCATTATCAGAAAGCTGACTATACTGTGAAAGTATAGCATCTCGAATTTTTTTTTCTTCGTCTGTATACTCTCGCCGTGTAGTTGTTGCCGGCACCTGAGATTCTAATAGCTTCGCTAACTGTGCGTCCACATCCGTTGCAGGCTTCGATGCCTCCTCTTTCGGCCTACACGACTCCCATTTCTCTAATATCTCTTCTACATGCACAGTTATATCGGTCTCCTAGTCAATAAGATAATTTAAATTAATATAATCAGAGCACTTAAACCCATGCTTGACAAATAGAAATTCACTCACCACTATCTCCGATAGTATGCCTTCTAGGGCATCTTTCTTTTCATCAACACTTTCCTCGCTTTCCAGAATACCCGAAATGTAAGATCCAAATATGCCCTCATCAGTTTTTAATGACTTTAATTTCTCGGTTAACCATGGCTCAAATTCACTTACCGCCGCCGCCATATTGCCTACTCTATTTTAAACTTGACACTTGACAGAAAATAAATATTTTATTATACTTTTTTAAAATATCTTGGTATTATTGGCGCTCATTGGCTTTATTTGTACTCGGCATTAAAAATATATTAAATCATTAATCTGAGACATATCACTGTTACTGTCAAAGTCAAACCCTCCGACATAGAAATACCAAATCAATTTTGTTTGTCATCCTTCAACCTTGTTTGAAAGTTCAGTTGTTGGAATTTTGCGTTTTTGTTAGATTTTAATCGAAAAATAATCGTGTGAAAAATGTCTGCTCGTTACGATAGAGCAATAACAGTATTCTCCCCCGATGGACATTTGTTACAAGTAGAGTACGCGCAAGAGGCGGTTCGAAAAGGCTCTACAGCGGTAAGTAGCTTTTCATGGTTATGTTCATGATTTGACATTATTTTGTTATTATTAAATGTTGGTAGGTGGGTGTACGAGGATCTGATGTGGTCGTACTTGGTGTGGAAAAGAAATCCGTCGCAAAGCTTCAAGAGGAAAGAACCGTCCGAAAAATATGTCTTCTTGACGATCATGTTGTCATGGCGTTTGCCGGCTTAACAGCAGATGCTCGCATCCTCATTAATAGAGCACAAATTGAATGTCAGTCACATAAGCTAACCGTGGAAGACCCTGTGACTTTAGAATACATTACAAGATATATAGCTGGCTTGAAACAAAAATATACCCAGAGCAACGGGAGACGACCTTTCGGTATTTCATGTCTTATTGGAGGGTTCGACTATGACGGTCTACCTCATTTATTCCAAACTGAGCCATCTGGCATCTACTATGAGTGGAAAGCAAATGCTACAGGCAGATCTGCAAAGACTGTCAGGGAGTTTTTGGAGAAGAATTATACAGCTGAAGAGGTATCTACAGAAAAAGGAGCAGTTAAAGTAAGTATTTTCCTCTTTCATTTCACCTAATCAAAGTTTATTCTATGATGCCCCTCCTATTGGAACTCTACAATCACATTTACATATATTTTGATATCACTTGTAGTTCTTAAGTTTTTAAGATTGGGTAATATTTATAACCACTATTCCACTTCTCTTCAGAGGTGTAAGAAGGGTAAAAGGTGTTATGATTATATACTATCTTAATAATTGAGGTTTTCCTATTGCACAAACAGTTCCTGAGACTAAAAACAACTTTCTACTACTAATTTTCCAATATTTTTATCAGTAATAATAAAAATTACTTTAAAAATTCAACTTGATGACTCAACAATTTATAATAACAATTTTTAAATTGTGAAATTACTGTTACAGCTTGCAATAAGAGCATTATTAGAAGTGGTCCAATCAGGACAAAAGAATTTGGAAATAGCAGTGATGAGACGTAGTCAACCTATGCAGATGCTTGATGCTGACACCATTAACTCTTATGTCTCTATTATAGAAAAAGAGAAGGAAGAAGAAGCAGAAAAGAAAAAACAGAAGAAGTAGTCTTTCTGAAAAGTTTTCTTTTAATTAAAACACTGCTTAAGGATTTAATAAACTTTATTTGTATTATGTGCTTTTACAATTCTAGTTTAAATTATAATTCAGAATACTTTGCTTGAAATCTATTAAATTAATTAAACATCAGTTTTAAATACTAAGTATAGACTACCCCTTTTCAGTAGCCATAACTTTAGGTTGCAATATTAATCATCCTAACAATTAAATAAATCAATACTTTTTGAAATATGACTGTAAAGTTCCTTTAAATCTGATCCACATTCTTGATTTGGACCCCTGGTTGGTATAAAGTCATTAAACATTTGATCCCATTCTCCATTGAAATTATCAGAAGTTTCATTATTTTTCTGAAATAAGAAAAAATCAAATTTAAATTTTATTCTAGATTTCAAGAAACAAAAATAAATATAAACAAGATAAAAATGTAAGCATTATTGTTTTAAGCCTATCAGAGTAATACCTCTATTTTACTATAGTTGGTGCTTATTAATTACAGTGATCAGCTTTTAAAATTTAAATAAATGACTATAGGGGAAATATTACCCAGATCATATTGATACTTGTAATCTCAAATGTTGTGATGAACCAACTCTCAAAACTGTAAAATTTTTACAATAATTTGTAACTGACTCCTAAAGCATTTACTCTTTGACACCTTTAGAATGTTACTTTTAAAAGATGAAAAAAGTATTTTCATTTTCAAAACAATAATGTTGGCTCTTAAGAAAATTAAAATTACAGATATTGGCACAGCTCAAAGGATATAGTTAGAAAATGTAGGAGTAAAAGGCAAGGAAATATTAAGACAATAAACAAAGTTTGCTACACAATAAAACTCACATCAATCATAGAAACATCATAATTGTGGTCACTGCTTATTGAGGGCAACACACAATTCAATGAGTTGTGGTCATTTTCCTTTTCAACATTCCTGATGATGCCAGCATCAATAGTATTGTTAATACCAAACTCAGCCAACAAGTCCACATTGGATTTGGAGTCCAAAGGCTCAGGATCCAGGTCTGGTATGCTTAAGAGCTGTGCTGGATAGCCCTCATTGTTATTATGACTAGATTCACCAGTTATATTAACTAAATCTTGAGATTGTCTGGAATATTACGTTTTCACATTATACAAATTGGTTCATAATATTTTCAATGAAGATTTTTACTGAATCTCCCAGGATCCAAGAATACCTATCATGTTTTAATCAACATTATGGAAGCATATACCACCCATAAATATGTCTTCATAATTGGTTAATTCCCAAAGCTGTGAACAAATATCCAAGCAAAATTGTTTCCACATTTATATATGTACAAGCTCCACATAAAAATACAATTAAAAGCTCCAAAATCGAAATCTAAAACCCTGCAATATATTAAAGTGGAGTATACCTACATGAAAGTTTAAATTCCTGTCTTAATAATAGAACTAATCTTATGGGATTTAATTATTGCAGGGTTTGTAAGATAATTATGAATATAAATATTTGTAGTTCCACACAAATGCAATTGCACACACAGCTAGTAAAATAAAGCAAATAAAATTATATAGCACTTACTCATAGTCCACCCATTCCTTTTTGGTGTCATTAGAACTAAAATAAGCAGCAGTATCTGTGAATAGGAGAGGTAATGGGTAAGGTGTGTTATGTAAGTTATTTGGTAAGGATAAAAATAGTGTAATAGGAAACCTATGTCAGGTATAGGATGGTCAGGAGTGGGGTCACTGTTTGGCAGACACCAATCCATTTCAGTGATGTCTTCAACATCGTAATAGTCATCTTGTGAGACTGAAATGAAAACAATACATTTCATAAGATAATATCTTTGACAGTAACAAAAGGAATTTTGTTAATCTCCTACATTTTGAATATAAACTAGTAAACTACTAAGTTTCAAATGATCAAAAAATAATATTCACTGTAGGGAGAATAGAAATTCATTCTTATAAAACATGGTTGTATTTGGAGCAGCTGCTTCAGAGCCGGGGTCTGTTTTCTTACTTTTTCATCTGTACCTAGCATGCATAGTAACAAATACAATGATTAAATTATCCTAGATATTAGGACAATTTTCTTATATTGTGTTAGAAGAACAAATATAATTCTTATGGGGAAAAATACACCATATTCATGTTACAAGTTATACATCTCAGTTATATACTAAAATAATAGTTTATATATTAAAATTATACAAAATAACAGAATTTAAAAATGTTACCAGTACCAACCGTTAAGCCCCATGTAATATTTATACGAGTCATAGTCAGACTTGAAATTACAGAAAGGTTTTTGTGAATTCTGCATAAACAAGTCTTGTGCAGCCTTCTTTAAAGCTATGCGCAGAGCTCTTCGTGCTATTTGTAATGGTGTTAAATAAAGTGTCTGTTCCGCATTGTTACATAGAATCTGAGAATAAATTTTAAACCAATAATAAATGCATTGTACAATTAGATGATTAAACTGGACACAGGTAGGCACAGCACAAACAAACGCATGTAGGTATTTGTTTAAGTATGCAGTACCTAGACAGTATTGTGCAAGCCAAAATATAATTTTCCATATTACCTTAGGTCTAAAACTTCTTTTCATTGCTAAAGCTTTTCTTGATATTTTATTTAATAGCTCGGGCCGCCCGTATTGAAAGTAATCGTGAACATACTCATGCATGTACGGATTTTTAGAATTGCATAAAAGGTCCTGCAAGTGCGACGTTACCTTCCGAAATCCGTACAAATTTAGCTGCCTGATGAAGCTCGAAATATTTGTTGTCTTGAATATAGAGTGATCACACTTCAGATAGTTATGGAGTACGCGATAATTTAAAAGGATAGTTCTCCCAGTGCTACCCCATAAAATAGCATCTGTGCGTAAATTCAGTAAATACCACAATTTTTGTGGAAAACGCATTTGAAAAATCGCATTTTTATCTTCCTGCATTGTTTTGAAATGTTTTAAATAATAAAGTATTGATGAAGTATAATATAAATGAAAGTTTTAATGTTTCTTCTAGTGTTGAGTCTTCAAATATGGCGCCCGCCGCGCTGCGCTAGCCGCTGACCGCTGCGCAGTCCTGCGCGCAGGACAGCCCCTTTCCCATCGCTTTTCATTCTATCTATGACTTATATATTACAAATATTGAGTCAGTAATTAAAATATTAATGGAAATAATTAATTTTTCTATGTTTGGCAGTAAACCCCATTAATGAATATCTATTGTAATCTGTGATTAGATGGATCAACCAAAATGAATCAATCTAGTTGAAAGGCACGGAACAGAAAGTACGCAACGTTAACGGTCCTTAATAATATTAAAATTATGTATAAATGAATCACTTTAGTTAATTCATTTAAATTGAAAGATATAAACGAGAACCTGCTAAAATCTGAAAAATCAAATAGGTACATCAACCAAGATGGTAAGAACTAAGAGCTCATTGGCCGCCACTGTGGTTATTAAAATAACTAGCAGATGTTTGACAACGTGACAGCTGATAGTAGTATTATGCTGGGGCCACACCTGTGATAATGTTAAAGTTAAGCGGTCTTATTCATAAAGTTAAAGTTTGTAGGCATCTTTAGCACTAGGTAGTTACACTATAATCTATCTCGCAAGATTGTAAACTGTCGAAATATTGTGAACTGTAACATACTGCTTACAAACGCGTTATTTTACGGTAGATTATAGTTTATCAATGTGAAATCGTCACATTGTGAAATGGCATACGATGGAACGTACTGCTGATTTATCAGTTTTAGGGTTTTTTTTATTGCAGGACTTCAGTAGACAGGCAGGCGGCCCACTAGGTGGAAAGCGGTTACCATCGCCTATGGACATTTGCAACACCAAAGGTGCTACAAATGCGCTGCAGCTCTCTTAAGGGAGACTGGAACCAGGTCACTAATGCCGGAACACAACTCAAGGTTGTTATAGCGACATACTTTAAACCAGGCGGTAACCATCCAATCGGGCAAATGCCCTACCACCTGGCAAACCTGGCAAACGGTAAACCGTTCTTTGTAAATAGTGTTTGAAATAAAAGACAGGTCTCAGTCAAATAAGTTAAATGGCTTCAAAAATTTAAACCTAAACTTTGGAACTCATACACATATACTGCCAAAATTCTTTAACTTGCTGGAGATATTTTCGCATTTTTATGTTTCACCTGGCGCCGACTTCAAGTTGTTGTAGAAAATTTAATTTTTAGTTATTCTTCAAGTCGGTTTGTTTTTGTTAAAAATTAAAGTAAATATTTCTAAGAGAAAAATTCTTAATTTTTCTTACCATTATGTTAGAATTACTAATACTTACCAAATAGTAAACATATACTTGATGTCATAATTTTTAAAGTACATTTAGTTTATTTGACGTACACCTGTATTTATTTTTAACTCTATAGACAAAGAATGACCTTCCGTAAGACTAACCAATCAGCGCGGGAGGTACGTTCCACAGCATGCCATTTGAGAATATTATGATTTCAATTTCAATTGGTTAGATTATAATCTACCAAAAAAGAATACGATAAACTGTAAGCAATATGCTATGCACATACAGTTTACAATTTCACGAGATAGATTATAATCTAACGGTATTTACAATTTGATGGTGACATATACACACGTTATCTGTCAGATATGACGTCAATGACCATTAAAATCACAGAGTACTTTATTAAAACCAATTTCACATCACTAATAGGTAATGCATTACACCCATCGCCCCATCTGCGTCCTACGGCCTATATCTGACCTTACTAGCAAGTGTGGCCACAGCATACGTATTGATGTTGTTGTTGTTGTTTTTCAAATTTGCCACAAAGGCAGGCAAAGGACGTAGTCCATACAGCCTTGTCAGTTGTATTCATTATAAAGAAGTCATGGTTATTATAAAAGGCCTAAGCCAAGTCAAATGTAATTTTATCCAATATATCTATAATGTATTGTACTCTGTGTCCATTTCCATTTTTACAAGTCCAATCCAGTCATAGTCAAAAATTTATAAATAATTTTATAAGTATCCTGGTTTCTTAATAAGTCCTGGGAGGAGCGCGGGATCTCTCCAGGGTCGTTATAAATCTTGAGGAGTGAATCGATCATCACAAGTCTAGCCATTGAGAAATGAATACAATTAAAGAAGATATGATCAATTGTCTGATCTTCTGCATTGCAATAATTACATGTGGGTGATGAAACAATTTTCATTCTAGCCAAAAATGCATTGACTTTACAGTGTCCAATTCTTAGCCTGCAGACAGTTGTATAAAACTTTCGTCCCAAGTATACATTAGACTTCGAAAACCACGGAGTAATTGGCTTAGTAGAATTAATAATGTAGGAATGCCTTGAAATCTGACAGTCAGTTTCAGATTTTGTCAGTGTTACCAGATGGGGGGATTTCCTGCAAATTCGGGACTTTTTTGACGTCGGGGATTTGGGGGTAAAGATTCTTTGGGGATATTCGGGGGAAAATATTTTGTTGTGAGAAATTTCTGGCGATATTTTAAGTATTAATAATTCATCTACAAACACAATTATCATCACTACAATTATTATATCTAAGTTATAATACGGTACGGTATTATTACTTTATCTAAGAATTATACTCTACTAGTAAATCATACTTCAATTGAATAGTTCATTTTAATAATTCAATTCATTCGTTCGTTCATTTACATCATTAATTTTATTTATTATTCCGTCTCTACTCGTATGCGTCGTATCTTATAGGCTACTTTCCGTTAGACTCACAACGACTACGTTCACAACCGCGGTTTTTCTCGTTCCACTTATTTGCTGGCGTCACAATCGTAAACTCAAGTGGAACGGTTATTTAATCCACCTATTGACACGGGTCATTGTTACCACCCCCCCCCTGAGCGAAAATGATGACGTCATTAGTGACCTTTTCGCTACGACGGTACTTTTGCTTTTTTATTTCTCCTTTAAAATAAGTAAAAACTGTTTTGGGGATTTTTTCTCAAAAAGCTTATATTTGGGAATTTTTGACAAACACTTGGGGATTAATTGACATGGTCATCTGGCAACACTGGATTTTGTTCAGTTAATTTATGAAGTTTTTGGCGGGAACTGAAAGGAGACGTTGTACTGTGCAGTTTTATTTTCAAAAAATGTGTATAATTACTCTAAAATGAACAATAGTTGCAGGATATTGATAGTTTTTGAGTAGAAATTATGTGTTTTTGTGATAAATGTGAACTGTATAGTCAGATGTCTTTCCAGTTTTCACAAGAACTCCATTAATGGCGTCGGTTGTAGCCTGCAATACAACTGCGCTACTATACGAAGACCTATTAATTAACATGTTTCCGACTGAAAGACTTTGATTCTATGGCCATGAATAAATTTTAAAAAAAAGCAGTTTAGCAAACTTACAGATGTGTATACTTATTGGATAATAATAAATAAATATTGTGAAAGTTTTGACTCGTACTTCTTAATTATTAACAACAATTTAAAAGTGGTCTTTAATAATTAATATATTTTCACATTCTATTCGTTCACATACCAATATTATAAATATTTTGTTCTCTAAAATATAATGGATAAATCAAGGTAAATGCACAAGGGTCTCTTTCTAAAATGACTCATTAATCTAGTTACAATGGGTTATGTATGTTTATGTTATACAATATTCAACTATATTTCAGATTTTCAATGCTACTTTTAGAACCGGGAGAGATTTATTTTGAAGATTATTCATGTACTATATCTGACAAGGATTTACTGAAAGATGGTAAAGCTAGACAGGGTCGGTTGAAACTATGTTCCAAATCTTTAGTATTCGAGCCTAGAGATTGGAGATATCCTTTAATAAAATTGCACTTCAGAGATTGCAATGATATATCAATTGTCAACTCTTTGTATCAGAGTAACAATGTGATTAAAGTAAAAATGAAACAGTTTGCCGAAATGTTGGAAGAAAATATTCTAGCACCATACAAGTTTATTTATGAGAACAGAGATTTTTATGTTCACTTTGACTTTGCATCAGCTGAGGAGTGCTTGAGTCAAATGCAACAATTACTGAGAGCCTCAACATTGCATGCACCAGAGCATAACAGTATGGTAGCAACAATTCTCCATTCTAGGTATATGAGAATGGAGTTTGATCGTGTCATGATGGATGATTTTACAGAAGAAATAATATGTGAACTTCAGGCTGAAAAAATATCTCCTCTTGTAAAGCATCAGGGAAAATTGGCTGTGACACCAACAACCATATACTTCCAACCATTTAGTAATGTTGAAAGTGTAAGTTTTTTTTTTGCCATCCTCCACCATGTCTTAGGGCAGGGCTTTTTTTTATTCTTTTGTTTTTCTTTACTGTATTTTATTTAAGTTAGTACACATGTACCATTTTCAACATAACATAATGTATCCGTGCAGGAACAGAGAAAGAATACAATTTCCTGTGGCTGGGCGGCCTCTCGTAAGAGGCAACAAAATAACCCACAGCCAGGTGTTAGGGCAGTTGCCCAACTGAATGGCTACTACCTCTGGTCTATAATATGTCGCCATAACAACTTTGAGTTGTGTTCAGGCATTAGTGACCAGTTTCCAGTCTCCCTTAAGAGAGCAGCAGCGCATTTGTAGCACCTTTGGTGTTACAAATGTCTATAAGTGATGGTAGCTGCTTTCTATCAAGTGGGCCTGGCTGTCTGCTGAACTCCTGCTATAAAAAAAGTGATCAAATCTCTACTTTAGGTCACTGTATGTAAATATCTTTCAAGATTATCATTAATGTTTATCTCTTGTATTTTTTTTTGGTCTGTTATACAGCTTATAGTGCTTTTAACATAAATGAACCATAAGTATAAGAAATATTTTTATACATACACACAGTTTTACATGATGACATTAAACAATGTGACAACTGCAATCATAATAATATGTTGGCATCCATATTTGTGCATAATCTACTTAAGTTTGCAATTTTCAGAGTCCTATTTTGAAACTAAAACTGAGTCATTTGAAGAGGATATATAAAAGAAGATTTTTACTAAGGCAAGTTGTATGTATCCATTTGCTGTTTGTAATTTATTTGTTATTTTAATGTTAGTTTGTTGTAAAATATTTGCTGAATATGTTTTATTATGCATGTTGTCCCCATCATCGCACAATGATCTATCAAATAAATTCAACATTTGGAGACCAACATGATTTTGTATTTCTTTTTTTAATAAATATTGATTATTTTTGATTTATAAAAATGGTTAAGATAGGTTTTATCTATATTTTAAAATATAATAAATAAAATAGACATTATATAATGTCTGATTATTCACTTTTTTCAATAAAATTATAACAGGGTTTATTTCTGGTAATATCCAAGATTTATAAACATTAAAAGGACCAAAGGATATGCAACAATTTCAGTTGTAAGGAATGGAAAAAACGCAACTTCAAAAGTTATTTGATTTTGCCATGATGGGGTGATATATGGGATCTCCTTTAATTTGAAAGATTAATTTTATACTAAATTTAAACACCTTAAAGATGACCTTGTTTGGAAATGTCACACAAATTTTTAAGCTACTAATAATACATGAAAAGCACTAATAATGAAAATGGATCACAAAGGAAATGTCAATCATAATACTCATCAAAGAAATTAAGTGTTATGTTTTGTATTTCAGTAGTCATTATCAGGTGGAAATATGATATATATATATATATATATATATATATATATATATATATATATATATATAATTTCTATTTTTGTCTTCGAATCTAGATTTATATTTAAATGTGATAGTGAATTAGTTTGGCTGATTTTTTTTTGTTTTTGGGTGTGGTATTGTTATAGGGTGCATTTATTTATTATTTGAGATATAAACTGAGTTTAGGGTGGTTATTAAAAAGTAACTATGAAGGCTAAAGGCTGCCATTGTTTTCCCCTTATCACAGCTTT
The DNA here is from genome assembly GCA_949752895.1 of Dendrolimus pini. Classification (NCBI taxonomy): domain Eukaryota; kingdom Metazoa; phylum Arthropoda; class Insecta; order Lepidoptera; family Lasiocampidae; genus Dendrolimus; species Dendrolimus pini. Next base: position 18,115,328 of record OX457127.1, read on the forward strand.
AATTAATGTGTTTTTATTAAATTCAAATATGGAATATATTTTACTTGAAACAAAGTCTTGTGCACCGTGACTGTGGGAGAATTTAAAGCATTAACAATAACCTTGTTATCAAATAGCCACATTGGTATATATCCATTATGCATACTGTATCTGTCAATAACTAATATCATTAAGAATTAAGACAATAACATATCACCACATCTACGTGAAACGGTGAAGAAAATTTATATGAATAAATAAGACCCTAGCAAAAATTTAGAGGCCATGATTTGTGTTAGAACAATTTATTTTATTATTGTTTGCAACAGGGTCTGGAGATATATAGTGCAGAAGAAAGTTCAGTGCCGCACATATATTTGACATTCCAGTGCGAGAGAGATAGAAATAGGATTTATAAGACATTAGAAGAGTCACCCAATGTCAATTTGGAACGGATTCATGCCGAGGAGATGACATTGCAATGGCAGAATGGGATTGTTTCTAATTATGACTACTTAATGTATTTAAATTGGTAAGTGTATGTCATGTACTATATACACATTTATTTCGCTCTAGTATATTCCAGATGGCTTTGCCTGTGTGTACTTTCAATATGTATTTCATGTTCATTCTTAGCCTGCAAAGTATATAAAATGTAACAAAATTCCATTCCATCCACATCCACAAAGTTCTTAAAGAAACGTGTCATTCTTAGATTTTCATCCTTATTAGTCATCTTGTAATTGTCATTAGGTAGTCTTTCTCCACTGCTAGCCATAGACCTTCCTCAGTTTGTGCCACATATCCTGTCTTCCCTTTTCATACCATCTGATGATAGATAGATAGATAACGCCTTATTGCTCACCAAATATACAATTTCAAAAATACTCAATTACAATATTGACATAGTAGAAACAATTGGTGGCCTTATCGCTTAAAGCAATCTCTTCCAGGCAACCTAACTTAGGAAGTTTAACCTAATCTGGCGATGTAGGTGGTGCAGATTTTTAGATATATCTTAAACGAACATACTTAAACTACATATTTTATATAAAATACACACACTTAAATTACTTTACGGATGATGGATCAAAAGGCTTATTTTTTTCAAAATAAAAAGGAAAATTCATTTGGGACTATAACTTGAAGTTTTTTCAAATTAGGTAGCATTTGCTAAGTAATGAATTAAAAAGTGTAAATAGGTCCCAATATGCTTTGCTCAAACTGCTAAATTTATCTTAGTGTGAGTATAGCCCAGTCTAAAAAGTACGTACAAAACTATTCCATGGGCAACATAGTGTTTTATTTATTATTCCATAAAGATCACACAGCTATGCATTACACATAACAAAAGTCGATATATTTTAATAAAGCTCATGAGCCAATAATGGATCTTATTTGTAGTCCAAACTTATACAAAAAGAATAGAATAAGTATTGTAAATGTGGTTCATAGTTTTCTAATAGTTTGAACTTATGATGGTATGGCAATAGAGTCACTTACTATTTTTCTTGGTTTTATTGGCACACAAAAATATCTCAATAACAACTTCACAAGGGATGAGGAATAGGTGGAAGGAGCGGGTATTGTAATGCCCCTGTTCCACCTGCATTACGAGTAGTGTTAATGACTGTGACCGAACAAGACCTACTTATAATTATAAAAAATAACGTGTTAACGGTGAGTGACATTAGTATAAGTAAGTAGGTAAAGGGCATGTAAACAGTTGTAAGTATATGAAAGCTCTACACATAGAGACAGAGGGTGGCGCTAAATTAAAAAATCTTTAACAATGTTGTATCTCAAGTAACGCATAAAACTTTTGGTTACATCCACGTGACACATTATTAACATTAATACTATCCAAAATGTAACAAGGACGTAAGCGACTAAATCACGTCAAAATTGATACTAAAAACCTCTTTAATCTAACTCTTAAAAACATTTATTATGAAAGCGCCGTCTAATACTCAGTAAAACAAATTTGATTTTCAACATGCATGAATTTTACCTGGATGCACTCATACGTTACAAACACATTTGAATATTAATTAAAATTAAGTGCCTACAATGGAAAACAAACTTTAAAAATTAAATTATAATACTTAGTATAATAGTGTGTAATAGCATGTTTAAGTATAGTTTACAAATATTGCAATATCACATGTAAGTAATGTCATAACTGAGTTAAATTTAAATACATTTAAAATTATAATTATCTTTGGCAGTAAGAGCAAAAGAGTGTTTACAGATTGTTTTACATGTGCTTTTATAAATATAAACGAGTAAATAGTATAACGTTTTACTTTATGTAAGAATAATAATATATTGTCATAAATATCTCACTGCTGGGTACAAACCTCGCTATTCCTGGGGGCATAGACCAAATTAACAGGTTTCACATGACAAAATACGTTATCTCCTTTATTAAACATTGGTTTGTTCATTTTTGTGTACTCATCCCAAAAATTGGGAATCTGTTAAAGTGGTCATGAATATTACAGTTTTAAAATCTGGGACCGTAGCGACCCACTTAATCTTAGCTAAATTGTAGGTGATTGGTTGAGACTTCACACATTTCTTGTGGCGAACTGAAAAAACATATATACTAAAAAGATATATTTTACAACAACAATTCTTCCTTGAAATGAATAATATTGTTATGACCGAATGCCGACAAAAAACCAATTCACATCTGCAGTTTATTACCTTTCCGCATTTGGACTTCTTTTGTTTACTTTGTGCTTCAAATTTGAAATTAGAAAAAAATACAGCCCATTGTGTATTGTAATAGTCATTAGCCAGGTGTGATTCTTGGAAATTCAGTCCATGCTGTCGAGTATTGTGTCGAGACATATTGTATTTGTATAAAGCAATGCCCGAACGGAGTGGTGAGGCAGTCTAGCGATAGGCACAAGCGGGACAAGAGGTGTGTACATACGATAAGCTATATAGTGACGGACTTTGTGCGTGTTAGTGAATCGTGCATCACGTTTGTACTGGTTGCGTCCAGTTTTATTTGTACCTGTTTTATTTATTGTACGTGTTTGTATAGTTCTAATAAATTCTATAGTCATTCCAACGGCATTTTAATTCTAGTCCCGTAATTCGTAACAATATCATAAACTATGTTCATGTTAGATAAAACTCTCGTTATCTCGACTTGATTTTAAACATTGCACGTTTACAACAGATACAAGTAAACTCGTCGTGCTATAGTGATTCACGAATTTACAACTTATTTAAATTAAGTGTGTTTGCATCCTGGCTCGGGAAGGGGAAGCGCCACTTGATCAGTTTCTCTGACTTAATATGCACATTTTCACGATTTTTACATATTGATGGTAAAGCAAAAATCGGTAGGAATCCCCCTAATGCGCTTTAGATAAGCGTAGATATTGTAAATGTGGGCTGATATGGCTGATATTATAAGTATAGAATGATAACTTTTTTTTACATACTTTTATTAACTTCCAATGGATGTACCTATGTATGGATGTATGTATGTAAGTTCGGGTGGAATCTTCAAGTTAAAATTCACCACCTTCCGGTTTCCGATTGAGCTGAAATTTTGCAAGCATATGTATATCACGTGACAATGCAATAATATGGTACCATGGAGCTGATCTGTTGATGGAGTCGGAAGGTGGCCATAGGAACTCCTGTACTAAACAAGATAAACCCGTCGTGTTTGGGCTCGCTTGCTGCTACTTGATATCCAGGATTGCAGAAGCTTGTATTTTTTTTTTAACAAGTTTTATTGCGAACCTCAGTGAGACGGCACATCTAATGGAAAGTGGTTAGTGTCTATAGTATTTTGCAAGACCAGGCGCAAGGCCAACGAATTGCCAGCTTTGAGAACTCATTCTAAATCTGGCAATTTCTATCCCAATATCCCAAATGAGAGTGGGTATATGGGATATAGAGATTAAACAGAAGGAATAAGAAACAGAAGAGAGATAAGAAGGGAATGCAACTACGACGAACGACCACGATAAGATGGTATGAAACATGATTAGTGCAAAGCTAACCGTTTACGCCGGTGCTCTGTGAGAGCGTGGTATCACACCAACTGAGCCGGCCCTAAGGTATCTATAATCAAGATAATAATGCCAGTATGGCTATCTATGACGTCAAATATGTGCTAAACAAGAGTTATCTTAAATAAATATAAATAATATTGCAAAGTCATGAATGCTCTTATGCTGTGTATTTATTTTATTCGTCTGTACAACAGGTTATATAAAGCGGTATTATGCATATTCACTAGTCAGGGTGGGTGCCGATTTATGATTTTGAGTTATTTATGTAACAAAGTTTATTTAGTAGTTTAGTATTTTATTATACGTTATTAAATAAATAAAAACCTGTATATTTTGTATATTATGTAACGTTTAATCAATTAGCATACACAAAAAGGGTAGGTCAAATGCATAATACTTATGCAATATGATTATTGTAATACATAATAATAATATTGCAATATGTTTAAAATGTAACTCCCGTATTCTAGAATAAATATTTATGCCTCAGTGACGTTTGTGATGACGATTAATTAGTGAAGTTGAAAGTTGCGTGGCCCTGGGAGGCCTTGTGCAATCGATAATAAATACTTTTTATTATTTAATTACACGGATTATTAGCTCGCGTTTTTTTTGGCCTTTAAATATTGTGCCAGAATGTTTAAAATGTATAAATGACAAGTATGTTATCTAAATATTATAAAATTTAAAAATGCCGTGTCTCTTAATTGAAGCTATTAAAAAAAAATCAACTGGATAGACTATAAACGATAGAGAATATAATACATTTTTTAGATGTGGTTTTCGCTAATCGATAGAAAATTATTAGACTTAAAATCTGTGCTACTTTTTGTCCTTGCTATCCCGCGGGAAGTTTTCTGGGAATAATTTTAAATAAGCATAGCAAAATTTTATGTAGTAAAATGTGTAATTGTTTATTCCTGGAATCATGTAATTTTTCCGGGAGAGGTTTATAGTTGTTCGGGTGCATCAAGATTTGCTTATTCCGACACGATTTCCAATAAAACGATAGCTTACATTCGTTTTTAAACGCTGTGGTGCTTTGTGTCTCGGGAAACTCACGGGAAATTCAATTCAAGCCTGGACAAACTAAAATTAAAAAGATACAAGTAAAACTTTGAACAATTTATTATAGGTTCATATTTTTGTATCAAATATCTTCAATTTAGCCGAGGATCTTGTTTGAAGATGCCTTTAAAAACTTTTATGATAACGAATAGGTTCTTGACAATAGCTAAATAAGAAGTGTTAAAATAGCCTGTTTCATTGGATAATCCGTGCAGGAACGGAGAAAGAATACAATTTCTTGCGGCCAGGCGGCCTGTCGTAAGAGGCGACTGGGTTGCACAGCCGGGTGGTAGGGCATTTGCCCGACTGGATGGCTACCACACCTGGTCTAAAGTATGTCGCCATAACAACCTTGAGTTGTGTTCCGGCATTAGTGACCAGGTTCCAGTCTCCCTTAAGAGAGCAGCAGCGCATTTGTAGCACCTTTGTTGTTGCAAATGTCCATAGGCGATGGTAACCGCTTTCCATCAAGTGGGCCGTCTGCCTGTCTGCTGAACTCCTGTAAAAAAACACTTTTGGACTCATTTTAAGATTTATATCGTTTCAGCTTAGCTGATAGGAGTAAGAATGATCTCACCCAGTATCCAGTATTTCCATGGGTGGTGGCAGATTATATTTCCGAAACCCTTGATCTGAACAAGTCGGAAACTTTTAGAGATTTATCTAAACCAATGGGAGCGTTGAATCCTGACAGATTGGAGAAGTTAAAAGAAAGATACTATGAAATGTGCGATCCAAAGTTTTTGTATGGTTCTCATTATTCTGCACCAGGTCTTGTGCTATTTTATTTGGTAAGTACCTTTTTTGTTTTATAAATTCATTTTTTTATTTTTATCAATTCCCCAACCACCGCTGCATCTGTGGGCAGAGTTCTTTTTTTATTGTTTTTATTTGTGAGTTGTTGTTTTGTTTTACCTTTTATTTCTCTCTTCTTTATTTACGCTGACCTAAGGAGTTGATTGGAATCTACTCCAAAGTGGTTTGTAGTATATTATTCATATTATAAGTGTAACTTGCTTAAACTGGGAAATTATTTATGCTAATAAATGTAATTAAAATACCTGTCTGTGAATGCAGTAAAAATGCTAAAATTTAAGTGAAAAGTGCTATTTGTATACCTTGACATAAGTAACTCTTTTAGATTTTTTGACTCTGTACAGTTTCAGTAGATATTACTGAAAATTTCAGGGATTGAAGCTGGAAAGTTATTTTATATTTTTGTGTTTGTGCCTTTCCGATATCTTGTAAAGTTCAAGATATATTAATGTAAATATGTGTTAATATTGCGCCAACGAAGTCACGTGCACAGCTCGTTTACAGTGTGTGCTTCTCTGCCGGTTTTGTCGAATATATTATTTTTCTCCTTTTTCTGATGCATGCGTTAGGCAGGCTTTTCTTTATTTATTTTTTTTACCCTCTCTTTCTCTCTCCATCTCCACTTTTTTATAATCTTTAAACGTTTGTAGATTCTTATATCTAACTAGAGTTTTCCACCGGCTACACCTCTTGAAAAACCCTAGGCAGTACGGCAGTACCACTATGTTAACTACCTCCAATGGCTCAGCGACCCAAAATGCGTCTTGGCCTCCGAAACGAGAACACGTCACCTGTTCCTGTCCTGTGAGATTTCTTGCCAGTTAAGGGCTTGAAGCTCACACAGGTCAGCCTGCACTCTGTCCCTCCACCGGTACTTGGGGCGACCGACCGGACGTCGCCCATCCGATCGCCCCAAATAGGCCCTCTTCACGCTTCGATCCTCTCCCATCCGTTCCACGTGACCGAGCCAACGAAGGCGGTGAGATTTTATTTCTCCTAGTATGTTAGGCTCGGCCACGAGGTTTTCAATTTCGACGTTGGTACCACTATGTTACTTACACAAAATCTTAATTCGGTTTTTTTAAATAGAATAATAACAAAGAAACTAAGTCCATTAAGTCTAGACAACTGCCCAGCAAAATATATAGATGAGTCGAAGCCAACCTGATTTGAAGTAATTCAACGAATAACATGTTCTTTATGACAACGTAGGTATTTGTTAGTGAATTTGAAAAACGCGATTACAACGCCATCTATTTAGCTAATCTATCTCTTTTGTCGAAACGACATCATTTATTGGGATAAAAAGTATCCTAAGTGTTGATTCGGGATATAAGCCAGCACTGTGTCGAGTATCATCCATATACGTTCAGTATTTTTCAAAAAGGATGCGATCGCAGAACCATCTTTTTCGATATTGTTATCTATCCGGCGGTAACAATGCCATCTGTTGGGATAAAACGTCTAAGTTACGCCCCGGGATGGGAACTAGCTCTGTTTCGAGTTTCATTTAAATCCGTTCAGTAGTTTTCTCGTGATGCACTAACAGACAGACAGAGATAAGTTCTAAAACTTGCATGGTTGGAATCTCCTAGTCCACATTAGCCCTGATTTTTTCACATTTATAAACGCACTGTACAAACTCGAACCATGTACAGATTAATTGTGGTATATAGATAGATAGATGTATAACATTCTTGTCGAATCTTAACCAATATTTTATTTTACGATTTATTAGGTCCGTAAGTATCCAGAGTATATGCTGTGTCTACAGAATGGAAGATTTGATCACCCCGACAGAATGTTTAATTCAGTAAAAGATGTCTACAACAATTGTTTGCGGAATATGTCTGACTTCAAGGTAAATTTAATTAAGTCTTTGATTTTCTATCGACATTTCTATTTGTAAAATGGTTATATCAATGTTTATTTATTGTCATAATAAATCTCATATAATGCGCAAGATGTTTATTCAAGTTTATATAATATGTATATTGTATATACATAATATATTAACTTGAATAAACTAACTTAAACATCTTGGACATTTATGAGGGTTTATATTAATGTTGTGTCCCCCACTTCTGTTTATAGGGGGGGGGGGGTAGTCAGACAATATCTATATATTTATTTATTATTAAAAAGTATCCTACAGTATTTCCGTATGTGTAAAGGTAAAAATAACACTAGTAGTAGATATACTCGTATACCAGAAATGGATACCTATATATCTAGATAGTTTAAGAGAACAAAAATAATAATAACTTAAATCCATTAAATAATTAATTTGTGTCATTGTGACACTTCTGATGGAATAATTAAAAAATAAATGGTTAAACGTATATTTAACTTTTCCTTCCTTTTGTTACTTATCGTAATACCTAATACATTATATTCGTTCGATTTGTTATGAAATTGGTATACAGGTAAAATTTTCAAGTAGGCCTTTGTTTGCCATTTGACATTCCTTCACAGAAATTATTCTTTACAAGCTACATTATGATTTGGTATAATAATACAGGTGTGATTATTTTTCAAAATCAACCGATTCCATTACTGAAAAGTGTAATAGATTTCTCAAAAATCTAATGATACCACTTTAGTTTGGGTCAAAATCGGCCTCGAGAGAGTCCTTTGTGTGTTTTTCGCTAATTATCATAATTTAGGATTTAGCCTTGAAGGCTCATTTGAACAATAATATATTGCTTTTGGTTCGTCCACACCAAATTAATTTGCTTTCTTTGTATTAGAATGAAACTTATTGAAATGAAAGTGATACACACTTTAATTAGTTTCAGCTACGGTATTAGAGAGTAGGTGTAAACCATTACTAAATTTTATACATAAATTCAGTGGGCATAATTATTTTCTGTGCATATTTTTTAACATTAATATTGAACGATTACTCATATCCTTACCTCCTTTCTTGAAAATTCGGTTCTACATCCCGCGAAAACTTTTCAGTGATAAAGGGTTAGTATTATTGTAATTACATAAAATGTACATTGTATATACCAAATTACATGATAATTAGTTCATCACCGATGCTGTGAATAATAAATAGATATAATATTTTTCAACACACTTGCTCATAAAGTGGCTCTATGGTCACCGCAATTAGGCACAGAATGACACCCATAATCAAACTGTGACTAAAAAAAATTATAACTCACTAGTGAATTATAGATTTTTTTTAAATTTAATTGGTTGAGTTGCTTTGTTCTTAAAAAAGTTTTTATTAACAAAAAAAGATCGTGTTCTATAGAACAAATAAATTTATGTTCCTATTGCTTGCTCATTTCATGCAACTTCTTATTTAAATAGATAATTTTAACTCGTACGTGTTTAATAAATAAAACTTTCACTCATATATAACTTTTTTTTCTCTGTAATAAAAGAGAACTTTGAATTCCCCATTTTGTACGTGGCAGAATAGGCGCAAACCTGGCCGATCGCAATGCGCGCGCATAGGAAAACTGTTATCTACTAAATAAAATGAGTTTTTGTTGTTATTTTATTCACAAGTGTGTTGAAAAACGTCGTATGATACACGTGTGTATTGATGATTACCGTCCTCGGCTCTCTTAAGACCCTCGCCTACGGCTCGAGTCTCAATGGCGCCTCGGCGGTAATCACCAATGTTACACACTAGTACCATAATGTACTATTATTATGGTCTCCAAGAGATCCTATTTTTATCAATATATTTTTTATTGCATGAGTTCAGCAGACACCTGTAGACATTCGTAACACCAAAGGTGCTGCTAATGTGCTGACTAGAATCGTGTCACTAATGCTGGAACACAATTCAAAGTTGTTATGGCGGCATATTCTAGCCCAAGGGTGGTAGCCATCCTGACAGGCAAATAGCCTACCTGTGTTGTGTGTGTTTTTTGTATTCTTTCTCCGTTCCCGCACGGATAAATAATCCGTCTGTCTGTCCTTATATTACCTATAAGGCAATATTGTCTTTGAGGAATATTATGTTTTTGATATTACACTAGCAAATTATCTCTGTATAGTTTTGATATTTAGGAGCATTAAATACATTACAGGAATTAGTCCCGGAATTCTATGAGACAGCAACGAAAGGTGATTTTCTAATTAATAAATACGAAATTGATTTTGGCCTCCGCCATGACGGTACTCCGGTCAAAGATGTCGCTCTACCGCCGTGGGCTGATTCGCCGGAAAACTTCGTTCACAAGTTACGGGAGGCCTTGGAATCAGAATATGTGTCAAGGCATCTGCATTTGTGGATTGATCTCATATTTGGATACAAGCAGAGAGGGGAAGAGGCTGTCAAAGCTAGTAATGGTATGTATGTAGCTTTGTTCTGTGATGTTGGATCTGTTCTAGCATACGTATTGTAGAATTCTTACAGGTGTGGAAGCATGGAAGAAGGCATGCCAATATCAAAGTATTGCGTCGTAGTGGTTTACGTAAAATCATATGTATACTTATTTAGATTTGATATTATATATGATAAAAGCCGGAACTAGAGTAAATACTAGAATTAACCAACAATAGTTAGTAAATATCCAAAGTTCCTTAAGACTAGAATATGACCGCGACTTTTTCCACTCTTGACTTGAAATTTTCGCGGGACGCAGCTATCGTTTTAGTGTAAACTGTCGAAGTAACCTAATTTTTATTAATCCGCACAACTGCAAATCGATTCTCGGGATAAAAAGCAGCGCAGTGTTTAAGTCTAATAAATCGGCCCAGTACTTTTTACGTGATTCCCGAACAAACAGACAAGAAATTAAAAAAAAAATTGGATCGTGTTCTCCATCGTTTATATAGTTTGTTCCAATTTATTTTTTAATAGCTTGAATGTACAGATATGGCATGTTTTGAATTTCATAATATTATATTAGAGAGTGGTGGAGTTAATCTTAGGATTAACCAATAAGAGTTGGTAAATATTCATTTTGGGGATAAAACATTAATCATTTATTAGAATAAACCTAACATTTTCTAGGAAAACTTAAGATTTACATATAAAGCGTATGAATAAATGCTCGAAATTTTTCTGTGATCTCCGTAATTTCGTACTTTGATTAGTATTCAGTCAGCAAATCGAAAAGTTGCTAGAATGTGTGAGAGACCAAAAGATAACTTTTTTGTTCTTTCACACACTTAGATCTGTGTTTACTGCCAATAAAGCCCGCTCACCTTGGTTCATTGCAAGAACTATGTAAATGCTTCTTAAAGGTGCAATCAAGATATAGACTTTCTAATTTGTACTTCTTATTCCATACTACGCAAGCGTTACGTAATAGTAGGGAAAAGGAAAGCATAAATAACTCTTTTACGGCTTCTTTTGTATAGATTTAAGAAATATATATCCCCTTTTCAGTATTCCACCACGTCTGTTACGAAGGCGCCGTAGATCTCGAGTGCATATACGATATGAACGACCGGCATGCTCTAGAGGTCCAAATCATGGAATTCGGTCAAGTGCCCAAGCAGTTATTCACAAAACCGCACGTCAAAAGAATAATACATCAAATCAAAAAACCTTTGATTTCACAAAGTGTATCAAAATATGAACTCGAATGTTTGGATGTGGTAAAACTTCATAAAGAGGCCATAACTTGTGCCTTCAGACACAAAGATTGGGTTATTTCCGTAGGGAAAGATGGGACTTTGAAAGTGTATGATGTAGTACAAAAGAAACAAATACGTAGTGCATTGTTATCGTGTACGCCATTGAGTTGTTGTGCTTTGATCGATGATGGTTTAGTTGCTGTTGGTGCTTGGGACAACGAGATGTAAGTTTCTATTTTATTTATTACACCTATATAATATAAATGTTGAATAACATATTAACTATCATAATTTTCAATATTAAATCAATTAAATATAAATAATTTAAAACAATTAAATAAAACTACACAATATCACCACAGGGAGATTGCAATAAAAAAAAAATAGGATTCATTCTATATACATGCATATAGTACACATTATCATACCTTTTTTCCATTAACGTAGATAGAGAAGGTAGATTTCCACTTGATACAATCTTCTACAATGAAATAACTAGCAAGCCAAAAAAGATGCTAGTTTTTCCACTTAAATCCTTTAAATATTGTAAAATTACTAGGGCTTCTGAATTTTTTTAAACTAAGATAAATAAAAGCATTGGTCCATTATATATTGCACTAATGCAACACTGAAATGGCAGTTGTGGACGAGATCTGATATATTAACTAAATTACGGTATTACTGTATAGTGATACACTTATGTTAGAACACAACATCTTTATATTATATGTATGTGAGAGTTTATGCAATAAATGATATTCTATTCTATTCTATTATAGTATTAACAATGACTGTATCACTCTACTAACAGCTACTGTATCACTTTACTATTAACTACTGTATCACTCTACTAATAAGTCTAATAGTTTGCACTTTAATTTTAAGCCACAATTCGAATTTTAGTGGTATTTAAACATTTTAGCCCTTACACTCCTTTAACCTTCATAAATTACATTTTCAGTTATTTATATGATGTGGAATATGGGCGTGTTGTGGAAAGTTTTCGAGCTCACGACGATTCGGTCACATGTTTGCTATGGCTTGAAAAAGGTATTACTAATAATACATTACATTATTTTAAAACTAATTAAATACTTTAAGCTATTTTAATTTATTCCTACTATTTATTTGTGTCTTCTCATGGTATTCAGAGTTTAATGAGGTTAATAATACAATATAGCACTGTAATGTCTTAATTACTTAAACAACTTTTTTTGTTTATTTACAAATTTTATAGCGTAATAAACTATGATCATTACATAAAAGATTTTTAAAATTATTCGAAAATAATAATTTTGTAAATCATGATGGGTACACTGTTCGTCCCTCTTAAAAATGGGAGGCCCATCCCCAGTAGTAAGAAGTTATTTGCTGTTATTATTACTATTTATTTTTCATGGACGTTGATAGACTGATAATATTTTAATTTTTTATTTCTAATTGAATTGTATAATAATTTCAGAACGTCTTCTGTTGTCTGGTGGTTGTGACGGCGTAGTGCGTGTGTGGGGCAACGTGGGAAAAGTAGGCCAAGCCCTCAGAGGGCTGAGGGCGGAGTTTGACCACGACGTTAAAGTCACCTCTTTAGCATACAGGTATAGTTACTTGTTAACATTGCTACTGCACTTTTTTGATCCAGGTTTCTATATGTTACTTATGAAAGGTAGTAGAGTTTAGGAAAACTACTATGTAGGGATCAAACAGAAAAGGTGTCCAACAGTGAGCTTCAAAAATCGACCACGTTAGCGCTCGTATACGCAAAAGCAGTATATATCTATTGAGTTCACTTCGTCTATAACCACTGAAAGACGGAGGGGACGGAGTGAAGTGTGCCGAGTTGTTTATGCTCCGGTTGCATCCCTACTGCAATATCAACGAATCAAAAAAATACTTTCGTTTACCCCCTTCAGGGTGATTTTGCTAAAACGCTGCCGCTAGCATTCCATAGCGGAAGCTACACTATATGTAGTGTTTTGTCACTAACTTGAAGAACTATATATAGGTTACCCATATAACTCCAGATTGTTTTCTGGGATAAAGATGATTATCTATCTCATTGGTATATTTCTTGCAAATCTATCAGTTCCCATAGCTAAGAAGAAGAAACGAACAAACATCCAATGTCACTCTTGCATTTATATATTTATACTAGGACGAGCTCGCGACTTCGTTTACGTTTCCGGGAAAGTTCCCGCGGGATTCCCGGGATAAAAAAATCACAGATTTTATTACATGAGATTTGCGATTAGTATAAAAAGCACATTATAACTAGTTGTTTTTTAATTTGGCCATTTCAAATCATCCCCGGAAAATTTCCCGCGGGATTCTCGGGTTAAAAGTAGCGCAGAGTTTAAATCTAAGTATTTGGCGTAGGTCAGCGAAAACCGCTTCGAAATCGGCCCAGTAGTTTTTACGTGAGCCCCAAAAAAACAGATAAAATGACAAACAGACAAAAAATTTAAAAAAATATATTGCATCGTGTTCTCTGTCGTTTATAGTCTAATAGTTGTTTTATTTTTAATAGCTTTAATGTACAGACTTTAGAACTGTATTTAGAACTTTATAATATTATAGATAGATGAATATGTCATTTTCAGGCGACGTCGTCACGAATTAGATATAATTACAGCGACCAGTGAGGGTGAAGTGTTTATATGGGATTATACGACAAAAGAACTTTCCAGTAAAGTCTGTATTTACTCGTCTTCAGTTAGTGGACTGTGTTTTGTGTTATCGGACGACAGAATTGTTACGGCGAGCTGCGATGGGGACATAAGCGTTACAGATCTTAGTGTTCTACATCCGGTGAGTGAATTTTTTTAATAGAGTGAGTGCTGCGAGCCGATTCATACTTTATTCAGGTGCTTTTTATTGCTAGAGTACAGCAAACAAGCTTCCGGCCAAACCAATAGAAAGTGCTTACCGGCGTCTGTGGACTTTATTATATAAGCGGCCGACGCTGTCCTGCCCTTAAAAAGTAAAAATTTAGAACCCGATTATATCGTAATCTACCGGGGCCAATAATCTAAACCATTCTCGAATCCACTTGAACAAACACAAATAATTTGATCAAAAATCATATCGTTTAAGAGGAGTTGAATGGCGCCATCTACCGGGTTTAATTTAGTTTAATCGTGAATCTAAACCATCCCGTGGGGGCCCACTTGAACACATACAAAAATATTTTCACTTAATTCCTAAAACTCGATTGCAGCGCCATCTGCCTGGTTCAAATTTGAATCTAAAGCATCTCGGAATCGACTTGAACACACACATAAATTATTTCACCTATAAATCCTGGAACTCCATTGCAACGCTGTCTACCGGGACTCTAATTCACTTGAACACGCAAAAAATGTATATAAAGATTTTTGAGCCAGAAACGCTCGCAAGAAACTCCTCAGTGCACCCTACTAAGGTTTCATAAAAATCTTGTCAATGCTTTAAGAACATATTGAGGACAAAAATACAAACATTGATTTTTATTTTGAAAAGGTAACCTTAAGTACAAATATTAACAAGTCGTACAGCTAGTACAATATATAGCACAATGTGTGAGCGGAACAGATGATGTGCGAGCGAGATAGAGCAACCATTAATATATGCGCTCCCGCTTTGCGCTAGCCAGTAGTTCGTTGTCCACTGCGATGATTAGACGTATGCAGCTCCCATAAAGGTGTTTTTGCCTCTAGCTTTAGGTGTAAATGTATTTGATTATTGGTAAACCTGCGCGACAAGTTATCGTAAACGGGTTATAGCACCCCTGCATGAATGCTATTTCCTCATTAAAACCCCCGACCGATCATCTAAACGTCTCGTGTTCTGGCCGGAGAACTCTATATGTAGATAGCCCTCCGGCCATGAGACCCGAGAACTCGATGAAGCCCTGCATTGACGATTGCCTTATGTTTTTTAGTAGATGGGGACTGTTTCTGTCATGTATCTTAGCAAATGACAAAAACAGTCGCTATTTTTGGCCTCTTCGAAACCCACCAGACACTTACCCAGATAGAGAATGCTGCATGTTAAAATAAATTATTAAATTATTTTTATATAATAAAGTGAGCGCTGAAACACCATAATATCTTTTGCTTTTAAAATATCGTTATAAAATAATTTTAACAACTGGTTAAATAATAATTAATCGATACGATATTTGACTCGTGGCGTCATAGTTTGCTGATCTCGTTTAAAATCTAGGCCGTTTCGGCTTTTTATAATGCTGATATTAGTTGATCAACCAAATCGAATCATCATCATTATTAACTATGTTCTGGGTGTCTGGGATCGGCTGTATCTTATCAAATTTGTCTGTCAAAAAATAACTTTGGTTGGAAGACAGAACTGAAAGGACACAAGTCTCGTTAGATATTAAAAAGCATAGAATTATTACGCTTAGAAGTCGAGTAGGTTCTAGTGAAGTGTAGCACTTTTAAGTAGGACCTAAAAGTCTCAGCTCGCTTGTCGACGCGTCGGTCCCGTCAGTCCGCAAGACAAAGTATCAGTGTGACGAGCTCCAATACTTTAAATTCCCTACTTTTTAGAAATACTCTATTTACTTGCAACATTATTTGCACCCTTGTGTGCGTGTCAGCGAAAATAATGACATGGCGCTCACGCACACATCGATTGGATTTGGTTCTTCAAGTCTGAATGTAATTTTGTGTCTGAGTTGAATTGATTGTCATCTACCCTCTTTATTATACGAAAATAGAACAGCACAGAAAAATATCATCCTTCAAGTTCCAGAAACACAAAAGTTTGATCTATATATTCAAATCCATTTGTTGTAGGTGTACCATAAACGTTTGTCGGAAGAGACACGTTCGTTGTGTTGGGACGGCATCAGCGTTTTGTGGCTCGGAAGCGTCGACGGACGACTGCGCCAATGGAATATGCTAACGGTCATGGAAATTAATGAACAGAAGGCTCATGATGGTGAGTTAATAATGTTAATAAATTGTTTCTTTTACTAACTCTGTTCCAATGAAATATCCAAAAACTCAGGGGATGGCACCTTATTTTTTTATTACTGAATTACAGCAGATAGGCTCACCTGATGAAAAATGGTCACTGTGGTGTTAAGATCGAATGGGGGACCAAAACCTAGCTACTTTATTGTTACAATTGCCACGTGCTGACTGTGAAAGAAAAGACCGCGACACACTGGTGGAACACAAATACTTTTAATATTATAAATGTGAAAGTTTTGATTGATATTTGTTAGTCAATGACACAATATGGCTAAACGGATCTAGATAAAATTTGTGTAGAGATAGATTATAATGGATATGGAATAGCACAGAGGCTACTTTACTTACTTTTATCCCAGAAAAATGTACGGTTCCCGAGGGATAAAGTTAACATGAGCATGTATATAAATATAAAATATTATAGAAATTGTTTACAACTCAACCAACCTATAACTACCGCACGAGCGACGGCGCAGCACCCATGTTTAATTCATAGATTACCCACTTCTAATTTCATTTACTTTCTTTTTTACAGACGCGATCAACAGTATTTATTTCGATGAAAACTCGAAAACTCTAATAACAGCAAGTGAAGACAAAACAACTAAAATATGGAAACTGGTTCAAACCACTTGACCGAATTTATTTTAAAACATGCCATTATTTTAAAGAATCATGTCAATATTTTTTTATGAATTTTATTGAACTTTGTGATAGAAAAGAATGAACAAAAGACAACAAATTATATTTAGAGTTATTATAATTAAGAAATAGAAGCTATGTTCCTTTATCTATTGAGTTTTATTTCCAATCAAGCAACTCCCGTGGAACACCGGATATTTTTTGGCGTAAAATGACATAAACGATAAAAATATTTATTATTTATACAAAAAAATACTTTCTAGTTCAATTCTTTAATATGTTTCACAGGAAACTTCACCAGTGGTAAATTTCGGGATTTTATCATTGTCCAATATGAGGGTAGCTAAGAAATTCAGGACATGGACGGTTGTGTCGCCGACATTCCAGGTTTTAAATAAGTTAAACGGAATAATTTCCTAAAAGTTATAGAACCACCTTTCGAAGGTTTCAAAAAATTAGATATATAGATTATGTTGACAACCTCAATTTATGGTAGCTAAAATATGTTTATAGTAAATATTATAAAGCTACAGATGTAGTTGTTACTTGTATAATAGTGCCATAATTTAATAGATTAGATTAGATATTACGAAACAATAGGTATTTTAAGGCAGGTGTTTATTGATCTGTTACAGTGAATAAAGGATTAGTTAGTTAATACGCTACCGTCAAATTTACTAAATGCTTTGGTGGCATTTGCAACAGGTATTAACAAGTTGCTGGACATTTTAAATTGCGAACATTTAATTGACGGTACTTTCAAGTTATTTATAGTATTTAAGCGGTGCGTGAGGTTACGCACAGAGTTTTGTTTTGCCATTCGCCAGGCGCTACGGACTTCAGTAAACTGAATAAGTCGTACATTTGTGTATATGTTTATAATGTTGAGATGATGTAAAGACTGAAATACGAGTTGTTGAAGTTCTGGGGAAAGGGGTGACTGTAAGGGGAGGTTGGAGGTCAACGTGCCAGGTTGGACCCATTCTCTATGTCATGTTGGTAATATAGCTATCAAAATATTGAAGAGAGTTTCTTTCTCATGTCTCTGTGATTACGGTATGTGTTTATCGATTTATTATGCGAAGTTTCGATAACACTTACAAATATTATCACGCCTATTTCCCATAAAGGCAGGCAGAGAACATAGATGTAGAAATTATTCTATAATATTGAGATCGTTTGCTGTATCTATTATAATACTATCATTAATCTTTTCATAGATACATGTATGTTTATTATAAAAATGCTTTTTACCTATTTATTTAATTACATTAAAATAATGTTTATTCAATAATTTTGATTTTTTCTAAATACGCAATGTATATTCCTAATAAGCAAACTACGTTTTGTTATGGGTAATATATACAAAGGGTGACTCTTACCTAAGGTTGAAAACAGAACACGAACAAACGTTCCTTTAGAAATTTTGCATCATACCAGGAATCAAACTTGGGACCTCTACGTTTCAATGACTAAAACAGGAAAAGGGCTTTGACCATTCGACCACAGAGGCCGTCAAGCGTACTTTCCGCCGATTTCTGTAGATGATAATTAAGTATATAATGTATAATATTTGCACATTCGTCACGTCCCTGTCCGTCTGTTTTTATATTTCACAGTTGTTTTTTGTTTATATGGATGTAATTTGACAGAAAGAGTTCTATAGAGGTTATCAGCAGTAAACTGACATCGTATAGATATTGAAGTAAGTACTTTGGCCACATAGCCCGAAAGAACTACGGCAATATGGAGAGACTTGTGGTCACTGGTAAAGTTGAAGGCAAGAAAGAGACTTCGCGGTAGATATTCAAATAGATGGATTGACCAGATGACCGAGCGGCTGGACATTTGAATAAACTCTGCCGTCCAGTGTGCTTAAAGGGCTTACACTCATATATCTTTCGTCGTTAGTTTTTGTGTTAGAACTTAAAAAAAAACAAATATTGCATAAGTTCAGCAGACAGGCAAAGGGCCTACCGGATGAAAAACGGTTACTATTACCTATGGATATTTGTCACACCGAAGGTGCTATTATTAATGTGCTGCTGCTCACTGAATGGAGGGAGACCTGACCTTGGCGCCTGATGCCGGAACACAACTCAAGGTGATCATAGCGACATACTTTAGACCAGAGGTGGTAGAGATATACGAGCAAATTTCCTAAAATGTGTTTTTTTTTAAGTACTACTATTGTATTAAGTAACTATTGTATATTCCATTCAATTCATTTTTAAGAAATCTTTGTTTTTTCTTCTATCTATAATTTAATTGACTCTTTCGAGCTGGTCGAACGAAAACGAGCGACGAAAGGCATTTCACAATAAGAACTGATTACGCTGGAAGAGAGTAATTGTTCACTTCTATCAAAGTCACGATCCTCAGCAATGAGGGATTGTGAAATATGAAATAATCTGTGTGTGTTACTGTAGGGTTAAGCTGTGTTTCTTTTCTGACTCCAATTATGGCGTGTTGGGAAATTAAATGACATAAATTATTAAATTAGTACGTCTGTCTTTCATTTTAAGTACGACACGACTCTGCAGGTGGTGCAGGACGACTCTCGATAGTGCCGCGAATATCCATATTTATTGTTTTTGCTAAAATAGCTACTGTCGCTAGCCGTCACAGGGAGCGACTTAGAAGAAGAAAATCTTTAGCCAGATCTTAAACACCCGTGACGATGTTCTTTAATGACTTTCTTATTGAAGTCAATCGGCTTGCGGTGTCTAGGTCCCTGCGGCTGGGTGCCACGCTCCCCTTGCACACCCGGATTAAGACAGCCCTGGTGGCAATATTGGCTGTTACGTACGTTTTACTTCAACTGTGTAATGGTTTTGTCGTTAGTATGTTTTTCATTCGATTACAATTCCATTGTGGAATGACAAAAAATATAATTTCTTGAGTCTTGTTTGGTAAGTATATTAAATTTTTGTTTACGTATAAAAATTGTATTTACCACATAGCGATTCTGACGACAGCCAAAAAGTTGTTTCTAAATTGTGCGTCACCACGTTCTGGCGTGGTGATGAATGAGTACCTATTAAAAATACCTATTTATGTCGCTCGTACTCGCTTACCTTTTGGTATCGTTATGCTGCACGATTCTTGAGAAAAATGGCAGAGGAGGAGAACATGTGTTTAAAATACACGACTGTAACTATACTTCTTCTGACCGCTTCTGACAGCAATACACAATGCAATGTAGGTATGTTTGTCCACAGAAACATACACTAATATAAAGTAATTATTGGCTATAAGAGATAGGAAAAATATTATCAAGCGAACGTAAACATCATACATCGTTTTTCCTAAGAAGATCATTTTCGCACATTACAAACAGGATTATTGCAAAGAACTACATTATTTAATGATGTTTCAATGTCTTAAATAACTTAAGCCACATCTAAAGTTAGATATAACGATAGAAAATGTTTTTTTCAATCATCTAAAGACATAATTTAACTAAAATTTTATCCAAAAAATTATCTTGTTAGAAAAAACAAAGTATATACATTTAGACATACAATTATAGGAAATAATGTAAATATAAAGTATTTTTTAAATAACGTCAACCTGGCCTCCAAACAAAATGAGGGAGTGAACAGGCGAATGCAGAAAATATATAAATACATGATCTGGTCAATTTTATCCCGGAAAATTTATCCGATTTTCGCATCTCGCATTGGAATTCGTTTTTTTTTTAATCTGGCCATTTCAAATTGCCCCCAGAAAATTCCCGTGAGATTTACGGAATAAAAAGTAGCGTAGAGTTCAAGTCTAAAAATTAGCTGTCGATCAGCAAAAACCGCATCGAAATCGGCCCAGCAGATTTTACGTGAATCCCGAACAAACAGACAATAAATCTAAAAAAAATTGCATCGTGTTCTCCGTCGTTTATATAGTCTATTCCGGTTACTTTTTTAAATTACTTCAATGTACAGATTTATTTATTATTATAAATTTATAATACGGAGAGTTTGATACTTTCCGGCAGTTTGATATATAATCAGACCCTTAACTAGCGTGTTGTACTAGTGTGTTAGATTTCTCTAAGCGCCTCGGCAGTAGCGCAATTCTATGTCTGTTCAGAATTTCATACGATTGTAATCTCTATGCTACATACATGGAATCAATTATGTACATAATGCATGTGCAGTGGCCAAGGTCAGGTCTCCCTCCCTTCGGAGAGCAGCAGCACATTAATAGCACCTTCGGTGTGACAAATATCCATAGGTAATGGAAACCGCTTTTCATCGAGTAGGCTTCTGCCTGTCTGCTGTACATACATACATACATAACTTCACGCCAGGTCCCTTGCGGGGTAGGCACGAACAACAGAGCGCCATACAGGCTTATTCTTACACACCTCACTTGCTTCTTTGACATTCATAGCTCTTGTCATGCACGCTCGTCTGTTCTTAAGGCTCCTGACATCACCTTCTGCTAATACACGATCAATTTGATCATGGAAGGTGTGTCGTGGCCTTCCGCGACTTCGGCATCCATCCACTTTTGCATTGTATATCTGTTTAGTCATTCTTTCATCATACATTCTTTCCACATGCCCGAACCACCGGAGCATTCCTTTCCTTACCTTCACCCCGACACTCTCTTTCAGACCAACTCTCTTTCTTACTTCGGTATTACGAACGCGGTCCGCGAGCGTCACTCCGCAGATTTTGCGCAGTGCTCGCACCTGTCTGCTGTACTCATGCAAAATTTTTAAGCATGTACATGCTTCAGGACCAAGATTTCGAAATCGGTCTCTTTTGAGACGCCGTTGAGAGCGTTATCCACTGAGCTACCACGGACGTCTTAGGTTTGTATATCGATAGAATACCTGAAAAGGGCATCATTTACATTTACTATTTATTAAATTCTTATCTCTCAAGATACGTGACTAATACATTTATTACAACACGCTGAATAAGGGATTATTAGAAGCTTTTATTTAACTTGCTATGTTTATTAGTTTGTTTAAGTACATACATTTTACAAGCTAAATTGGAACCAGATTGTTTAGCCAGAACGTGAAACTCTGCCCAATCTATACATATTTTATAATAAAATTGTAGTGGTCAAATTTGTGTACAATGAACAATAATGCTAAAAACCAAGTCAGGGGGATGTAAGAAGTGAAATAGAACTAATTTAGTTTTTTTCAAATTTTTTGTTTCTCTGTTTGTCTGTCTATTTGTACCAGCTAATCTCCGAAACGTCTGGACCGATTTACATGAAATTTTGCTTGGTGATAGCTTATATCCCTGGTCAACATATAGGATACTTTTAATCCCGAAAAATTAAAGAGTTCCCGTGGGATAGTTAAAAAAGCTTTAATTACTTAAACAGCTTATAACAGACTGAAAGTAATTTCTCTGCAACGTAACATAATAGAAGCGGAGATTTTGACAGGGTGTGGTGTCGGTGAGAGAGTTTTATCTTATATATATAATATATAGAGCTGATAAGTTTGTTTCTTTGTTTGTTTGCTTGAACGCGCTAATCTCAGGGTCTTATTTGAATTTTTTTTCAGTGTTAGATAGCCCATTTATTGAGTAAGGTAAAGGTAAGGCTATAAACCATCACGCTAAGAGCAATAGGAGCGGAGCACCAATGAAGAATGTTTCGAAATAGCGCGTTTTTGTTAACTGTTCCACGCGAACGAAGTCGCGGGCAGAAACTATTCCGAAATATTTTCTGAAAAATCGGCAGAAAAAAAACCTTTTTTATTTTGTCTTTGTTCTAATTATATTAAACTGTGCACTACTTCCGTTAAATCTGATACTGACTATATGTTTAATAAACATACAGAACGTCTTCTTATCAGATTACATGAATTATAAGCTTTATTTGGCTGTATATGAATAACCTGGTATTCCAGAAAATTTACTAGAAAATGTTAAAATATTTTAAGGTCACTGTTTTATGTAATCTAAGCAATTATTATTTAAGGTTGCGTAGCAAAATCAGTGTAAAAAGATATCTTAATTTCGTCATACTCTCAGTTTGTTTTTCTGTATATGCACAACCTTTTTTCTCGAGAACTGCTGACGCTACGTAGGTGGAATTTGAAAAAGAGAAATCATACAACTTTGATCCACCACCAAAACTCTTATGTATAGCTTATAGCTCTGAAACTACATATACTTGTCTATATTTATGCTGATTTATACATACACAAGCCTTAGGAGTGGACTCTATTGCGAAAAAAATATTAAAATATTCAATACCTTATTTCTTGCTTTGTTTACAAAATTTCTGTTTTTTTAGTTGGATTTTTTATGAAAGCGTGTTTTTTTAGTTTTTTTTAAAAACTATTATTTATTTTTCATTTTTTAGTTGAATTTTTTTAAATACAAGCTTTTGAGATCCTGCATATCATGTAGCAGCAGAGTGCTAGCCAAGACAAGTAAAACGAGCCCAAACACGACGGGTCTATCTTGTTTAGTACAGGAGTTCCTATGGCCACCTTCCGACTCCATCATCAGATCAGCTCCATGGTACCATATTATTGCACTGTCACGCGATATAAACATACGAGTCCAAACATGACGGGTCTATCTTGTTTAGTACAGGAGTTCCTATGGCCACCTTCCGACTCCATCATCAGATCAGCTCCATGGTACCATAGTATTGCATTGTCATGCGATATAAACATACGAGCCCAAACACGAAGGGTCTATCTTGTTTAGTACAGGAGTTCCTATGGCCACCTTCCCAGTCTATCATCAGATCAGCTCCATGGTACTATATTATTGCATTGTCATCGACCTTTGACAGGTGTGCGAAGTTTGAATTAAATCTGATCGTTCAAAGTAGGACAAAATCGAGCTCAAAGGGGTCGGTTACAAACATACATACATACATACAGGTGAGGCTAATAAAAGCGTGTTAAAAAAAAGATAAGACAGTATACATAATAAAAAGCTTAAAATATTAAAATTAAGAAAGAAAAATATATATAATGCTTATAAAATAGAATTTCATATATTGTTGATTAGGGTAACTCTACATTATAGAAAAAGCAAGGATTTTTGCGAATAATTTCGGGTTTACTTCATGGCTTTCGCTTAATTCGCAATATTACTTTGATAAAATTATATTTATCAATGTTCCTTTTATTTTCTAATAAAATATAGATAAAAACTTTGAAAGTTATAATATAATTATCGTGTACTTAGTATAAAACATAGTCGCTTTCCGCGTCTGTCTATATATCCGCTAACTCCTCCCAAACCACGCAGCCGTATTTTAAGCGTTTTTCATCATCAGTTAGATAGTTTTTCAAGGAAGGTTTATATATATAGATATATATACACTAGGTTTTGACCGCAACTTCGCTCGCGATATGTAAAGGACTAATCAGGGTTTTTATCTAAGTTAAATAGAGCCACTCAATAAGACCTGACCCGCGGCGTAGTCACGTTAAAAACTCGAGTTTTTAAATAATAATAATCAGCAAACAGACTCATACATTGTATATGCTCAAGAGAAGGCTTACGATTGTGTTATGAGTAATATAACAATGAACCACTTTGGGACCTACACCCGGGATCCTAGACGGCTAGATCATACTGAATAACGGAAAGTTCGATTTTTCGAAAACACTTCCAATAAGTTTCCGTAAAAGAGATTTACGTAATTAAATATCGTGTAACTGTTCCAGGTTATTCCCAGTGATATGAAAAACGATACACTAAAATAAATTCACATTGATTTACTAGATAATATAATTAAAAATTTAATAACATTATAATTCAAGATGATTATTTTAAAAGACAACAAGTAATTCATCTACACAGTAACGGATTCTACCATAGTTTTTTTTATAAGTTCCCCAAAATTTTCAGTAGTCTCTATAGTATTGCTTTCTGTACTTGTTTGTGCAGGCGGAGGTTGAATGTCCGATGCGTCTTGGGTCGTCTGATCAGAATGATCCAGGTTCAGCAATGTGTTGTGGCTGAACCAGTTCTCGTCACTTTCCACTGTCTGCAACTTACTACTAGCTTGATATGGCATTGACATCAAATTGGTATAATGTAGATCTGCTTTATTTTCAGTGTTTACACCCTCTGTGGTATTTTTATACATGTCGTAATTGCTTTGAGGCATATTATGATACTGGGCCGGATTGTGTCCGTGCCTAGCTGCGTTTGCTTTCTGCATGTAGTCCGGCACATACATATGACCATAATGGCTGAACATTGACATCTGGGAACTGTGCGCGAATTCCTCAAATGTAGTCGCAGAAAAACTCTGCAAGCCCTTAAAATGTTGACTGTCGGTATGGTGTTCATAAGCGTAATTGAGATCACAAGGGTATCTATGTATATTATTGGATACGGTATCGAACCCCATGCTATTCGCCGGTGAATAAGGCGGCCCCTTCCCTTGTAGTATATTCGATGTGTAAGGGTCTGCAAGACTATTGTGAGCGTTTCTATTTTCAAAATGTATACCGGCATTCTCATTCATATTTCTATTATTATTACTATTTATGTAACCAAAAGACATGTTACTTTCTTGCATATTATTTTGACTATTGACATTGTTTAAATCGCAATGGACATTATTAAAACTTCCCGCATTTACACACGATTCAACTTCTACTCTGGGAGATAAACTAACATCCCTTAAAAGACCATCTTCGTGGCTGAGGCAACGTTCCCTTTCATAAGATGTGTTAGTTACACAAGGACTAGAACAAGTACTGTGCACTTCAGCCCATTGACGTTTAGCAGCTTCCTGGTTTTCTTCGTTTTTCTTTTCAAGGCTAAATCTCATAAGGGTATGGATGAAGTGGGTTCTGACTCTAACTGGGTTAAACTCTATTCTTCCTGTAGTATTCCCACAGCCATCTCTTGTACACCCACAAGGAAAATTTAATCTATCCACCTGGCATTTTATACCAGCTAAGCTACATGAACAACTTTCCGGATTACACACTCCTTTACAAGCACAACCACAAAATTCACGAGAAGTTCTGATATCTCTACACTCATCTTTTTCATAGGCCTCTATTTTTCTAACGCCAGCGGCGCGTAAAAGTGCTCTTCGTTGTCGAGTTGGAACTGGTTGCAAGAAGTAGTAACTATCTAAATCTAATTCTGATTCGGAAATATCGCTCGCTTCCTCTTCAGTATCACTTTCCTCACTAGAAGAAAGAGACGAGTCTTGTAGAGAATGACGTTCGCTCTTTAATTGCTGCAAGAGTTGTCTGTGTAATCTTCTTTGTTCTAATGCATGTTCTGCTAATGTAAATTTTTGGACGTGGGAATGTTCCCATTCCATGCCTAGAGTTGAACCACCTTGAGATGGAACACATGAAAATCCTTGTGCTCTAGGAAAATAATAAACTACCACGTTATCAAATTTAATGCCTTCTTTTCTCTTCTTCGATTTTGATACATCATGGTAATCAGAACTACATTTTCGTTTAAGACTACTGCGAATTGGGGTTGTAATAGCAGGCATTAAGACTTCATCGTCAATTCTGCTTTCGCTATTGCTGCAATCACCTCCATCATCATTTGATTCTGGGGCATGTAATTTAGTTAAATCTTTAAGGCTTGTGCATGGAAGTGCAAGATTAAAGCTTGCTAATTTTATATCTTCAATAGTTTCGGATCCTAGCCCTGAATCACTTCCTTCAGATCTGTCTTGCACGTCTTCTTCCCTGTCGTTGGGTGCACTATCAGGTGGCAAACTGCCTAAAGCAGAATCCTCACTGTCAGCTGAAGCACTGTCTGTCTTAATATCTTCTATGTCACTTAAAGTATCATTATCATCATTTTTTACAGCATAATCTATTTTACTGTCACTTCCCTCATAAAACTGAGAGTTACTACTACTTAATGCAAGATTTTGTTCAACATTAGAGCTAAGATCATCACTATGGGCATCACTGTCACTGTTTTTTTCATCTTTGATCACAGATAAGGCTTCTTCCACATTTTTTACCAAGGGTGCGGTATTAATTTCATCAAGATCATTTTCTTGAAGTTGTCCTTTGGACTGATCAGCCATCTCGATATTGCACTCAGTGGACTCCTGGAAATGCAAACGAAAAATATAAATTTATAATAAAAATCATTGTTATTAGTTTAAATTAAGCGGTAAGGGTGCAGTCCACCTGCAACCATATTGCCCAAACTGAATACTGTAATAAATCACAGAGAATGATATTTTAAAACCGGTACCTATTTCAAAAGATTGTGGCCTCGACAGTCTTCACCGGTGTTCGAGCACTTGGCGCCGAATACGCCAGTCCATGATGATCAGAACACCGTGCGTCCTTGATTACTGCTCCACACTCATCACCGCTTCAATAATGTATCCATAGTTTTATTTCACCAACTTGTAATGAACGTGATACAATCTCAGTACGCGATTATCACTCGTATACTTCACGACAACAAGGTTCACTTTAAACAGCGTTCACAACGCACTACTGTCTTTAACCCTATTTATTTATTTTCCGCCGTATTTTGACAGCGCCGTTCTCAATTTTTTTTATAGACTTTAATTTCATCGTTTGCCAGTTATTTTACTGGCATGCACAGAACTGTTAAAGTTAATGACTATTTTTATAAAAATAATTTAATTTAAGCTCATCACGGCACAGTTGCACAGAGAAGGAACACTTTTACTGCGCCGAACTCACAGTTCCCACCTCGCGTAATCGCGTTGAACAACTTGGACGACGCAGGCAAGTTTTAATACGATCCAAGAGAAAGGCGCTTCGAGTCCGTTCCAACAGCGTATCGGGGGACCTTCTGAATTTAGTAGCGTATGGTATGCGTTGTTCGACGTGACGTTACCTCGCCCCGCACCCCGCGACCCGGCCTTGCGACCCACCGCACCTTGTACACCCGCCCAGCTCGCGCAAGCGCGGTCCGTTTCTTTATGAATATAATGTTACCACGTGATCATTAAAATTATTGATAATTTATTGTTACTTTTCAGAACCTAATGTGTGTTCAGCGGTATGGAAAATATTTTGCGTCACGATAATAAGCTTTTCAATTGAAAATCGAATATGCAAAATTGACATAAATGTTATATTTTATAAAATCAATTATTAGTTATTAGACGCGGTAAAGTCATGGAATCGTTATCTTGATTACAGCTCTTAGGGCCGGCTCGATGGGTGAGATTTTACATTCTTACATAATACCGGCGACCGGCGTGAAACGGTTAGCCTTGAGCAAATCGTACTTCGTACGATAAGGGACAGTTCCAATGTACACTTCCCCCTCCCTTATTCCGTCTACCGTATCCTGTTCTCTATCGCATCCACCTATTCTCTTCCAAGTCTCTATCCCATCCCCTTGATCCCATCCTCCCCTATCCCGTTTATCCCAACCCATTCTTTGTTGTTGCAAATTGCAATGCAAGCAATGCAATGCAATTAGCTATAGGCGACGATAATCACTCACCATCAAGTTAGTTTTTAATATTTTTTCATTTCATTTAGTTTAAATTAGTTATACAAAAATTAATGTTTTATCAAGATTTTGTTTCAATAAAATATAAACTAGCAAGTCATATGCAGTTCTCAGAATCCAGCATTTTCCGGAAATTAGTGTCACACTACATTGGCAACACTCGTTCCAACCTCTTGCTCTCAGACCAGCCCGACGAGTCTCGACCGATATAACATAAATGAACACGCTACGTCATGTAGTGATGTTTGTATATAACCAACTGTATATAAGCCGTTATTTACTTGATAACATAATGTTCCGTTTCATTCCTACATAGCTACTCTGTTTACACGTAATTTTACATGAAATGGCAAGAAAGTTTTATTTATATTTTGGAATTTGTTAGTCTTTGAGTTTTAATAACTAAAAATCAAGAAGGAATATTTATCAGATTCCGGTGTCTGTCTGTGATTGTATTGAAAAGTTAAGCAATATCACCATGAAATATCATATGTATATTTTAATTTCATATTAATTATTACACTTTATTGTACACCAATACAAAATTAACTTTTTTGTATTCAGAGTAATTATACAATTACATATAATCGAGTACACTGCAAGAAAACTAAACTTATTTGTGTTGTATTCTACCCATACATAGTCCCTCAAGACATATAAGTAAAATACTGAGCCCAGATCACCGTCTTTTATGTTGCGCCCAGAAGGCTGGCTACGTTTCCTCGCTGGATCGCCATATTAAAAGGGGTTTTGTTTTGCGGTTTTCACCACCATTTGATTTATATATATATACTAACTAATGGTGAAAACCGCTTAAATATATATATTATAAATAAGCCTAATTCAGTTTTTATGTGAATAAAATAGAGATACTTCCCAGTGGGGAAACCTCTAGTATTATAATAGTTTTGAAAATGTGATTAATATTCTTATAAATAAATGGTCTACTTACTTCTTTTTATAAAAAGTAACTAATATTTTGCTGATAATTACAGTTTTTTTTAATTTCCACAAATGTTTTAACATTAATACCGCTTTATGTAGACCAGTGCTTTTCAATCTTTTTGAATACGCGACCCCTTTGCAGGTACAAAAATATTTGGCGACCCCCTTGGGCCATAGACAGACAAAAGTTAGTAATTTAAATGACTATGAATGACTTTCCCTATTTTATTAACTTTATTCATTATTGCGGCCTATACTCTGCAAAAATGAGGTATAAACTTAAATTGCCTTTTCTTTTTTGCCGGCGACCCCCTGAGCAAGGTTCTGCGATCCCCCTAGGGGACGCGACCCGCAGGTTGAAAAACACTGATGTAGACCAATTTCGGGTGTTTTTTACATAATAATATTCTTAATTATCATTTTTTTAAGATTTTGAATGGGTAATATTTAATCAAATCAATTGATTTTCAATGAAACGCGAAGAGCGACAAAAACCAAAATAACTAACCCTTCGTTTAAATTGTAAACCATTGATATATTTTATATATCAATGATGTAAACGCAACTTATTAAACATTTGATACTCGCACTGCCCACTTTCCTAGTTGCTATCGTGGAAGCGATTATAATGTAAACTAGGGGTATTATTTTGTATGAAGTATCCCATGAGTATTCGCGCTTGGCGCCAAATTCCGTTGCTCTTCGCTAAGTCCGAGATCTTACTCGGGCTTGTAATGCCTCGTTTACATTCAGCCAATCTTAAAAATACTTTTGTGGCAGGTACCGGTAGAGGTAGTGTTTACATGTTGCTCCTATATTTATTTCGTGCTTGACTGTGAACAATGATAGACGTCGAAATTGTTGCAGATTTAGTTCTGCTATTTGCCTAATCAGTTTATCCTAAATAGATTCGCTGTACGAGTGTATTGAATGGTTATATCATATCTTCTTCTTCTTATATATAAAAATGAACGTTTGTCTGTATGTCCTTTATAGATTCGTAAAGTATATACATTTGATCATGTGATGATCTTTAGCAAAGTTGTTGTGAATGAGCCAGAGAAGGTTTCTGAGTTGGTTCACAATTGGACCCGCTAGGTGGCGCTGCTGTCGACCTATCGATTGAAGCTTTTCCGTGCAGGACGACGCCTACCGGGACAACCAGTACTAAATAAAAACGGTCATCGTAGACGACGGTGGATGATATATTTTTACTTCTCTCGTTTTCTGGTCCTGTCCGTCCTGCGGTAAGGTACCAGACTTTCACACAAATACTTACAACGAGGGGAGTGTAGGGCAGTGACATCAACAATAACTGGACGAGTGTTGTGCATACCCGAACACAACCGAGCTGCAATGTAAACGACGGGGAGTAGCCGCCTCGTAGTCGTTGTAGTCAATACTTACTTTTTAAGCGATTTCATCGAGAAGAAGGTTCTCAATTTGACTCTATGCTGCTTACATGATTTCTCCGTCAATTGTGGACCGATTTTCAATTTTTTTAATTCGAAAGAGTATACTCCTGAAATGGTATCATTGTCACCAAGCCAGGGTCTGCTGAGTAGATCGTAGGGAAATCCAGAGCAAGCTTCTAATATTATAGGCACAGACATACAAACAACGTGTATCCTATTTTTTGCGAAAGCAATTGAAGTATTTACGTAACTAAAAATAGAAAATGAATTTTCAACATAAAAAGCATCTTCAAAAGTAACTAAAAGGCAAAAAATAAATATTTTTTACAAAATTTTGAAGTTTGACAAGTAAAACATAAAAAAACAAAAGAAAATTTGCTAAATATAGTAAACTTTACGTTCGACTTTGCAGCGGCGTCAATATGTCGAAAATATTTATTTTTTGCTTTATAGTTACTTTTTGAAGTGGGTTTTCTTATTTTTTTTTAATTTTCTAGAGTATGTTATACAGTAACAATCAGTGAGAAAATCCGATTCGAACAACGCCCCCCCTCACTTGCTTTAAATATACTTTGTTTGTAAAATAGTCTAAGTATGCGTATTTTCATGTGTTATCTTAACTTAGGGTCAATTAACTATTTGCGATAAACGCGAGCTTAGTAAATTATTATGTTCGCTCTCGATACCAAAGGTAATCGTCCGCTCCGTACTATTTTTATGAAGTACTACACTAAACTGTGATTATGTTTATTTGAGTGTATAGACGTAGGTGGGTGTGACGTCTTGGTGTACCGTCACTGTTTTCTCGGTTTACTACGAGCGTTCTTAAATAAATTGGCACTCGACGGTAGTCGACATAGCACGGGGCGAGGTGGCGCACTATACATACCGACCACGTATACGATAATCAATAGATATTTTCAGGAGGCTTTCGTGAGGAGTGGACGCGACGGCAACATATCGGTGTCTCGTTCTGCCTTGTAATTACATAGGATATGGGAAAAACGAGGAAGGAGCATTTTTTAAATATATTTCCTCGTACATATTTATTTCATTGGAATAATCCTTATGTGATTTGTTTACTAACAAGTCTGTTCTGTTCTTTGGATTTATTTGTAAACAAAGGGGACAGATATCTACGTTGAATTCTTAGATCCTTGAACATTAACTAAGACGATAATACAGTATTAAAATATTTTAATAGGATTCTGTAACCGTAAATTAAAAAACTTGTGCACGTGCGCAGCGACAGCGGCGGAATGCAGAGAAATCAATTGCTATTCGTTATTCTCACTGAAACGGATGATATTATGATGATTTGTGGTGTGACAGAAGATATACATCTTCTGTCAGAATAGAGGTGTGTGGAAGATAAAGACAAATTGTGCCGACCCCAGATAATTGGGATATGGTGAAATAAAAGAGCGAGTCTCGATAAAAAAAAACTCAAAAATGACCCGTTTGATTTGAATATTTTTTGTTTCAGTTATTACTAGGATGGTAAACAAGTCAGATGTCTTCACTTTATATGACCTACACATGTTTATACAAATAGTTAAGTTTACAGGGGTATACTTTCTAAAATAATATAAAAAACGTAACGCTTTTGAGTCAACACTCAAAAATTTCCATACCGCGGCCTTATAATCAAATCGATTGTTAACGAGTAAACCCCACAAAGAAATATCCCTTTCTTTTATTACCTAAATATGAATTTCCTAATAGTAGTAGTATAAATACTCAGGCCACTTGAAAAATTGCTCTCGTGCGGAGTGCGTGCGCTCAGTGGCGCTCACATTTGCCATTATCGTGAGACCTTGACCGCTCTGGCAGAGTGTTATGTTCGGAACAAAGTATATCTAAATGTTGATTGATAATTCTACAGTACTAAATGCTTGTGTGTACCTGTGCCTGTGCCTTAGACGCAGAATACTGGAGATGACAATCAAGAAAAGCCTATATTTTACATGGCTAGTTGGCACCACTGGTTGTTCTCAGCCTATACAGTTGTTCAGTGTGGGTAACACTCCAAAAAAGCTTGGCGGCTCCGTAGGTATCTTTTATTGCTGGTACAGCATATAGGCTGATCTGATGAAATTGATTAACGTTGCCTAAATATTTGATGTGATACCCATGTGCGTCCGGCTTCAGATGAGGAACTGGAACCCGGCTACTAATGCCGGAACAGAACTCAAGATTGTTATGGTGGTATGCTCTAGATCAGGGGTGGTGACCATCCAGACGGGCAAATGCCCTAGTACTGGCGACCTGTCGTAAAAAGCGATAAAACAATCCACAGCTGGAAGGGTATTGTCTCCCGTCTGGATAGTTACCACCCCTGGTTTAGTGCTTGCTGCCATAACAATCTTGAGTAGTGTTCCGGCTTCAGTGGCCAGGTTCCAGCCCCTCGTACAAGGCCAGCAGCACATTAGTAGCAATTTTGGCGTTGCATATATCCACGGTGACCACTTTCTATCCGATAGACCATCAGCCTGTCTGGCTAGTCTAGCAATAAAGAAAATTGGGTTACAAAAGTGACAATTTCAATTTTTTTTGCTGCAGCATAAAAATTCGCAGCTCAAAACGGCTTACCTGATGATATACCAAAGTAGTTACTGTCGCTTGTGATTTTTTTTCATACAACAGGTACTGATGTAATTTCTTAACTCGTAACACTGTGGGAAAGCTTTGGCTGGAATCACAATCTAAATCCCTAAGGTGCGCTAAAGAAGCGATCTTGACAATCGTTGCGTACCTGCCTATCTACACAGAATGGACTTTTCAAGTGGGCTTTCCGGGGCAAACCTTAAGCTATGCTGAATAGTGAAAAACACTCAAAGGAGTCTCGAGACCGATTTTGACGGGAACTAATTTTTTTTTGGGATTGATATCTATGAAAAAAAAATGAGCTTTGCCAGGAATCGAATGAGTTGATTTTGAAAAAATAAACAAACCTGTAATATTATACCAAATCATAGTGTAAAGATCAATTTTTGTGAAGGAAAGTCAATCGG
The DNA here is from genome assembly GCA_949752895.1 of Dendrolimus pini. Classification (NCBI taxonomy): domain Eukaryota; kingdom Metazoa; phylum Arthropoda; class Insecta; order Lepidoptera; family Lasiocampidae; genus Dendrolimus; species Dendrolimus pini. The sequence continues at coordinate 18,149,223 of OX457127.1, forward strand.
CAAACGGAATGTTAAGGGGTAAGGATTGTTTTTTGACAAAATGTTGCCATATATAAGAAATTGATGCTTACAAACTCTATAATACAGGTGTGTTTATTTTTTGAAAATCAGCCGATTCGATGTCTGACAAGTGTAATTGATTTTTCAAAAATCCAATGGACTACTTTAGTTTTCGCCAAAATCGACCTCGAGAATCCTTTGCCTGCTTTTCGCTATTCAGAACAATTCAGGATTTGGCTGAGAAGGCCCACTTGAAAAATTCATCTATACATTTGTGTGTATCAGCTCAAGGAAGGAATTGACGCCTAGGCGATGGCTCGTGGTGTGGTGGCAGAAAGAGGACCAATGCATCATTTTAAGGAGTTCTTCGGAACATTCCCTATTATACTTACAGACAGTAGAAAACGCAGAGAGATATCTTCTTTCCAAGTTTCTAAGTTTATAATGCTATTTAACAAAACGTATGTTAAGTCCGTATACCACGAGAATGGGACTAACTTTTAAATAATGTTTGTTTTTATTTTGTCTGCACATTGAAAGACCCTAATCCCAACCAGTACGCATACAATGGAGCGGGTTTTTGTTCTGGTATTCTTTTTTGTGTGTAACTCGTTTTTATCTCATTTCTAACGGTGTGCTGTGGTGCCGCCGGTCTTTGTATATAACCCACTACTGTATAGTAATGCCGGTGCGGTACGTAGACGATACGGCCATGGTATCGCTCTGTACCTAGTCACTGTCTAGACTATATTTCTAATCGTTCTCATGGTAACGACGAAAAACAACAGCCTATTGGTATTATATAATCACCAGTTGTGTCCCGCGTTTTTATATTGAGCGCTAAACTTAAACTATTCGGCTGGTCTTAGTTACCAGTAGACGGCTGTACAATACACGCTTTTCATACAAAATCAGATATTGTACAGCCTTCTACAGCGCATCTGGGAAGGTCATAAAGTTTGCTGATAACTGTGCCGACTTTATTACAGAGCAGATGGCGATTTTTAACTTTTATGGTTTAAAAAAGTAAGCAATTAAGATTAATTTTAATCGGAATTCCGAAAAATATTAAAGTAGATGGCTAAGTTTAATTGCTAACGTCGCAATTCAGTTTGTCTGTCTGTAAAATTACCAGAGGATGTCACAATTATTAAAAAAAAAAAATTACATCCTTACATACCCAAACCCACTTCCATTCCTCTGCGAAAAAAATATTTATCCGCAGTAACCTATATATACCTAAGTAGTAGCAAAATGTAATTTTTTCAGAAAGCATAAATAAAAAAATAATGAGAACTTTGCTCTGACCAATGGTAGAGAAACCTGCAATAAAAAAACTGTTTAATTTGGAAAGAATGCAACATTTTGTGAACATTCATCATATAATGGTGCAACGTATTTGCGAGAATATAGTTATTCTAATAAATTAGACGTAACAACATTTCTATAGTTATGCAAAAATTTAGTTTTCGTACGTTTGTCCGTAAACATTAAAAAAAGCCGTATACAAGTACGACTTCAATCAAATCAATAACATTATTGATTTGATTGAATAAGTCGTTAAAAATTTCGTAATGATTTTTTAAACGCTTCTTACTTACCGATACCACAGAAGCTTATGTACTTATACACTTTGTTTTCATCTCTCAGTTATATTTACATATATGGTAGCCACGCTTAAATCTGAGCTTTTCGCGGCTTCATCAAAGTATTGTATATATATGTTATATGTAGCTAGATATACACTCGGATGTCACCTTTTTCCAAATTATTAGGGTATTACTTTACTAAATATTATTATGATAAATATTATAATAACAGCTCAAAAACGTCTTACTGCTGGGCTCGGGCCACGCTTATCCAAGGCCGCTTTGTAGGTTTGACACGTTGATTGTCGTGTGCAGGTACCATCACGATGTTTTCCTGCATCGTTGTTAGCCCGTGGTAATTGTAACAATATGCACATTAAGTCAGAGAACTACCTAATGCATACGTTCCGGCCAGAGTTCAAACGCATGTCCTTTGAGTATGGGTCGCGTACGCTAGGCAATACGCTACCACGAATTCTAATACGAAATATAGTGCAAATCAAAAATATTAAAACCCTATTTATCAAACTAAAATGTAAACTATTGTATTCTAGTCTATTTTACCTATAATTCCTTAAGACTGTAAGTAGAACGCTGCTACTAGGAAACCGTTTTCTATGGGTAAATTGTCTAGGAAACTGGTTACGTTACCTTGCTTGGACGCCATACTGATCCGTTGTCAGAGGTAGGCATCAGCCTTCTGATCACCGGAAGAATCGATAAGCCCTTTTCATAGGTCATGGCTCACAGTCTCAGTATCCTGTATATAATATAAATGATATTTTGCACTAATTTTCTTTTGTGCGAATAATCTTTTAAGGCTTGTAACCACGCCAAAGTCCGTTAGGATTTTTTGGACAATAGAAGGAACCCATAGACGCGGTAAGTTTTCAGATGCATTATTGTGAATAAAATAAAGCAGTATTTAAAGAAAGTATTAAAGCAAATTATTTATCTTTCTTTCATAAGTATTTTTCTTCTTGTTTTGTTAAAAATTGATGGAATAAAATGGTTTCATTTCAATAATTTGGAGATTTTTAGGTGAATTTATTTCTTAACTTTAAACTAAAACCTCTTTTTATTTGTTTGCACCCTATTTACGAACTTTTGCGGCAACAGCAACCTTAACGCTTGTGACCTACACTAATATAGACGCATCGACGAATTGACAGACATGACGACATTAAAACGAATTAATTGTTTCCACTACGCTATGGAACCCTAAATATTGTATATAACAAACTTACTTTCATTTTATATATTAACATCTATATATAGTTTATTTTTATTACGAAGTTGGCAAACAAGGAGACGACCCAGCTAATGTAGTGTAGTTACTATCGCCTGTTTTTTTTTAAATCAACGCGTTGTTATCCTTTAGGATGGAATAAAGAGAATAGGTTAATATGACTAGGTAGAGGGATCACACAGGAGAGGAGGGAATTGTAATAGGGTAGATGGTGTTGCCGACAAAACCACCCCCTGACCTCTCCCCCAGAATTCTCATACCCGCACTCCGCTCATCGCGAATACGTAGATTGTTTGATTAGCAGCTAAGCGTCTGACTAAAAGTAGTACCTTAGCGAGTACACTGAAAGCCATTGGCAAGTTTAAGTTGTGATGTTATGAATTCGATTGCAGTTAAAGGTCCACACACTTTAGATTCCAAGTGAAGAAAGAGTAAACAGGAAGCAACACCATGAAGAACAAGAAGCATTCGGAAGAAACTACAGCTATTTGGATTCTCAGCGTATAATTTTCGTGGATCTTGTGTATACTAGTGTGCTTTATTAGTGCGACAAGTATTAATCGGTGAAATCGATACAATTCGTGCTATCACTGTTCAGAGGAACATTCCGGTTCTAGTGCTAATTTGTGTTGATCGAATTCAACGTGTCGTTTAATTTCAGTAATGCAAATTATTCCTATTGCTGTTGTAAGCGCGTATTATAAATATTGTCTATATATAAAAGAAAAGGGGTGTTTTATTAAATGGGAGTGGACAGAAGAAAGTGAGCCATCGGAAGTCTTACTTATCATACGAAAAACTATTAGCTCAAGACTGTTTCAAGCCGATATTATGACTATGAAAAAAAAAACTACTTGTCCTTGGAATATGCTAAACATAAATAAACATTTATATATTTTATAGATATGTATGTGTCTGATATGATATCTATTTAATATATAAAATATATATAATTATGTATTTATTATTTAAAAGTATGTAGTTCGTACTATATGTTACGTATACTACCATCGCCATTATCATCTCAATTAATTCCTGAGGTTGCCTGGAAGAGATCGCTTTTTTAGGGATAAGACCGTCCTTTGTACATAACTGGATATAATTTTAGTCTTTAAATTCATTTTTGTATTGGTGCATAGTAAAGTGTTATCTATCTATGTGAGGGCGTGGTAATACACAGATCGAGTCGGCCATGAAAGCTGTGATCAAGATAACGAATGACTCCAGCATGGTACTACCGCGTATGATAATTGAAAGCGGTAGGGATTCGCTTTAAAGGATAACTAAAGGATAAATTTATAAAATGTTTATTCAATTGACCAAAGATAGGAGTAATATAGGAGCGAGGGAGCACACGCGGTGGCCGCTATTCGTGTACTGACTATTTGTTAATATAAATTAATAAAGTGAAGTAAAAATGCATTGTATGCAGTGTTCGGATTCACCGTACAATAATCTCTATATCTCTATAAATATTAAAAACGCGAAAGTTTGTAAGAATATAAATATGGATGTATGTTTGTTACTCTTTGTAACACGTAGGCCATAATTTATAAAGACATAGTGTGAATTATTCAAAACATAACGATCTTCCATTCGCACGCGGCAGAAACCGCGGGCGCAGCTACTAACAGATATAATGCGTTTAAGCATTTATATTATACATTAAAGTCGCGGGTTAGCATGAATAAATAATTCTACAGTGTTACATTAGTAGGTAGGTATACTTACTGCAGAAGGTGGCAGGGTGGCGGAGGGTGGCAGGCGGGGGTAGATTAAATTTCGCACCACACCGCTGCCTCGAGTTCGCTTGTATTCATCACAGTTAGGGTTGCAATTGCTTCCCGGTATATTTATTTCTACGACACACGTACAATGCTACCACATGCTTATTGTTGTATAAGAAGCATTTAGAATAACATGTTGTACTACGTACATACATTTGGAACGCTCATCTTTTGAATTGGATTGATAGTACATGTTACAATAAATTCTAGAATTATTTTTATATAAAGGAGTGGGTGTTAAAATACCATACTTATTATATTACTTTTAAAATATCATAATAAACAATAAATAACATACTATTGCATTCGTTTCAGCTATGGCGTCATAACTTGCTGTTCTCGAACAAAATCTTTCAGCGTTATTTAAGATGACAAAAAGTATCTCAATTGACTTGACTATCAACTATCCTATTAGAATAAATATAAAAGTCGCATGGCAACATCATATAGGTCGTCGCTTGTCTCTAAAATAGAAAAAATAGAGTCATTGACCTATTGTTACGAGCTACAGGACTCGAATTAAAATAAATGCCGTTGGAATTACTATAGAGTTTATTAGAAATGTACAAACACGTATAAAACAAGTACAAAATAAAACTGCAACCAGTTGACACTGCACGATTCAATGCAATTCAACACGCTCAAAGACCGTCACTATGTCGCTAATCGAAAGTGCTACACGTCTTGATCGTCTCGTAGTCGTCGTTTGACTGCCCCACCCCTCCGTTCAGGCATTGTTTTATAATAAACTGTATAAAACTGAACAAACGAATGAATAGAAAAAAAATAGAAAATAGGAAAAAAGTTTTGAGGGGCTAACTTTGGTGAGGTACAATCAGGGATATTTCCCCAATTGTAGTTTCTGGTAATTGTACACCACTTTTTGACATACAATAAAGCGTACTCATCTATTTAATCAAGGCGGGGATCACTCCAAGGCTAATTAGGGACAAGATATTTGATAAGAATAAGATTTGTTAGTTTTCTTTTTAAAAACAATCGGCCCTTGTACGAGTTTGACTCATGAATAGAGGATTTATCAATAAAACTAGAGTTTACCCCGCGGTCGTGCCGCGGGTCATACTCCAGTGTGTACCTCTTGTTTAAAGAGCAGGGGTGAATATTATCCCCGCAAATTGGGAATTTGCTGGAACCTTGTCAAATTAACATTCACGTGACGTCATTAGAAACTCGATATGTACGCGTACTCGCCGGCCAATGATGCTTACGGTACTGAGTGTTCGGCTACGGTTACGTCACCAAAATGGCGACCAGGCGCATTACCAATTTGCCGGGATAATATATATTTATGTTGGCGCTATTTGCCTTAGGAAGATTTACATCATTTTATATCGCGAACTATCCCATCTCCCGGGATGAAAAGTATCTATGTTCATTTTTGGTATTCAGCTACAATAGTTTTAGAAATAATCGGTTGTGAATTAAAAACATACAGCGGTTTCTGAATCTGAAATATGAATGAAACTTTTAAAAGTGAACCATAATTATTGTAGATATAAGTGTATTTAAAAATTGTTTAAGCAGAACGTGTGTTTATATAGCAAATAGCTGTTTAGTGAAATTTCACTTTTCGAGTTATATAATATGTCTGACTGAAGAGCAAGTTGGGGGATTATGTAAAATAATTTTTTTTATCGTATTAAAAAACCGTTTACCCTGGTTTGACTGATCAGGATGTAGTGTACTAAAAATATATGAATCTATTATCCAGGGAAACAATCGTAGGTATACTAATTAGCTAGCCTGATTAAAGAATACAATGTTGTGTATTGTATAAACTGTCACATACATATCGACGGTTAAAAGTAAATAGGGCATAAGCGACATTTTCGTCGAAAATGAGTTATAAATGCAGTCCTACTTAAATTTCTTTTTTTGCGCTTACTCCCATGGCTCCACGATGAATTTTTTTCGTTCATGCCCACACAAAAATAAACCACGATTTTGAAGTGTCATTTCGACCGACCAAGTTTTGGGCATTCGCTTCTTTCTTTCTATGTAGATGTAGCTTATGCCGAATTACCTCATAAAGAAAATAAAATCAATTGATCGAAGCGACATAAAACAATGTGGAATCAAATAAATAAAACTGCCAATTAATGCTTTTATTTTTCTCGATTCTAGAGCTGTTTTCATTTTCTCGATATGACAATAAATAAAAAAGCTATGTCCATTTTTTTTGCAAGTTTAAATTGCTCTCCTGAAGTATTTAGTTTTTTTCGCCTATAACCTATTTCCTTTTAACTGCCGATATACTTAAAAGGTTGGAGGCTTCATCGTTAGTGTTAAAGGTTTAGGCCGTTTCACGCAGGTAGGGCGATGTGTTTAATGCGTTGTTTGAGATACATTGTTCATGATATGAAATATTGACAGATAATGTATGTAGCTATGCATTATCGGAGATATTTTTTAACGCTTTACATAAGACTCGCTCGGCCCCAGCCTAAATCTTTAACACTAACGCAGATGAAACCCAAGCAAAAGAAAGAAAAATATTGTCTTTTTAAAATATAATTATCTTTTTGTATAATCACAATCTTTTACCATAACTTACATATTTGAACAATCACGAAACTTTGAGTAAGGAAACCCGATACATCACGATTACTATTGTGTGTAACCCGCGGGTTTGGATGTTACATCCACTCCTATAAACATGGGAATTCCGAAACCCAGCTGTCGGATATTGATTGTTATGGAAAATAAAGTGCAATTAGTTTGTAAAAAAATGTTGGAAATAACAAACTAATACAAGTATAGCAGTCTTTAATTAATTAGCAAAAGTATTTTCCAAGTAGAAACCTTAACCAATATTGATCAGCGCTACTTACGAATGTTCAGTGGTACACACCTTATCAGTCCCAAACACTGTGTTACAATTTCTATAGAAACGAGTCATAAATGCTACGGGCAATATATTATCAAGCCTTGTTGCGAAAATGCTGAAATATTACACAACGTATGTTATGTATGCATTTCAGCTATACTTGTGAGTTGTGTAATTAGTTCTTTTATATAAATTAATAGCAAATTCGGGGGGGGGGGGGGGGGGGGTGTTTTAATATCTTTGGCGCCAGTGTAGGACCTAATTACATCTTTTGATGATAGCATTTTTGTGTCAAATTATTAATAAGTATATAGTTTATGTGTAAGTATTTTGAAGAAAAAAAAGGAGTGACAAGGTCCTGCACTGATGACAACGATGTTACTCTTGCGTACCGTGAGGATTCGAAATGAGCTCCAAGCTGAGATTTTCCCACAGCGTTACGAACATGGAATATTGTAAAAATGTATCATACAATTTCTTCAAGCCTCCGCATCAGGTGAGTCTGTCTGGTATTTTCGTAATAAAAATAACTTGATTTATCATCGGTGGAGAGCGGCAGCAAACCTAAATTCACATTTGTTGTAAAGTTTTAAGTGGTTACCGTGGCATATGAACATTTGCAACATTAGTGCACCTACATACTGCCGGCCTCGAAGAAATATCATAAATAATAAATTCAGTACGTTAATCGATCTTAATGATCTCTAACCTATTTCTGATTCAATCCGAAATCGTTTTTAACTTCAGTGTACGTTTCTATCTGTATGACTAAAACGAGTAGGTACTCAACTTATTTTTTATGACAAAAATAAATACTGACTATCTGTATGAACATATAGTCAGTGCTTAAACCTTGTTTCAACGGTTTTATCAAAATTGTTTTTATGGAGCTGATTAGATCTTATACACATTCCTATAAAAATCGATTGCGAGTTCTAATAGGACACAATGGTCGAACTTTTAAAAAAATAATAATTTATATAAGTACTTAATTTGTCAGATTATAGATAGTAATTTCTCCTTTCTCCTTAAAATAAAATTTATATTAATAATCAAAAAGTGAACAATAACAAAAATAAACGTTTTTAAGTTCGAGTATAATACAAATAAAGTAAAATACGTAGTCGCGTAAAATGAAATCGTTAATATATTAGTTAATAGTATATAATATACAATATACTATTAACTAATATATTCCAGCAACAATATGTAGCATTCAACCATGATTTTTATTGCTACATCAATGCATTCAACGCACACTTATCATGCTATGTGTTAAGACGTGTAACCACTCAAGGATGGGAGACGCGAGGCTAAGTGAGCTGTGCATGCTTAGTGTTCACAGGAAAATATTAGAGGATACCGAGTTTACTGTCAAGGTGGTGAACATCCATGCGTTATCAGTGCAGGACTGGAGAAAGAATACAATTTTCCGCGGCCAGTCGGCATGTCGTAAGAGGTAACAAAACAACCCACAGTCAGTATTTGCCAATCTGGACGGCTACCACCCCTAGGCTAGGGTATGCCGCCATAACCATTACGAGTTGTGTTCCGACATTAGTGGCCAGGTTCCAGACTCAGGTTAGGTCAGGTCTCAGGTTTAAAGAGAGGCAGCATATAGGCAGCACCTTTGGTATTACAAATGTCCATAGGCGATGGTAATCGCTATTCATCAGGTAGGTCGTCTGTCTACTGATCTCATCTAATAAAAAAGAACTGATTTGTACAGCAACCTAGACGCCTATAGATTTTATTCAAACCTTTACTTAATAAAAAAAATCTATGTATTTTTTGAGAGGGGTGCAAGTGCACCCCAGCTGCCGGTGTTGATGGTTTTATGTAAGATAAATAATATTTTTTGAGTAATTTGATCTAAAGTAATATGGAGAATTAATATGGGTGGAATGATATTTATTTCAAGAGATGTCTTGTAAATGATTTGACATAATAGATTTTTAGCCTAATACCTAAATTCTAAACTTAAGGAAATGTAAACAACCTGATTACCAATTCTCAAATCTATTTATTCTTCAACTCTTTCAAATACCGAATTTTGAATCACCAAATATTTTTAAAATATCATTTAAATCCAATAATAGCATTTCTTCTCTCGATGTTGGTAAAATAAATCCTCATAAAGCGAAACAATGAAAGATTTGAGGTAGCATCTAATTATGTAGGGTTTAGAATTTTATCCAGTTCCTTTTTACTTTAACTCAAAGACTGGGCCCATCAGTCCGACGTACAAATAATTCCTAATATTGTTCTACCATGGTTGTAAGAAGAGATAACTTAAAGTTTTGTATATTTCAATATAGAAAGTAAATAATCTGCTGCTAATATCTCGCCAAGAGGCGGCTGTACAAGGCCTAAAAAGACCCTGGTATATCCGCAGCCGATGTTAACACATAATGGATATTTGTCTATTCCATGACGTGTTTGATGCGATTGTAAGCAATTTATATTTTTCATTTTGTAGCTAGTAACGCCATCTCTGTATAATAAGATGTATGACTTCCTCAATATGTTCAAAGTTTGTTTTTTCTTCAACAAAATGATTTGGTTTAAATTTTAATTATAAAGTGTTACATTATTATGAAAAGTTAGGTTTAGTAATCAACTTAAATACTTTGTTTAAACTTTAAAGGGATCAAACGGAGTTTCTGATATACCTACATAGATAGCGTTTTCATTAAAATTAACATTATGTTTTCTTTGAGTTTGAATGAATGAACAAGTTTGCAATATTTTTTAAAATTTCCTCTATGACAAACTTTTTTGTATGGACGCGTTGAAATCCACTACATAACATTGCAAAAAATTATCATCATGTTTTAAAATAATTTTTTATTTATTAATATTGACGTAAATTGTAGTCCGACAGTCTTTTATTAGCTTGTAAACTGTCTGAAAATTAAATTATTATTTTTCATTAAAAAATTTTTGTTGACTAGTCCCAGATTTTCACTTTTAGTATAAACTGCTCGATTAGGAAACGAAGATTTGGTAGGTAGGTGTTGCTGGGCGACATTGAGAGTTTTCTGGATCATCTGTTTCGTCTTTTATATTGTTTATAATAGATTGTTCAGAAGATTTTTTTTCTATTGAGGAATTATGATTATGCGTTTTTCGTCTACTATACTTGGTTTTCCTTTGTTTAGCTTTATTATCGTGTCTGTTTATATTTTCAGGGCTCGTCTTCGTGTGTGAAAGTGAAATTTGCTGTTTATTTAGAATAACGTTCATAATTTCTATTTTTGTTTGAAGTCGAATAGACTCGGGTACCTTACACAATTCTTTATGTAGTGATAAACAAAAGAGTCTGTCATTTTCTGAATCAAGATTACTAGACATAGGGGTTTCTTCTTCATCTCTTTCTTTCCGTTTCTTTTTCCTTGTTGGCTGACACTGTCGCCTCACACCGTCTTGTCTGTCTGGTGACGAGTCTTCATCTGCGTCCGTTGATTCACCAGACGACTCACTGTTGCTATCCGTACTTTTATTGCTTACCGATCTTTCTAAGAACATCAGACGATTGAAGTAAAAATGCGGTTTGTATTTTAAAGTCTTTGAAGCTCCAGGTCCTGTATTTTTACCCTTCTTCCTCTCCCGAACAAAGCAATCACGCAGCCCCTTCCATTTTCTTTGAAGTGTAACACCTGAAAACAGAAAAATAAATATTATAGTTAGCAATGACTACTTTAGAGTTTATTCAGAAGGGTTTGTAAAAGAGTGCGTTTAAGAAGGACGTTATACAATTTCTTTGATGTGGCAACGCGTTATTTATACCCCTGGTGTTCTTAATAAGAGTTGTAGGATAGTAACCACTTCTCATCGGGTGGAATCTATCAATTTTATATTATTTTTTTAGTCAATAAAAATCATGTTCAAAACTTCCTGACTTTTAGCTTGGTAACCGAATAGTTACTTGGTATGATAATACGCAGATAGGGACTACAATTCTTAAGTTAGAAATTACTTGGTTATTTAAACTACCAAACTACCTTTTATTTAGTCACGGTATGGAATGAAAAATCTTATGCTCAGCGCATGGTTTTAAAAATGAGTGACAGATTTTAATACTTTTACGAGAGCATTCCGCACATTTTTACCTGCCAGAACTTAAATTCTATTTGTCAGGGAAATCATTTTTATATAATATATATCCTCTGGTTATACTTTCTAAATTACTATAAAAAAAATTGGATTCCAAACAAATGTAGTGACAACAAAACGAAACTTTCTTTGACATTTATATATTGCAGTAATATAAGGTGGGAATTATTATTATAAGCAATTCAAATAAAGCATTCTAAAATCAAGAATTTGCATAGAACTGTTCTAATATTGTATAATATTATATATGATTTCATGGCCATCTTCAGAATATTTAATTATGTTAGTGGTTTCCTATTATACAGCTATCAACATAAAATTAGATATAGAAACAAAAATGAAATAAACAAAAATTAACACAACACCATAATAATAACAGAAAATGAGAGAAAAAACATGAAACAAGAATTTTGTTCTGATAAGCCCAAAGAAACTATGCAACGGTAAGGCGACGGTGTATCTATGATCCTGACTGATTATTTCATTAGATTAAAATTTATTTGCTTTATATCATCTCAGTGGGTATGCAGAATAATTTACACCATGTTTTTCCTTACAAAGTAAATTTCTGGATAAAATTTTAGTTAAATTGTGCCTTCACATGAATTAGGTTAAACATTTTTTTACTATATATTCATTATATGAAATAATCTTTATTTTCATTTAGTTTTAATTCAATAATCATACCGCTGCAAAATGCTAGTATCAATTTACCTGTTTATTATACCTGGCTACCCGAGCTTCATACTTTCGATTGGTATAGAATTTGTTTAATAAACAAACCGGTGAAACGTTAATTTTTTTTAATTATTAATTAATCATATACTGGGCTGAAATTTTTTAGGCAAGCCATATGCAATATATTTATTGACACATTAAATTTAATAAAAAATAGGTTTCATCAAATAAGCACTCGGTGAATGTCGTTGTATAGCGGGATCCTATACTAAATGTAGGTATAGACATGTTTATAATTATTACGTCTTTTGTTTTGTTCTTGGGCCTGACAGTTGCATTCCCATTGTTGCCACCTACAAATGATAGTGGTTGACAGACTGACACCTAGATGGCGCTGACCACGCATGCGCAATGCTTGTGGCGCATTCATTCTGTTTGGTATCTATACAATAGAGAAGACATGTGTGAGTAAGATAGATATAATGTGCTTCTTGTGTAGGAGTGACGAGTATGATTAATGTCGCCATTTTATATGAATTTCTATGGCACGAATCACGATTGGGACGGGTTATACCAAACGAATTAGAGGTTTAAGTTAGTTACATTGTTTAAAATTTGTTTATCTTAGTATATTGTGTTAAAAGTTTGAATTATAAGTCTTTCTTTAACAACATCTTAAGAGTTTGTCTAATTTTATACAAAAACAAAATGGTTCACTTACACATAGCTGTCTTTTTTTCTTTCGAATCACCAGGTTCACCAAAAGCTTCTACTATCTCATCCCAACATTGACGTCTTCTTTTCCGGTTGGTATAATCTAAACTGTCTATATCCCACAATTCTGGCCTTTTTTCCACTTCCTGTATAAAAAAGTCTGTATCGAAATTTTCAAGCTCCATTTTACGTCACCATATGGCGCTTAACGCGCGAGCACTGGCAACGCCTCGACCCCCGACGCGCGTTGTTACGTTGACCTCGTGCTCGTGTAACAAGGCCCTCTTCAGACCGCACGTTTCACGCGCGGATTAATAGGCGCGTGTACTATATGCATGAATAAAATATTATATTATTGTTTGACTCATTCATGTTAACTATTATTGACAAATATTGGTACTAACCTATTTTTACACACTATCAAGTCTGTTATAACTTTCTATTATAAATGATCAAATCAACTGAACGAACTATAAATGACTTCAAAGTATTTTATTTACAACTTGTATTACGAGATGGTCGCGCCTTATGGTTGCATTTAGGCCGGTTTTTGATATTAAGTTCGACATTTAATTAACATATAATATTAGTATAAATATAGGAATATAAATTTGAAAGTGATTTTGTTGCAACTTGATACCTTTAAGATAGATCCATTGTCGTGGAATTTTATTAAATATTCATAACATTTGAATATGGAGATGACTACAGAATTATTTCAATCTAAGATTAGAAAATTAGAAAATTAGCTAATGATTACAGGATATTAAAAAAATAAATAATATCAGCCCATAAATGTCCCACTGCTGGGCTCGGGCCTCCCATTATAGGGGAAACGGACAGTATACCCGCCACGCTTGTCCAAGGCGGCTTGGCAGGTTTGACACATCGGTTATCTCGATGTGCAGGTGGCATCACGATGTTTTCCTTCACCGTTGTTAGCACGTGGTAATTGTAACAATATGCACATTAGATCAGAAAACTGACTAAGAGGTGCATGCGTTCCAGTCAGGATCAAACCCGCGCCCTTCGATTTAGGGGGGCGTGCGCTAACCATTACGCTACCACGACTACAGGATATTATGATCCCAAAATTATGATGGATAATTTAAACATTTTATTATATATATATTTTTGGTGTTAAACCACTAGGTTACAAAGGCAGACAAGTAACAATTAATGGTCTGTTCCTACATGTTACGTACTATTAATTCACTTGCTTTATAAACGGATTAATTTTGACAATACTTGTATGCAGCTTTTACGTCAAATTTTAATAGATAGTACGGCAAATAAACATTCTGTTAGCTATAGGAACTGTCCATTAGACTCATTAGGGTCTTTACTTTTATAAAATTTACACTGGATCGTGTATGTACATGTATATTACAAATATAAGCTACTGAAATTTTGTGGCACGCATTTCAATTGTAGTACATTACAGTGTAACGATTAAATCGTGTAATGATTACACGATTATGCATTAGACGCAAAGAGGGTGCTTTAGATCTTCAAGGCGAGCGCAATATGTACCTTTAGCGGTGTTATATGTTGTACGCGTTAATAAAGATGGCGCTTGTGTGACAAGTGCATCGTCATAAATCGTCATAAAATATGTGAGCTACTACGAGCTTGATGACTCGTTCTATACGCGCGAGTTGGGAGGCGCGTAAAAGAAAACGCACTTTCTGGAAGAGACCTTACAACGTTTGAACCGAGGTATCGGCCGGCTTGCTGCATTTTTTTTTCGCGCTACTAGTGGGGTCGACCGACGCACGTTACGGATGCGTGCATAGGTAGTTCGGTACGGAGTAAGAGAGCGCGGCACGCGCTGCGTTGCTAGTCTTGTAGAGATACGCGCGAATAAGTGTTGTGTTGATCATTTTGCATTCCGTTGTATAATTGTAGATTTAGTTAACTTATAGATAAATGAATCAAAATATTGTTAAATCAATTTGGTTGAAAGACACAGAACTGAAAGGTCACGTCTATTTTCTATGATTGAATGATTGAAATTTATGTTTACATAGTTTAGGTTTGGTTAATTCATTCATATTGAAAGACAAACATAAACCGTCTAATACCCATCGGCTGAATGATAATTGTGATGCTCAATACTTACTTCAATACTTTTTCAGGAGCAAAATAATAACTTAAAAACCAAAATAAATTGGTTACAATATTCATTTATTATAATCAATTGTTTTCTAAAACGTTTAAAGTAGAAGTAGGTACTTCGATTACTATATGACTGCAATTACACAGTAAATTTATTTTATATTATAAAAAAAAATTATTATTAAAAAAAACCGGCCAAGTGCGTGTACATCACCTAATATCATGTTACCGAATAGTAATAGCTCTCACCGAATAGTGAGAGCAGTAATAAATATCACTGAACCTAAAAAGAGTAGAAGAAAATTCGATGCAAACGCTAACTTTATAAATACACAACAACAATGTTTCATAAATACACCTAAAAACGAAATAGAAGATAAATATAACAATGAGATTAAAGAAATATATGGTCCACTGTTCAACAAATTCGCAAAGCCTAAGACTACCCATACCGAAAATGACACTAAACACTAATACAAGAAAGAAAAAAAACTTTTAAAACTTGGAAAAGACAAAGAAAATCTAAGGGCCATATCAGAATTAAGCAAAAAAATAAGTCACAGCATCAAAAAAGACAGAACTAAGAAAAGAATTAATGTACTTAATTACCATATAAACAAGACAGGAGGAGTTAAAAAAGCTTTGAAAGAACTGATAGAGGCGAAAAAATGGATCCCAAACATTAAAAATAAAGCAGGAAAACAGCAAACGACAAGAAAATCTATAATACAGACAGCAACTGACTTTTATAGAAAACTTTATGCGACAGAACAAACAATTAGAGACTTAACTATACATCTCGATAATGATGACATGGACGAAGACATACCAGTTTTCCTACAATCAGAGATAGAAAAAGCTGTCAACAGCCAAAAGAACAATAAAGCGCCTGGACTAGATCAGATTTCAAATGAAATGATCAAAATCTCAATTAGAGTACCGGAAAAGCTAAGAAAATTCACGGAAATATACAATTCTATTTTAAGCTTAGAATGTATACCACCGCAATGGACCAAGAGCACAATTATACTATTACACAAAAAAGGGGATAGGAGCATTATAGAAAACAGACCTATAGTCTTATGCCGAATATTTATAAAGTGTTTTCCAAATAGATATTGAACAGAATAACAGCAATAATGGACGAACAAAAACCTATAGAACAAGCTGGTTTCAGAGCGGGGTTTTCAACTATTGATCACATGCATGTCATCAAACAACTAATAGAAAAATTTCAAGAATACGGTAAAGCCTTGTACATCGCATTTGTGGACTATAGTAAAGCATTTGATTCTATAGAACACGATTCACTTTGGAGGGCTCTAATCCAGCAGGGAGTGCCAAAAAAGTACATACGTATAATTAAAAATATATACGTGAATAGCACAGCGCAAATAAAACTGGAATCAACGGGTGAAGAGTTCCCAATAGCCAGAGGTGTGAGACAAGGAGATCCGCTATCGCCAAAACTTTTCTCAACAGTTCTGGAAAGTATATTCAGAGATCTTGAGTGGGACAATTTTGGCATTAATATTAACGGTAGACAACTTAGCCACTTAAGATTCGCTGATGACTTAATCCTAATAACTGACAACGCGAATACCCTTCAACATATGCTACAACAGCTAACTGAGGCAAGCAGAGTAGTTGGTCTTTCCATAAATAAATCAAAAACAAAAGTAATGACAAACAGAGAAGAAATAATCATAAAAGTAGACAATGAAGATATTGAATATGTTAAAAACTATACATACTTAGGGCAATTAATATCTTTTAGAGACCGGACAAACATAGAAATAGAAAGCAGAGTGGCCTGTGCTTGGTAAGATACTGGTCCCTTAAAGAGATATTTAAAAGCAAACACTTTCCTATGGCAGCTAAGAAAAAAGTGTTTAATTCATGTATCTTGCCATGCCTTACGTATGGGTGCCAAACATGGGCATTGACTCAAAAACATATTTTAAAACTAAGATCGTGTCAAAGGGGAGTAGAAAGCAGTATAATGTGCGTGACGCTAAAAGACCGCAAAAGAGCAGCAGACATTAGATCTACAACAAAGGTGGAAGACGTACTAAAGAAAATAAGACGGTTAAAATGACGATGGACAGGACATATGACAAGGGAAAGCAGAATGAAATGGACTAAAATTATAACAGAATGGCAGTCACGTGATGGCAAAAGAAAAAGAGGCAGACAAGCTAAAAGATGGACAGCTGATATCAAGTTGATCGGAGGGACAACCTGGTATATAAAAGCTACCAATAGGGAAGAATGGAAGCAGCTGGAAGAGGCCTATGTGTCACTGGACACGCTGAACACTGAACCGGGAAACCCGATATATTAGATTTAAGTTAAAGCAATTTGCTACTGTATGTAACAAACTGTATGTATAATTGTTTAGTTTCAGCAATAAAGGTTTATAATAATATCATGTTATAAATAAAGATTAAAATAAATCTTAAATTATTCTTAATTTTTGTTGGAATTTTTTAGCATTTATCTCAATTTTAGGTGTTTTTGACTCTAGCTTTAGGTGATCTTAGTCCGTATCTCTGCGCGTCAAGTTATTGTAAACGGGGATATTGTACTAAGTATATAGTGATGAATGTTTATTGTTTGTCATTTGACTTTATATGATTTTTAATTACCTGGACTAAAATGACAGCTGCGATCGACCATTTTACTACAAGCTAGGACCATCACCACTACCACTGAGTTTTTGTTTGATTCAATTCACACAAATCAGCTGTGAATCAAAAATAAAGGTCGATCGCAGCTGTCATTTTAGTTCAGGTATCTAAAAATCAAAGTATACTTAACAAAAACAACAATACTCTTTATTGTACACCAACTTAAAACAGTGACACATTAACATATCTGAAAAAAAAACCCTAAAATAATAAGTATTATTCAATCGAAAAATTAAAAAATCGATTCAACAGATTTGCTAAGAATTTATAAGAATCCCAATTTTCTATAATTATTCCTATGGTTCATGAAACCCTTATCTAACTTATATTTTGAATGGGAATGAAAAAAAATATGTATGTTCTTATTTGTAATTCTCTTTAATCCAGTCACATAATTAAAAATAAGTTGTAAATAAATCCATAAATTATTATTGCTAAAGTAATCACATTTTACTTTGACTATAGCTTAATCACATATGAGTATTGAGTAAGCTACTTTTACTTATAAGTAACCTACTACCTAGGTTGTTTTAATTTAATACGACTAAGCTTAATAGAAAACAGTTAAGAACCTAAATACTATATTTAACTGTTTATACCCAATCCTTTAATGGTTTTAGATATATCCATGCATAACATATAAGTTGAAAAGTATAGGTACGTTTAACCAAGTGTACCTTCTGTTTCAGCTCTTTATACCCCATAGGTTTCACTTTAATAGTATACTAGCCCAATAACGTCCCACTGTCGGACTCTCATCTCATTTTTAGGGAAGGGCATTGCTTAATCGATGCCATTTAGATGTCCTGAATATATGAAAACACAAAAGAATACATACATACATATTTGTGCCGTTTGGGGTTGAAACACTACGCCCGTGGAGTCCGTCGGCAAAGAGTTTGTTTAAAGACATTTGTAAGAAACTCTTTAACACTACCCGTGATCAGAAGGCTGGCTCATATTTGCACAACAAATAAGTATTGCCATACAGAGTGGCAATGCAGAGAGCCTTCTGGGCACGCTCCCCATTGGCATTGATCTGCTACATAATATATTTTAGTTTCAATGCCTTTGTTTTTTTTATTAACATGTAGTTAATTAAAACTAGAATAACATTATAATTATATAAGGAATAATGAACGGACTAAATCTCTCCTTCCTTCGACACTAGATATTCAAATTCAAATGTTTTTATTCAAAACTAGCTGTCCCGGCAAACGTCATCCTGCCCGGAAAAGCTTCAATGAATATGACGACAGCAGCGCCACCTACCGGGTCCAATTGTGAACCAGCTGAGAAACCTTCTCCGGCTCATGCACAACAACTTTGCTAAAGGTCATCACATGATCAAATGTAAAGTTTACTATTCTATAAAGGACATACAGACAAACATTCATTTTTATATATAAAAAGATAAATTACACTGGAGAATACTTTTGCAGGGTCACATATATAAGTCAAAATTTAAATCTACTTCCTATTCAACGTACTCCGCTTCGCAACGTATTATGGCTGTTTACTAGCTATTTTTTTAAAGATAAGAAACATCAAAGGGAAAAGGAGTCCATTCTGTCATCCAACATCCACAGAATATCGCTGGTGCCATTTCGGACTCTATATAGTAAGACGCAGCTTCCCAGGTGGTAGGGAATTTGCCCGACTGGATGGCTACCACCCCTGGTCTAAAGTATGTCGCCATAACAACCTTGAGTTGTGTTCCGGCATTAGTGACCAGGTTCTAGTAGCGCATTTGTAGCACCTTTGGTGTTGCAAATGTCCATAGCCGATGGTAACCGCTTTCTATCTAGTGGGCCGTCTGCCTGTTTGTTGAAATCCTGAAATAAAATAAAAATAATCTCACGTATGATTTTTATAGCTGGAGTACAGCAGATTGTCTGATAGTCCGCCTGATAGAAAGTGGTTTCCACCATGGATATTTGCAACACCAGAGGTGTAATTACACACATGCTGCCAGCCTCGAAGGAATTTTATTATTATAAATTTGTAAAACCACGTATTGTATTGATACAAATCTCAGCTGGCAGCTCATTCGAAATAATGAATAGTAATTCAATAGGTAAGTAATTAACCCTAGTAGCATTTTGAAGATATCATTCATATACATATAATTAATGTTTGTATTGGCGACGGCCTCTGTGGTTGATCGGGTTAAGCCTTTGCCGGCCAATCTGACTAACGCAGAGGCGCCGGGTTCGATTCTTGGTATGATAAATTTCTTAAAACCCAATTTTCCCTTAACTTACTATGGTCTGGGTGTATAGGAGGAGTATATGTATAATACTTGCTCTCTGTACAAAAAGAGAGCGAGCGCATAGTAACGGACGAAGTCATATTCCATATCGGTACACAATGGGGATTGTTCACAAAAAAATACCCTCTGATATTTCAAGATACTAATTTGAATATTTTTGTATTTTAAGCGTTAGTTTTTAAATAATTCGATTTTAAAATTATTTCTCCGATGACGTCATAAGGGACAAGTTTACATTGATTTCTTTGCCTAGAAAACAAAAATAATAAAACTTACTAATCATAGTAATCTGTGCTACTACTATTAAATGACACTCTCATTACTCATTACGTATCGTAATTATTTTAGTGTTTTTTGTCGCTAGGTTTATAATTTTTCGCGTTTAACCATTATTATTTTCTATAGTTATCGTTAAATTTTTTAAAGTGATCTTTAGGAAAAAATCCATGTTACAGAACTTAAATCAAATAATGTACAGCTATAATTTTTTTTACACCTGAAACAGGCAAACAGGCAGACGGCCCACCTGCTTGGATTTAGTAAGGTCAAATAAAGGTCAAACACATTTCTTACAAAATACAATAAGATCGTACGTTTTTTGGAATTTTAACTAGACAAAAATGATTAGGGACACTATTCCTCGAAATGGTTTTTGAAATAGCTAGATTGAATAAAAAATAAAAACTTCGTTTAAAAAAACCGACTTCAAAAACTAAAAAACTAAAATGCAAAAAATAACTTATTTCTAAAACTATTAAATATTAATATATATTATGTAAAACATCTTAAAGTCGGTGCTTAGTAATTTTCAAAATATAGTAATTTTTATGTTTTGCTTTGCACCGACTTCAAGATGTTTTAGATAATATATATTAATATTTAATAGCTTTAAAAATAAGTTATTTTATACATTTTAGTTTTTTACTTTTTGAAGTCGGTTTTTTTAAACGAAGTTTTTATTTTTTATTTGTTACTTTTTAGTGTCTAGCTATGTATGGGTGGACATACGAATGGTGCCGCGCTTCTTAAAAAATATAGGTCCCAAGAACCGGGAACAAAAAAATGATCGTAAAATGAAAACTACTGGGCCAAACTATGTCAAATTTTTAGGGGACCACATGGCAGCTATTCCGCGTCGAACAAAAAAAGAATCACGTAAATCGAATCCTAAATCTCAGAGTAATCGGTGTACATATGGAACGGAATGAAAATTATTTTCATGAAAAATGTTCATAAAATGAAAACTACTAGGCCAAACTATGTAAAATTTTTAGGGGACTAATTGGAAGCTATTCCGCGTCGAACAAAAAAAGATTCACGTAAATCGGATCATAAATGACGGAGTAATCGGCGAACATACATAAAAAAAAGCAACAAAAAAAAAAGATCCCGACGAATTGAGAACCTCCTCCTTTTTTCGAAGTCGGTTAAAAAAAGTGAACAATCCCAATTATATTGGTGAAATAATAGTACCAAGTTAACTAGGCACTTCATGTCCCGCTAGTATAATTTAAAAAGATGAATAAAATTTAAACAAATCGCAAGTCAGTTGCCTTAACCTAAATAATTAGGCGTTACAATGTATATCTCAGCAGCTGTTTATTTTTATTAACAAATAAGAGATTAAATAGCTATGTTGTACAACCTAGACCTACATTAATATAGATTAAAATAATACTGAAAGCTTCGAAGTTGAAATGACTTGTGGACTATAAAATATCTACATTTAATACTACCTAACTAATTTGGCACATCGATTCACAGTCCTCTCCACAATTTCAGAGAGCGATTTTTAATATTATTTTATACATTACTTATTTAATAATGCCACTTAAACTTCTAAGGTTTCTTAAAAACGTATTTTTACTTATATTTTATATTACATACGACATATTACGTACGTACATTTTTGGCTTTCTAAGCGGAATTTGATAAATAAGCATCAATACATTCATGTAAATAACACGATTAATTCAACTATAATTACTACATACTCTTATAATCTGAAAAACGCCATTTTGGTAATATCTGCCAATATTTTCAAAGTAATATGTAGATTTGAGTGGGTTTGTTTCAAGGACTCAGCTACCGCCGTATCAGCGGTATCAATGATACGGGGCCCCCAGGCTACAGGGGCCCCGAAAGTGCTAGCAAACATTCCTAAAATGTTATCCACATCTTTTATAGAATTATAACATTTTTGAGAATACTTGCTGGGCCAACAGGAACGGCTATCACACTTATCATTATTGTTTGATGAATTGAAATCTAAATCTATTTGAAAATCTAGAAAAACTGAATTCATCAGCTATGGATGATTTGATAAATAAGCTTGCCGAAAAAAGGCAACATAAATGTACTTTTGATTTGAATTGTTTGTATAACTTAGCTCCTAAGAGCATTAAATATAATAATAATAAGTAACTAATTGCTAATAATTAATAATTATAATAATAATTATTTTAAAAATGGAACCGTTGGCTCTTGAACCAATTGACATTAGTTGTGTAATTCGTGTGGCTCAAAACTGGAAAAGTCCTGGACCAGACGGATTGCACAACTTTTGGATTAAATGGTTCAAGAGTTCGCATGCCTGTTTGGCCGTTCAATTCCAGGAAGCTATAAACATGGGTTCGCTTCCTTCCTTTATGACTACTGGAGTCACTCATCTGCTCCATAAGTCAGGCAGTACCACGGAGGCAAAAAACTATAGACCCATCACTTGTTTACCAACTATATACAAGCTACTTACATCTGTTTTGAGAACTAAATTAATGAAACATTTGACAAATAATAACATTTTGGCCAATACTCAAAACGGATGTAAGGATGGGTCCCGTGGTACTAAGGAGCTCCTCCTCATCGATATGACCATTAGTCATCAGGTACGGCGAAACAGAAAAAATCTGTCTGTAGCCTGGATTGACTACAAAAAAGCCTATGATTAGGTGCCCCATACATGGCTGGAGAAGGTCCTAGAGCTGTATAAAGTAAATGCAACTCTCCGTGCTTTCCTCAGTTCATGTATGGGGCAGTGGACCACGGTCCTTAGGCATCCAGGGGACAGAGGGAATCTTTCTGTTTTGCACGACCCAATAAGGATCAAGCGGGGCATTTTCCAGGGTGACAGTCTGAGTCCACTGTGGTTTTGTCTAGCTTTGAATCCACTAAGTACTCTACTTAGGGAGTCAAAGTTAGGCTTTCAACTTCGGAGAGGGGGTGAGATTATATCACACCTTATGTACATGGATGACGTGAAACTATTTGCATCGAAAAAGCCAGATCTTTTGCAGTTGCTAAAGATTACTGAAAGCTTTAGCAACTCCATTAGTATGGAATTCGGTGCAGATAAGTGTGCCGTCATGCATGTACAACGAGGGAGAGTTGTAAATTCAGAAAATTTACAACTATCTGAAAATATATCCCTCAAGACTCTCTCTGAAGGTGAAACCTACAAGTATCTTGGTATGTCAGAGTCGTTGGGTATTCCTGATGCTGATGTGAAGCAGGCGATGAAGGATCGTTTCTTTTCCCGCCTGAGAAAGGTCTTAACGAGCCTTCTCTCAGGTGGAAATAAGGTTCGAGCCTTCAACGCTTGGGTCATACCAGCATTAGCATACTCCTTTGGCATACTAAGATGGACTCAAACTGAATTAGACGCCCTGGATAGACGGGTTCGTTGTCTACTGACAGCACATCGGATGCACCACCCGCGTTCGTCTGTGATGAGACTGTACATCCCGCGGAAATGTGGAGGTAGGGGGTTTTTAAATACCAAAGACCTCCACAACCGTGAGGTGTACAATCTCAGAGAATATTTTCTCAAAGTAGGCGAGACAGCGGGTATGCATTACGATGTAGTGTCAGTAGACAAAGGGTTCACCCCGCTATCCCTATCAAAACAGAACTGGCAGAGACCGTTGGTAATGAGTGCTTCTGATCGTATAGACGTATGGAAGAGCAAGGAGCTGCATGGCAGGTTCTATCAGGCTTTAACTGGGCCTGATGTGGACCTACCAGCCTCGGTGAACTGGCTACGTTTCGGTGACCTATTTGGGGAAACCGAAGGGTTTGTCTGTGCATTATGGACGAGGTTATCAAGACGAACAACTACCGGAAGTACATTCTGAAGGACGGCACGCTTGACATATGTCGGGCGTGTCACCGCCCTGGTGAGTCTCTCAGACATGTCACTTCTGGTTGTTCTCGTCTTGCTAACAGCGAGTACTTGCACAGGCACAACCTAGTAGCCAGGATCATCCACCAACAACTTGCTCTTAAATACGGACTTGTCTCGTCGGAGGTACCTTATTACCAATACAAGCCCGAGCCAGTTCTTGACAATGGTCAATATCTGCTCTACTGGGACCGATCAATTATCACAGACAGGACTATTGTTGCCAATAAGCCTGACATTGTCATAGTTGATCGGTCTGCGCGACGTGCTTTAATTGTAGATGTCGCGATCCCCCATGATGGTAACCTCGTGAATGCCGAGAAAGATAAACAAATAAAGTATATTGATCTTGCTCACGAGGTTACCGCCATGTGGAACCTAAATTCTACAATCATAGTACCGATAGTGGTGTCAGTGAATGGATTAATAGCGAAGAGCCTTGACCGCCACCTTGAAAGGCTCTCGCTTGGTATCTGGTTGAAGGGTCGGATGCAAAAGGCAGCTTTGTTGGACACGGCCCGTATTGTGAGGAGATTCCTGTGTCTGGAGCCTTAACCACCGGTAGTCTGGACCCGAGGCCCCACTGCCGGCGAAGATCAGTTTTTTAAATTTTTTTTATAAATAAATGTATATATATATATATTTTATAAGATATTTATAAAAAAAATGTAAAAGATTTGGATAATAAATATATATGTGAATAATTTTAATTCAATTCGAGCAGTTTTTGTTTCTTTTATAAAAAACTTTACCCTTCCTTTAGGCTCCCAACACATATTGATATAGGGCCCGTCTAAGGCAAGCTACGCCACTAGTTTTCAACACATTCGAAAACAATTTTTATAATCGTATTATAGTTTCTACGGAAAACCACTGTGTCCATGAAACACCTCGATTCATTATTATTATAATTATCGGTAAAAATACTTTGCATCTCTTATAACAGTAATAATTATAAGAAATTACATTAGTTTTAAGATTACCACGGCGCCAAATATATTTGTAACATTCGTGCGTAATTTATAATTAGCCACTAATAAAAATACCTACTGGACGACAGTTATAATTCTCTATATTTAAATATTATATAACTACCATTTAATTTAGGCGATGACGAATTATAATATTTCAAGAGCGATAGTGGACCCGCCGAGCCTGAGACCGATTTTCCTATATCCCTTCACAAGATCATCGGTGTTTGCTGTTGTCTGACCATTGATAAACTTTTATCCGCCACGACATCAAGACAACATTTCATGAACACTTTTTTCCTACAGAGATCCAACGAGAGTCATGTGGCTATTTGTTTGCTACATAACCTAAGTGAAGTGTGATTTTTTTATAAAACATGGCCATAGTAATGTAAAAAACCAGAGACAGCGAGAGAGAGAAATAATAGAGAAACCTATAATTCTGCTATATCAAAGATACAGAAGCTGTTGTAATAATCACAAAGTAAGAAGCCTGATTTGACACATAAGAAAGTCAATAGAACGTAACTTTACAAAATATGAACAGAACTGAAAGCAAATAACAATTAATTTATTTAGGTAATAATATAGATAACTTTTATACCGCTGCATTATGTAATGTTATTAAAGATATTTCAATGATTATTTCCCTCCTAATAACAAAATAACATTAAATTTGTATTAATTGTTAAATGTCGTATTAATTTATAGCGATATCCCAAAAACAGTTGCGTTCTAATGCGTCTTTATTTAATTAAAATTAAAAAAGACGCACGTGTTACTACTAAAAGGTGGTTGCTATTCAGTAAATCAATTCGATTCAGGAAAAACTATAACAAAAACTATTGAATAAATATATATTATTCAGGTAAAAAAAAAAAAAAAATCAATAGATTAATTGTGATGCGGTACGCAAAAATCGATGTGAGACAAAACTTTGGCGTCTCGTATGGATTTCGTGAGGTATTTGTGCGACACAAAAACTAATAAACTTAGAATAAATCAATCGATCACAAAGTATAGTTTTTTTAATCGGTTTGTCATGATAATCGGTTACAATCCTTAAGTAGATTGCAATGAGAACTGTCAAATCAGGCTTCTTATTTTGTGATTATTATAGATAACATTACATCGTATATATTCATATTACCGATGGAAAACAGAAATTGAACAAATAAGTAATGTGTTTAAGTTTTTTATTGCTTCCTCGTCTGTCATTGATCAAGGCAGATTGCTGTGCTTAATGTAATTTTTTTTTGAAAATGTCATTTCCATATCCTTACCAGTTAATTTATCAGTTACTCTAAATTCTCATGCAGCTTAGGAATGAGAAATAATTACATTATGATACTTATTTAATTAAAATCTAACATTTCATATTATAATTTAAATATATCTAATAATACTATATATATACTCGTATATGTAATTACTGCTGTGTAAGTAACTTTCGCTTCTAAACTGGTTATGCTTGTATTTTAGCTTTATCAATTTGGGACCTTCCACAAATTACGTCACACGAATTTCATGATATTTTGAACCTTCCCCGACCTAGTTACAGTTGGTCACATTCGTGACACTCCTTGCTCCCTAACTTGTAACATCACATATTTTGCCACTTTACTTCAAGCAATTATTAAATTAAAACAGTAGTAGTTCCGTAATTAGGATTATTTCCATTTCACAATTATTGTTTAATAATACACATACACAAAAACACGCATACAAATAAAGTTGGAAATGTTTTGAAGGTTTTCGTTAATAGTTAAAATTTCGTGTCATAAAACTTAAAAAATACTAAATTTTGGAATGTGACATCACGAAATTTAGGAACCCTCGCATCCCTTGTCACACAATGTCGCCACTTAACTTGTTGCGTAATTCATGGATAGCCCCTTATAGCAGAGCCGCATCGTTGTACTAAGGTCGTGAGTACAGAGGATTGGTTTTCCGCCCCCTAAAAAATAATTTATAAATATTGATAAATTTCTTGAGGTTTGCGTTACGACACTGATTTGTAAATAAAATACATAATCGTAAATTGATTACATATAGGTACATATTATATATATATACTAATTATACTTTAAGGTAGACACGTAGACGAAGTGCTCTGTTTGTCTAGGTAAATCGGTCACAAAGGTATTTGTGAAGAAAGATTTTGGCCAATCAGGACGTTTTGTTTTCTAATTCTATTAATATATTTTATTTGAAACATACTACTTGGCGATGTATGAATGAAAACAATAATTAATTGTAAAATATTGGGTTGCAGAAAGATAAATGGCATTTCTATTCCTCAGTCTTACTATTATTATACATCTAACATTTAACAATTATTTAATTTAACGACTTCAACTAAATACTTGAGCTTAATAAAATCCACTTCAAAGTTCTATGAGTAAATGACTAGAGTAGCGGTGACTGTGGCTCCATTTTCACAACTGAATCTCAAGATGGTGGTTCGGGAGGCGCGGACGGTCCTGGCGCTGGCGGTTGAAGTAATTTTGCTGCAGCCGGGAATCCTGTTAGATCGAAACCTGGTGGAGGCACAATGCCCGCTGCTGTTGCGGTTCCTTGGAGATACGCTACTAATCTGAAAATATGAAACAATTACATATGTAATTCATTTACTTTTCTGAAAACTATGACCACAGCCCAAATCATCGATATTAAATAAAAAAAAACTAGATTCTATTTATAAAAATGTTGATACAAGCTAAAACAATATCGAGACAACAAAGTCTCTTATTAGGACATGCATGTTTAGTAATATTTTTGTAAATTTCTGCACAATGGTTATTAAGGATAATTAAAATATCTACATCAATCTCATACCGAGCCAACATCCCGCCTGGGTAATGTGCTTTGTTCCTTTACTGTTCAACACTCTAATTGGTGTTGTGTTAATAGTATTACAAGGAATGCAAATGATATTAGCTAACCCGCATTTCAGTCGTCATCCTTTGAGAGTTTCATTGACTCATACATAAATATTGATTAAAATTTCATTGGCAGTTACCTCCTTAGTTCTTCCAATGCACTAGCTTGCATCAATATGTAGTTTTTGGCCAGCAATAGCGTAGCTATCTTGGATAGTTTCCGGACGGATGGCGAGTGAGCGTATGGGATCACTCCACGCAGCTCGTCCAGCGCATCATTCTGAAACAACATCAAACAGAATAATTTCATGGAGCTTCAAATGCGATTACTTGAATAACTATTCTAATTATAACGATTGATATCTTTATTTGGTGCATAATTGATGAATGTCGGAGAATCATTATTGTAATTCAAGACAGTGAGAACTTAAAATAATAATGAGATAATAATGAATAGAGATAAATTATATTAATGACGTATATTGTCAAGTCTTAATCTTAGCTTCATGACAACAATTATAAAAATCCCAACAATGTAGCAAACTAGCAAATAAAACGCCCTGTGTCGTGTGCCTATTAATACAAAATAGCATCTAAGGGCCTGAAGTGGTTCGTATTACAAACGCGACAAGTATTAAAATAAACTGGAACTCTAGGCTCAATCTTACAACTCCCAGTACGTCTAGACCAGGCATTCCAAACTATTTAGGGCAAGAGACCCCTTTTCCAAAATGAATTACTTCAAATATTACCAATTCAAAAACTTTGCGGTTGTTTAAATGAGTAAATTTCACATCATTTTCTTATCAATATTTAACAAAATAAATAGACATAATTTTTTCTAAATATCAAGTGTAATTAATAAATACGAATACAAATTACATATTATTTTAAAAAAATGACATTAATATCGCGAAGTAAAGATAATAAATAAATAATTTGGTGTGTACAGTCTCTTGAAAGTTTTAAATAAGAACTTGTGTTAATTAATAGGCATTGATTTTTAGACCTCTTCGACACCTAAAATCAGTTTTCGTTTATGTGGACGTGGTTTGATATCGACCACTTTGGGAATTCCTGACCCAGACGCATGTCAATTTCGCTAAGCGATTCTAAAAACGCGGCCCTTTGTACTCATTTTATGAGCTAATTAGTGCTCTAGTTATATTTGATACTTGTATTATGAGCTAATGCGTTAGTCATATAACAACAGACTTTTCAATAATGTCGATAGCCAAATGTAAACTAGAATTCCGTTTTCATTTAACTCCAACAACAGATATGCCATTTCAGGTGGATAAAAATATTCCATTCTTGACATAAACATGTCGAGACATAAGCGATTAGCTCTTCAACTGTCTGTGATCGAAATCGTTCAAATCACTTAAGATAATTACGGATAAAAACTGAGTATTTATAAAAGTTCTTAATAAGACTTATTTACAGATCGCTGTATGGTATACAAAAAGTTAAGTAAACAAATCGTAGGTGTGCAAGGAAATGATCATGTGTTGTGGTGAAGCAGGATATGATAGGTAGTAAGTTTTACCATAGAGGAAGTTTTAATATCCCCAATGATCTTTAAACTGCGAAGATTAAAGGTAAAAATAAGAAAGTGGCCATCGGTAAAAACAGATTCTATAACTTATTACCAATTCTTTTACCGTACATTTTTTTTAAATCGTGGTAGTGTAATGGCTAGCGCACGCGTCCCTTACTCAAACGGCGCGGGTTCGATCCTGGCCGGAACGCATGCACCACTTTAGCAGTTTTCTGACCTAATGTTACAATTACCACGTGCTAACAACGGTGAAGGAAAACATCGTGATGCAACCCGCACATCGAGATAATCTATGTGTCAACCTGCCAAGCCGTCTTGGACAAGCGTGGCGAATATATTGTCCGTTCCCCCTATAGTGAGAGGCCCGAGCCCAGCAGTGGGACAGTTATGGGCTGGTATTATTTTTAAATTACTTTTATGGGGTTTATGTAAAATTTTAATCAGTAGTAAGACAAATGAGTACACACTAAAGATACAGGATCCGGCTGTTAATTAATACATGGCATAAATAACTTACCAGGTCATGCATTCTTCTTCGTTCTCTAGCGTTTATATTAAGGCGTACGGTTTTGCCCTGTCGCATCTTCTGTTTCGACTTATCATTGAGTGGTCTGAAATATTATTAAAAGTTATTGTAAGCACACGAACTGTTTAGCTATGAATGAGGATTTATTTTCTGGATATTTAGCTGCTCCGTTAGTTGCAGATCAAAATGAGTTAAAAGTTGGAACGTAAACGAACGAAATATAAACTTGACATTGCTGATTTTGCGCTTAGTATTCAGCAGAGATATATCACACTCTTTCAATACATAAATACCACAAATCAAAATAACACTTATACAGGAGATCTTATCAGTTGTTAATAAATTTGATTACATTAACATAACTTATATGTTATTATAAGCATATATTATAAAATTGATTTACATTTTATATACTATTTTTCTATGATATATGTACCTATTTAGTTCTAATTGGCCGTGCGACCCTAAAATGCAAAAAGGCTCAAATACGTGTAGTATAAGGTATGTGTATCAAAATAATAAAAAAGCAATGGATGCATTTATAGCATGACTATACATAAATTGATGTAGACTCATTAAGTTTATATATTTAATTAAATGTATACAACTCATTATCACTGTTCACTGGAATAAAAACTATTTTAAACTTTTTCATGTTTATGGGGGCTCCCATTGTATGAAGGAGCTCCAATCATTTAACTGTGGGTTAAATTTGACATAAAAGTACTTCATATACGTAATATTAATTTTTCACAAATGGTAAAGTTTTTTAATTTTACCTTAGCATTAATACTCGTATATATATATCATTCTCTCCATTCTTTTGAATATATCTTCGCAATATGGCAGCATCATTATTACATTAGAATCCCACATGTTCGCAATTCACCCTGCTGTTTCGATAGCAATTCTTAACTGGGGTTGTATTTTATAGTGGAACAAGTGGTATAGAATTCGCGGTCAAACAATAGTCAGCATTGTGAGACTAACGTTACTGAAGAGGGCAAATTGCATATTATGTATGATTTTTAAGCTTATTGTTAACATCTGGACATGTTTAATATTTAAGTACTTAAGTTGTATGGAATATTAGAAATGTAGGTAAATTACCTTACATAGCAAGCAAACTACAAAATGTTTAATTTCTTTCCAATTAGATTTTTTGTAAAACTCCCTGGAACTGCTATCATCTGTTAAGGTTAATTAGTTAATATACATGATTGATTTTGAAATAATAAATAAATACATTTTTAGTGATCTGAAAAATGTTTCAATAGTAAATAATATTTAACATAACATTTACTAAGCATTATACGAGTCTGTAGCCAGGGGTAGATTTAGAAATTTGCCGCCTGTAGGCTATTCAAATTTTGCTACCCCTACCGACCTCTACAGATCGATACCCTAGTGTACAATCATATCGAGGCTTTCATAACATAGAGGCGTATACGCAAAAATACTATTTTTTTGTTGTTTACTAAAAACTATATTACAATTTACCTATGTATTATTATTGTCTTACCAGTATGCAAGTTGTACCTAAAGAGAAGGGTATTCCAAATTTCAGCTTTATACAATCAATTACTGTTTTATTCACAATTCTGTCCCTTGTGTAAAACTGCACTTTGGTCTGTACGCCCAATTGTTATGAAGCCCTAGATATTAATTAGATTATATATTTATAGATATTTTGTCAATAAAATTGTAACTTTATTGTTTGTGCACTGATACTCTTATTAAACTCTTTCCGTAATTAGAAGATTGTTTAAACATACAAAAAATGGCGCCCCTTGAAAATCTGTTGCCTCAGGCTCCAGCCTACTTAGCCTATTGCTAAATCCACCACTGATTATAGCATACACATAATCATATTTTTTACATTCGAAATAGTTATTTTATATTTCCCGAGTTGTTGAAAGTAGCACTGTTTTTCTAGCTAGGTCATAAAATAACCCACCTAGTAATCTAGCTAGGCTATCACTTAAAAGCCATGAAAATAGACATACCTAAAAAACAATAAATTAATTATATATCAAATTTCATTCATCATTTATTACAAATTCGCGATTGACGATGCAACTTTGGAAATTACTTTTATGTACGTTGTAATGTTCTTCTAAAAGTGTAAAAGTACTTCATACATTTGATAAAATAGTATTACAATGTATTTACAAACAATAGCCATTAAGCGTGGGAAGTCGCTCAAAGTTCTTCAAATATCTGGCAGAGAGGAAACACGTGATGAAATTGGATTAATTTAGTTTCTAAGTTTGTTTCTATTTGTATATTTCGCTCCACGGTGAATAATGGGCCTACGTGCCGAAAATACCCACAGTCAAAGCAGTAGTATTTAATTACAGTATCATTCATTTTGATAGACTTCTTGCGAGTTTGAGCTTCCATTGAAGTACTGGTTGTCAATAATGTGCTAGTGACGTCAATGGTATGTAAACTTCCATATAGCCCATAGGTGATAGTGACCAGTTTTCATCCGGTATGCCGTTTGTTTGTTTGCTAGCTTGTTTGCAATGCCATACATTTAACAAATCGAGAGAATTTTTTATGTCGTAGTATCTCAGTGGAAGAGTTGACAGAGGAGTTTGTCAACACTGCTAGCCGTTGTTTTGATTGGCCTTGCACAAGCGTAGCAAGGATTGCTACCTAATATCCATTCGTTTTCGTTTAAAATCTCCTTAGACACTGGGTTGCCTGGAAGAGATCGCTATAAGCGATAAGGCCGCCCATGTTCTAATACAAATGTATCCATATGAATTAAGTTTATGGTGAACCATTCCCGGAGTTTTATGAGTTAGTAATATCTTATTATCATTAAATGATGGAAAACAAATTGTAGAGGCCTCTACAAACAAGAGCTAAGCTATTATAAAAAAAGAACACCCTCAGCCAGAATAGTTATTCGAAGTTTATAGTATATTTAAAGAGATATCAAAAAAAGTTATAATAATCATAATCGCGACCTATAAACCAGGTTTAACTATTATGAATAAGGAGGGAAATCTTTACGGAAACATAACTAAACTTAATATATATATATATATATATATATATATATATATATATATATATATATATATATATATATATGTATGTATATATATATATATCTTAGGAAATTGCGATAACGTTAAAATTAACTTGACGTCATACCTATTAATTGGTAAAACTGTATTTCTGAGTTTAAACATAGGTAGCATATATTTTATAGTAATTCATATAGGGACATTCCAGCAGCAACTTTTTTCCCATTGGTAGCAAGTTCGATATATTTATGAATCAAATACTATTGAAGTTTATTGCATACCGTGAGATAAATATGCCACACACACCGTGCAATTATTTACTATCTTACAGACATTCAATTTTATAAAATAAATACTAATACAGCACTGTGTTTATACACAACTAAGTGACGTTCCAAAGTAATAAAATATGTAATAACATATTTTATTACTCCAACGCAATGGCAATTATTTGTTGTTTATACGCAATCTTCTAATTTAGGAATCAGATACGTTAATTTAGATGTCAAATATTTCGTTGTGAAGTCAGAAATTACAAATAGATTTCTGTTTATTCACATTTGATTACATGAGCTATTATAGTAAGACTGTCAGACGCATACAGTGTTTCAAGTTTAACGTGTTATTCCTGGACATGCGTATTAGAATATCATGCATTATTATTTTCTTGCAAAGCTGCTAACTTCTTTTGCAATTAATCATTTAACAGTAACAGTGACAAATAGTGCATCTATTTTTTTTTCTTTTACAAACTATTAGCAACGCATGCGTGATGGAATATTTAATTTTAACCACTATATCAAAATATAATCCAATAAATATACAACGAAATTTTAAAGCGATACAAAGAATAAACACGTCAAAAGAGTATCAACATACAGACAGGTGTTTATATATTTTAGAAACTGACAACAGGATCTTACACGGCTTCTTCCCATGATCAAACTAACCTTTGAGCATAGCTGGTTCCTGGTTCGGGCTGGTTCTCATCTGTGGGGTAACAATGTTGTGGAGGTGGCGGAGGCTGGCCTCCTTGCATATAAAAGCCGCCAAGACCGACGGCTCCCAGCGGCGTTCTCCTACCAGGCACCGATTGAGGCGGTGAATGTGACTCACCCAGCGGCACACCATCCCAAGTCCTCCGCCCCTCCATTGTTATGAAAAAACTAACACATCACACAGTTTACTGATACGATAATTTATATGTTGTCGAAGTTTTGGGTGTTAGCAACCAACTCGCTGAGTGTACAGAGTGTTGTGTGGAGACTGTTTGCCGGTGGTCCACGAATCGATCGTCACACGCAGCTGGGGCGCGCACCCCTCTCATCTCCACTCGACCAACCGACCATTGTTCTGAGATGCGATTGTGATTCATATTTTCGACGCGGCAACGTACGACCGGCGTGCGATATAAAGCGAAATTATGAATATTCGTCAGCTGATAATCAGGTTACTGCTCATTCAAAACTGTAACACGTAAACTAGCAAAGAATATAAATCAGTTTATCCGAAAATACAGATACCTACATACCATGCATATTTTGCTTATAATGAACGCTGTCTCTGGAAATAAAAGTTTAGAGTCCACTAAAATAGTCTCATGAATCAGCTTTGTAGAGTTTGTTATAAAATTGTCATCTCCATCCGTCTGTCTTATCGATCAATTAATTAGTGATCGATGGTCTGTCTATATAAATATCATAGCAATGTTTCTCAGCAATTATAGTAGAGGAGACGCTGAAGATCGACCTTCACGCATCTGATAACCGAATGAGATATATTTTTTTATCAAATTATATTGATTTATAATCACGCATATAATAGAATACAAACCGAAAGTGGTCCCGGCTATTTTTAAATATTTTTTTCATAACCTTCAACTCTTTTCATAACTGAATAAATTTAGTTCCAACTGATAGTTTTTAACGTGGAGAATATGCATTAATGCTTGCCTACTTATTTCTGTAGATGCCTACCTGGTAAACAGGTATGAACAGATAAGTCAATATAAGTAACTACATCGTTTGTTAACCAATAAAAATTGGTATCATAAGAAAGATAATTTAATTACAAAAATAGCCTTATAGGATTGCTTGCAAAAAGCCGTTCATGGAATATTATTGCCATGTTTTGAAGACTTCAAAGATAGTCATAAATACTTTCCAATTGGCAAACTATCATAATTATGTGTGTTTACAAATTAATATAATTTGATAAAAACTATGTCTCATCGCGTTATCAGATGGGTGAAGGTCGATCTTCAGCGTCTCTTGGACTATTACTAGGTGTGCAGATGGTACATGATGTTTGCTAAAGAGGTCTATTCTATGTGATGCTCGGGAATAGTATAGTAAATACACGAAAAAACAAAAAGTAGACGTTTGGACATTTTAAAGACTTTTTATTGCCTCTACAGTCGTAAAAAGTGTGTTTCCTCAAAAATGATTAAAGTATGGGTTAGAAAATTTTGAATGAAAGCATAAAAAACATTAATCAAAAATTAGTACGAATGGTACGTATAGTACGATGGACTTTGGGCGATGATCACCTCTACGGAACCTTTCACTGTATTTGAGTAGAATAAAACGCACAGAGGCGATTTTAATGTTCCCGAGCAAAGCGACTTGCATTTTTAAGATTTTATAGCCAATAACAATATATTAACAACTTTGTACTCAATAAAATATATTATCTACACCTAAGCATTAAATTAATCTGTAACCTTATAAATGAACACAGGTTCATTGACTCATGATCGTGATCCTGAGTCTGGCTAACCGGCAGCGATATAAAGCTTAAGACATACTCATGTAAAAACTAAAACAATTGCTAATCTGGAGTATGAATCTATCTTATGATTAGTAAAATTCTTATTATCGTACATTTAGGTAATTTCATAAATAAAATAACTAGTGAGCCCTAATAAAAATATATTGGAATAAATATAAATTACTAGATAGATTTGTTTCTTGTTCTATTCTAATGCATACTAACACCATAGAAGAAGAATACTAAAAATAATAATCGCAAAATAAGGGACTTTAAAAACCTAGACAATGTACATAAGTAAATAGTGGTACTACAAGTCACATTCTCACGTTTTTTAACGTTTCATCATTCTGCAGTTCAGACGCAGTAGAAGTGAAACTTCAGAGAATATACTCACAGACAATTCTTCTCTAACTGTTATTATTAATATAAATATAATTCCTTTGGCCTACATCCGTCAACATATTATAATTCAAAAAAATCAATATTAATTACACTTTAAAACACTAGAATAAAGTTCAAAATTCAATGCACTGTTACGTACAATACATATAAAAGAATATCTGCCTTAGGTATATACAGATAGAGTTAAAATTCATTTGAAATATTTTAAGTTTTATTTAAATTAAAAATTAATACTAACGGTACACAAAAATGTGTTTTATTTCGAATTAAATATAGTTGAATTTTATGTGTTTATCTCTTTTTTTTAGTTTTACTTTTTCGTTTCATCGATTTTCAAATCACAATGATTTTAAAGAAGTTTTACTTCGAAAATTTGACTGACTTATGACTATATCTTACCGACCGTTCAAATTTTACATAAGTTCCATACAGGTAATGTAAAAATACAACCGTTGGAGGGCAAGTGAATGAATAGTAAGGAACCGACTGTTAGTTAATTTATCAATTGGTTTAGTTCTACCAATTCAATTTAACTTAGAAATATGTTTTAAATAATATAACGTCAAAACGAGACAGAAGAATAGCTTATAATAACATCTAATGATTAAGAACTTTTCACAGTTGCATGAACACTTCGTAGTTATACTAATTGTGGGATTATCATCCCTAATAGTCCATACTAATACTGCTTATATTTAACGCTTTTAGTTATGCAAAACACTTGTGCACGCTTATCTTTGGGGCATCGCTACGGGTGAGGGCTGATGTGCCTCAAAATCTACGGCGGCCAGAGACCATGGGCCGCCCTCCGGCAGTGTCATTGTTTCTTTACCACAGTAACTTCATAATAAGGAGGTTGATGGATCTAGTAAAACTACGGGCTATACCATGAATTAAAGTAACATTAATAGAAGTAACTAATGGAGTATGTTTGAAAACTATGGCTTATTCATCCGATTCATAAATGTTATATATTTGTTGTAACATAAATCTTTGCAAATCTAAACTCGGCATTAATCCAAATTTAAAAATATTATTTTTAATTAATGTGTACTAAAACGTCACTTATACGTTCATAGCTTTACATTATTTTGGAATAAATTATTCGGCGATTCAGCAACTGGGTTAACTGAATACAAGATAAAAACATCGTTAATCATTCTGTAGTGGATTTATGAGTCAATTAGATTATGAAGGTAATGTGTTAGATAACAGTATTTCCCTGTCTACAAATCCTGTATGGAATTTTTGGACATAATCAGGGTATCACGGGCATATATCTTTATTTGCTTGAATTCATCTGTCAATATAGGAAATTTTTGGAAGTGTTTAGAATTAAGAAATGAACTATTTACGGTCCGTTTCTTCTGATACTTTCAATATGGGTATTTTCAACTTAATCGTGAATCATGACACGGTATATGAAGATCAAACGCGAACCTACCTATATTGCACTATAAAAATAATTTTTCATTAAATTAAAACAAATTGACAGGGCGTCACAATAACTTCCTTTCGTCTAATTTGAAAATATCTTGATAAAAATAATCTTAATAGCAATTAGTCAAATATTTAACTTATAAGATTATAACTAACAAATACATTTAAAAGAGGGTCTAATATGTATGAAAGTGATAAAACGTGTGTCAATTTGACTGTCAACTACCCTATTAGCTAGGAATTTGGAGCACAGTTCCATCACGTTTTAATATTGTTTGCGTATCGTGCAAAGCTTTCCAAAGTTACGCGATAACAAATATATTAGATGGAAATTTGGTTGTTATTTTCGTTAATTTTCCACTTTAGTATCATATACTAAGCATTAATATGTATTTACATAATAATAATACTAAAGTTAAATACTATTTTATCATATTACTTTTAAAATATCTTCATAGAAGTAATTCCAATTACAGTTAAGACAATAATTATAATAATATAGAAGAAGAATAAGACACCTAGAGAGGCTCTCGAGGTGAGGTAAGGCGGTTCTCCTGAGCACGGCACGCATTGTGTGGAAGTTCCTGTCCCTGGAGCCTTAACTACCGGTAGCTTGGCCCCTAGGTCCCGCTGCCGACGGACGTCATCTTTTTATATTTTTTGTAATATGTGTCTATTTCAAGTATTATATATTGAATCCGCAGGGGGCTTTGTGGCGAAGCCTTAGGTGAGCAGCGACACCTCGGACCTGACTCCGGGGGCCAAGGCAAGGCCCCCGCCTCCGTGCTTCCCTTAACCAGCCAGCACGGAGCGGAGATCGCTAGAGCTAAGACTTAAGTTCCAGGAGTGGAAGTGATAAATGGCATAACGTCGTAAGTAGCTTCGGTGAATATGCAGCCCACCTTTCGACACCTCTTAGCCACTCACACCTATGTTGCCCTTTTCGGCATTTTAGGGGCCATGCAGAGTCTGCCCAATTTTTTATGTTCCCCGAACCTTGCGACAGACAGACGCCATAGTCCGCATAGTCCCAGATCCCTAGTTCCATTAGCAGTTCATCCCAATAGCCCGGTACCTTTTGTTCTCATTGCCTACAATAGTCCTACACTGACCGGGGCTTGTCCTTGGATGCATTTTATACGGTGTAGACAGGGATAAACGCCGGTCAGTGTCACGCCACATTTAGGTTGAATGTTTTAAGGGGCCTCTACATGTTGGCCTTCCCATGGCCCCACGATACTTAGACTACATAAACAATGGAGAACACGATGTCATGTTTTTATATTTCTTGTCTGTTTCGGTGCATGTAAATACTGTTAGGTTGATTTCGATGCGATGAAAAACTGCTCGACAGCAAATTGTTAGACTTAAAATCTACACTACTTTTTATCCTGGGAATCCAACGGGAATTTCCCGGGAATGATAAAAAATGGCCAGATTAAACTAAAATCCATAGCAAGTTTTATGTAATAAAATGTGTAATATTTTTATGACAGCTTACATGAAGTGGCCCCATTGTCTCCAAGTCAGTCTGATGAGTGGATTCCAGGCGAATCAAGAGAAACCTCCGAATATATCAGACACGTACTTACAACGTGATATTTTTTTCTAAAGCCATTCAAGTGGGTATTGGCGTTACTAAAAAGTAGAAAATATGTTTTCTTGACCAAAAAGTAAACCGACTTGAAAAGCAAAAAATAATTATTCGCTTTTTACTTATTAATAATATATGTAATTGTTATGTTTTACTTCACACCGTCTTCAAGATGTGTTACGAAACTTTTTTTTGCTTTTTAGTTGCTTTTGAAGATGGTTTTGTTTTCTATTAGAAATAAATTATATTTGTATTACATAGACTTTCTTGTTGTAGTTCTAAATCCAGTTTTTTTTTCTAAAATTTAATTGCATTCTTGTGGATCGAATGAAAGGCGTTTGGGAGAAAGATTTCAGCTTCAGTTTTAACATTCTTCCATGAGCAATAACTTCCATCATATCATAGATTAGGTAAATAAATAAAAAGTCGTGCATAATTTTATACAAAGAAACGTTTAATATCATTAAAGCTTATTAATTTATAATCTATTTACATCCTATTCCAATCAGTTCCGACTTCTTGTAGTCTCTTCTAAGCAATTTACATAATATGTACATTCATCTTTCTTCGACCATTTCACAGAACTTATCTATTAATACAGTTATATGGAATATATCTTTAATGAAAAAAACACATAACAACATCAGACAACATGTTGAATTTCTAATACATTAAATTCAAGAACGGTAAGTATATGGTCAATTTACAATGTTGTTTAGGGATGTACCCGTGAATTTATTTCCTAAATACATTTATCTAAATGAGGAATTATTTTTACGAGTTCTATATATAATTTGATTATTAGGAACATATCTTTGGGACTGTTAGACTCCTTTGCAAAAGCGGTCACATTGGCTTTTGTATAAATAATATTAATATTTTTAGTATATCATTAGATTAGATGACTAGATTTTTTTATTATCAATGAAAATATAGTTTTAACACTGATTTAATCCTGAAATCGGTGTTTTAGTTAATGTAAACAGAGAGCCGTGTTAAAATGGTCAATTTTATGGGTATAATGAAATTAAGATAACGAGTATTAAACTTGTACTCCTTGTATCTCTTCAAGGTTTTGTTGACTTAGCGCCTGAGTCACTAAAAAGCGTTCATCTCGTGGTTGTATGCGACTAACATAAATTATTCTATTAAAAATAACGACAAGTTAGTTTTAGTTGCCTGATAATCTTTTAACCCGCGAAAAGTAAATAAAGTCACAAACTGAAAAAGAGATTATTACTTTTAAAAACAAAAGTTTCGAATTTGGAATTAACATGTTTTTATACCCAGACTCTTTATTAAGTGCCAGTAACACAGTTTGGCTATTAAAACCTCTTTAGAACTAAATTATTACCAATAACGTAAAAAAATTAAACTGCCCTTTTTTGCAAAGGAGTTTATGTATGTATTTCGCTGTCTACACAAAACATTCCATGTCTTTTCACAGCCCTATCCTATTATGACTAGAGATACCTAAAATATTCAGAGCTTAGTAGGCGATACAGTAAATATTTTTAAACAAATTATTTAGTGTCTACATATTCAGTTGACAGAATATTCACGTATTTGTCAACATTCAACATTTAATTTTATGAAGAGAGCATTAACACTAGATATAACATTTTTGGCTTCGTTTCACTATGACTAGAATATTATTTATATAGATCCAAATATTTCTTTACATATTAAATAACTCGTGTATATTTTATAACCCATTGAAGAAATAATTGAATTTTTGTTTACATTCTTTTTAGTTAAAATCAATTTAATAATATTGAGTGGAAAAGTAGAAAGTTATACGATCTTACTTTTGACTTATATTTAGTTTATGTAGAGGTATATATTATTAGGCCTTTTAGTCAAAATATTGTAGTTGTTATAAAAGTGTTTTTATGTATTGTAAACATAATTTTCTTTTATTCTAAAGAATAAACTTTCTTCAACAAAATTAATACATTTATATAATAATAATTGACAAGGCTAAAAAAATTTGAGAGCAGTCAAAAATTTAAATGATTGTAAAAATGTATTTGTGATATAGGTTTAAGACAAATATCATCATTATTGTTAAAATTTAAAGGTGATAGTTTACATATCTAAAATTATTATTTGACAAAAAAATTTGAAGATAAACATATTGGTCAAATAATATATTTATACATATAACTAAGCTCCATTACCGTATTATTACTAAAACTTAAACGACTAGGATATCAGGTCTTTGGTTAAATAGTTCAAATAAGTTCACCAGGGCAAATATTCAGCCACTTGTGTCACGTCACTATTTCGTTCTTGACAGTTACTGTTGATGACGTACGTGCCATAAGTTCGATGTTTAAATCAACATGATGATGTTCGATCCTTGAAATATATTAATTCATACCAAATTTTCTGGTATGATTACGATATTATGTTCCACCTTGTACTGTCAACTGAATAGCGTCATCTGTGAGGTGTTACAGATGTTTGGATGTAGTTCAAATAATAGTGGCTGATAGTGGTGGCGGCGCAGCAAAGCGAGCAGGAACTGGCAGACAGGCCAGCCATACGGCCCCGGCGCCATCGAGGCATCAGCGTGCGCGGTGCGCGGTTGGAGCAGCAGGTCAGGGTGCAGCAGCCGCTAAAGGCTGTCTCGACGGCGTAGGCACGCGGGGGCACGCAACCATGGACCCGCTGCGGTTAGTCTGGTTGTTATTTG
The DNA here is from genome assembly GCA_949752895.1 of Dendrolimus pini. NCBI lineage: Eukaryota > Metazoa > Arthropoda > Insecta > Lepidoptera > Lasiocampidae > Dendrolimus > Dendrolimus pini. Next base: position 18,191,348 of record OX457127.1, read on the forward strand.
TGGTTCCACCTACGACAAAGAAATTATTATTAGTATGATAATGTTTTTAATTAAAAGGAGATATATATATATATCTATAAATCACGACAAGTAACGCTCGCTGAGCGAATATAGCAGAGACGCGATGACTACGAGTATCTCTCTCGCTTCCTTATGGCCTGTTCCTATATCTTACAGACCGTTAATCGACTCGAGCCTACTTTACCCGAACGAGCGTTACATAGCCGAGCGTGACATTCAATACCCATAAAATAAAGAACTCGAAAAGTAACCTATCTGATATTTTTGTTAAATTATTAAATTAAACTTAACGAGAAAATTAAAATGTGTGCAAACATTTACCTATGAGAGATCCAAGCATCTTGGTGACGGAGAACTTGCGTGTGCGCTGAGGTGTGCGTACTTCAGCCAGTAGCCGGTCGACGCACCTGTAAAGGTCGCCTGAGTTATCTGCCACGCTCGCCTCGCTGAATGAGGCGCCGTGGGCCGCGCTTACTGTCTGACCTTCCTTTGTCGTTACCTGTAACAATTTTGAAAGTTTGTTTAGATTTCGAATTATAAATTCCCCTTTAATATATAATTTGCGTTAGAATTTAGACAGTTGGTTAAAAGCATGGAAAAGTACACTCTTTTTAACCGACTTCGAAAAAAGGAGGAGGTTCTCAATTCGTCGGGATCTTTTTTTTTGTTGCTTTTTTTTATGTATGTTCGCCGATAACTCCGTGATTTATGATCCGATTTACGTGATTCTTTTTTTGTTCGACGCGGAATAGCTTCCAATTGGTCCCCTAAAAATTTTACATAGTTTGGCCTAGTAGTTTTCATTTTATGAACATTTTTCATGGAAATAATTTTCACTCCGTTCCATATGTACACCGATTACTCTGAGATTTATGATTCGATTTACGTGATTCTTTTTTTGTTCGACGCGGAATAGTTGCCATGTGGTCCCCTAAAAATTTGACATAGTTTGGCTCAGTAGTTTTCATTTTACGAACATTTTTTTGTTCCCGGTTCTTGGGACCTATATTTTTTAAGAAGCGCGTCACCATTCGTTGGTCCATCCATACATAGCTAGACACTAAAAAGTAACAAATAAAAAATAAAACTTCGTTTAAAAAAACCGACTTCAAAAACTAAAAAACTAAAATGTATAAAATAACTTATTTCTAATGCTATTATTATTAATATATATTATCTAAAACATCTTGAAGTCGGTGCAAAGTAAAACATAAAAATTACTATATTTTGAAAATTACTAAGCACCGACTTTAAGATGTTTTAGATAATATATATTAATAATAATAGCTTTAGAAATAAGTTATTTAATACATTTTAGTTTTTTAGTTTTTGAAGTCGGTTTTTTTAAACGAAGTTTTTATTTTTTATAATTATCCCATCTTTATCCATTGTGTTTTATTCTATAGAAGAACATTTATCTGATGATTGAAAAATCGTCACCAAATCAATTAATGTAATAGGACTAATAACATTTTAAATGATCCTGGCAACAAGTACTGGTGAATTTTCGATGATATTATATAGTAAACAGACCAAAGTTGAGCTGAATATTCAAAAGGAAAAAAAATATTACACAGGAACTTTTAATCTATACATTTAATTTTTTCCTTATACATATTAGATGTTACCCGCGACTCCATTCGATTTTATTTTGGACTGAGATAAAAACGAAACTAACGCTAAAACTATTTATTAATAATAGCCTGAATATAATTTTTCATATCCCTAACTTGAGAAATCAGTACAAATTTCATCTCTGTCACGCCCTTCTAGATTATTGTATGTTAATGTACTTTTAATTTCTATAGGAATCAAAACTCAAGATCATGGCTTATACATACATTTTATGTACAAAAGTGTACGTATGTAATATTATTATGTAGGTAGTATTATACATTTCAATCTGGCAGGCATTCAATATCAAACAATGGAAAACTTTCAACGGTATGAATTCCGCCTAAGCAACTCCTCCATTATGAGAGGCCGAGAGTTGTCCGTCCCACGACAGCGGCATAAATACACCTATCACTCAAAGCAATGTGAATAAAAGCCTATCTGATAACAAGAGTCTCGTTCTTTGTTTCGTACTTTCATCTTTGTTTTAGTCAAAACAAAGATAACGCGAGAGAATGTTTTGGTCAGAACATTGTTTTTCTAAAAGACGTCTAAACTTTCAAATTGTCCGTTGTGTTTTGATTTTCACGGAATAGAAAATATTGTCGTTATAAAGTTTTGAATGTACATATATACGTTTATTTGTTGGTATAGAATTCTAAATATTTCCACGAAGAGCGTGTGGTTGATATTGATCTGTCTAGTTCCTCTATTGGTGTATATATTACTTTATAGGTTTGATCAAATAAAGATCTTCTCCATTTGATGTAATCCATAGCAAAATATAAACATTCGATGTTTTTGAAAATGGGGATGAACTCAGTATACGTTTAATATAGTCCTAAAAAATGGTATGGTTTCAATGGGATATATATCGTATATAATGCTCTAATTATTAATAACCTTAGCACTTTTACGATATTAGCTTATAGGAGTTCATAATATACTTATTCGATACGCTTCTCCAAGGTGGATTGTGGAAGTTTTCCTTTACTGTCAGTACATTGTAATTATAATAATAGGTATATGAGGCCAGAAAACTGTTTGCTTATAATTATGGTTAATGCTATTTGCTAAACTCCAAACACTAATGAGATTGAATCTGCAATGATAACTTTGAAAAGGTTGAATTGAATTGAAGAACAAATTGAATCTGAAAATGAGACATGGTTTCCTTAGCCACTAGATTGAAAAGCAGCATGATTAAAGAGCATCAACTAAACGGGAAATAAGATTTATGAGGCTTATGTCAACTACATCAATTTTAGCTGCTATTATTCAATTTTATTTTGCAACAACGCCTCAGAGTTTGATTTTCAAAACAATTTGTTTCGAGGGCTATCAATCAATCATCGAATGATGTAATTACTGCACTAGTTATGTAATACGCAAGATCGTGCTGGACTCGTATATTTTACGCAATAGATTACGTTCTGCCAAGAGATGAAAGACGGTTTAACATTTTTTGATGATTTACTTGATAGATGTGTGATTAATAATGTTCAAATAGAGGAAGTATAGTGCTCCCACTAAAAGTAGTATATTTTCGACCAAGCATTAAATAGTGATTCAGATGTTTAAAAAAGCTTCCGACACGTGTCAGTCATTTTAATTTTTTTCCGGATTAATTAATAACATACTAGTGAACGAAATAAATGTTTTAATACTTGCAGACTCAAAAGTATATGCACCTACTCGTAATACTAGTGATCACAAAGTTTAGGGATATACATATTATGTACGTACATATGTTTGTAACATGTTGAGTTATAAAGCAAATTTCTAGTTTTATTGCTATGTCGATCTGTAATAAAACGGTAAGAGGCAGGCTGTTATGTTTACTGACCTGTCTCAAGTGATCGAGATCTGTTTTATTGCCTAGTAGGGCAAGCGGCATAGGCGCTGCCGCTCCGGCTGGTCCGTGAGCCGGACTGCTGCTGGTTGGGGCTCTTTTTAGAGCATTAAGCACCTCAGTTGCATATTCAAAACTACTGCGATCAGTCACCGCGTATACCAATAGACATGCATCAGCCCATTGTATCTGGAACAAGAAAAGAAAATCAATGATTTCACATCATCAGCTCCCACATAATCTAATCTCTCTAAAATCGACTCATTGTAACGTTGAAAAATGACCTAAATGCAGATTGTTTAGATTGGCAAAGCGGATTTAACTTTTTTCACTCGCAATATGCAGGACGTTTCACATAAAAGAGACTAGACGGATAAGAATGTTCACGATTAATTATCGCGTCGGAGCCAACATTCCAGCTTAAAATTAGCTGGTTGGTAGATTCACCGGCGCTCCTACGCGGCGCTTACGTCTTGCTATTGCGTTGGATTTTACCAGCATTGAAACAATTGTTAAAGTGAAAACTGTTTGATGTCATAAACAAAAGCCACTGTTTCGATAGTCAACAAAGCACATTTAAATCAAAGCTTTTTATGGCCGGGTTAGGTTGGAAACTTCAAATTATTTCTCGTTCGTAACATTTGTTATTAAATTACTTGGCTTCCTTTACATTATTCGATTAGGGCGTATTGTTTACTTCAGCTTTATTTGTAAATAAAAAATAAACAATAGTGAAGAAAAGTGGTAAAGAAAATGAGCAAATCTTGTTGCTCGTTAATATTGCGTTTGACTTAAAATCTTGTATAATTTTAACGCTGGTACGGTTATTTTATTATTAAAATTCTCTGATGGAAGCAAAATTGCTACAAGCTTTCCTCCATGTGTAATAAGTTTGTATTATTCTCGTTGGAACGGCCATTGCTATACTTGATGATCAAGCGTACTAACCACTATTAATAATTTGAAACTGTAAACACTGAGTCAGAGTACGCGTGGCACGGGTCACTGGAGCATCTCTGGAGCCATTTCATACCAGTTGTATTATATTCGAGAGGATTAACCCACTTTTTAGAACGTAAAATGGGTTCAGTCAATGGATAATCTTGCGTTCTGTTTACGGAAGAATCCCATATGATCATTACTAGTGCATATTACAAAGACCACACCGGGTGTAAGAGAGTACATTTCATGAACTTTCTTCACTATTTTTACACAAATTTGTTTTTTATTAGTTTTATCTAGGGCGTATGTGTCATTTTAAAAATGTTCATGGTTGCAAACTGCGTAAATACGAATTATCTTTATTTTTAAAGTGAGAACCATAAAAACCTCATAAAATTCTACACCGGTTGGGAAATACTTTAAACCTCTATAAAAATGCGGCCTTCTTCTTTATTTTTATAAAATCCTTAATCTCTTGTAGATATACTAAGATTATTATCATTGCTGTGTGTAACGAATGGAGATTACGTAAACAACAGCAGTTTACATTTACGGCAATTGTATATATAATTTAGTGCAGATGGATAGATTGTCTTATTTTTTCATATTATGAAGTACAAAAGCTCAAATACTGAGACGACATGCAGGTTATCAATTGCTTAGCAGTTAATATAAAAATCATTGCGTATTATATCAAGTTGCATTTTTTTCTGTGCAATTAATTCTTCAAAGTTTAGAATCGTACGCCTTTTCTAAAGTTTTCTGTAAAATTAAATATATTTACCTGTTCTGCTGGAAATTTGTCTGAATTTGAACCAGAAACGTCTATAACTTCTAGTTCGACAGGTGTTCCATTAATTGGTACTGTTTGTCTATACAGCAAATCTGAAAAGAAGTTAAATTATTAATCATTGCCTGAATATCTATCAAAGGTTATAATATAACATGTTTATTTCCCTTTGTTAAACGTTTATGAAGATGCAAATATTTACCTGTATTTGAATGATATTCGCCGATATATCTCCTGGTCAAATACCGAACGATGAGAGCTGAAACAAACAAATAAGAAACTATAGAGATGTACATACATTCAGAAGATGTAACGATACTAAAAAGTTTTTAAAAGCTTTATGTGAGTTTCCTGATATAATACCACAAGTTTGCGAGGTATGAAAATATTTAGTGACACAATCTTTAACGAAACAAACTATTATATCACCGACAATAATGGGTCACTAGGGTGTTATACTGAATTTTAAATTTGTTCTTTCGTCCAGTTGTTAAAGTTTCGCAACTCATAAACAAATCGTTTTGTAACACTAATATATTAACACAAAACATTTAATCGAGAATAGTGTTTTCTTTCTTAATTTCTTATTTATAAATGAATCAGTGAAATAAATAAAAAAAGCTAAGAACAAGTTTTTAACCGTGTTTAAGTCGGTTTGATTTCCATCAGAAATGACGGACACTTGCAGACATTTAGGCCACGTGAATCAACATCAACGTTGAAAACGGCTTTTTGTTTTTTTGTCAATTTTATAATTTATGTTTGCCCTAAAAACTGGAGCTAGAATAAATAAAAGCGAAAATAACTATAGAAATAGGTCTACTTTATTTACTCACCAGATTTGCCAACCCTAGAGCTGCCGATCACAGCGATGCGCACGCGTGGCGTACTGGCGCGTTCGTCCCTCATTGTGATTTAGTTTTATGGTAATCTGTAACAAAAAAAAACATTTTTGAAGGTCATAAAGGTTTTTCTGGTAGTTTAGATAAGGAGAGAGAATGGATGAAAGAAGACTAACATAACAAGTATATCAGACATGTGTAGATAAGTAGGCATTGGCGCACTTATTAGGAGAAAATTGTCGACGTTCTGAGCTAGGTCAGAGTTCAAGTAAAAATACTTTAAACTGATAGGTAAATTAAAGTAGCTAAAGTAAAACTTGAACTCCGGTTCGTAAAAGCGGACATCTATTTTCTCTGCTTACCTTATACGAAACAAGAGTGATAAAATAAACGATAAAATCTATTTTAACTATAGTAAGTACCTATGTAACTGATATTTTTTATGGATTTTATTATGAAATTTTCTAAGATTTTAAAAGTATACAAATATTTAAAAAAAAAAATCTTGGTAATTTGGAAGAATTCTATTGCATCGTGGAAAACTAACTACTCGAAGTCTTTTTCAATACCCAAATATAGAAACCGTTTCCGGCAAGTTTATTAAGCTACAGTTTATTGGTTATTCGTCGAACGTTAAAAGTAATGACAGTAATGCACGTAATTTGGCGCAGCCAACACCGATCGCTATTTGGCGAGCTTCTGTTTCATTCATTAGGGAGGTACATCATATCGTGACGTTCGTTCACTGAATGACCGTTTCTTTGTGCGACGTAATTATCTCAAATATAGGTAGATGTGAACAAGTTTATTTAGGAGTCCAAGGGATACTTTGAAGATTTCTCTCTGTACTGTAAATTTTTGAAATATTCGTTATAACTTTTAACAATCCAAGGACTTATAATTGATCCATGGATGCTGATAGAGATTTGTGTAAGACTGATTATCTGTACTATTAATTCCAGTCTTTCTTGAATATAAGTAAATTTACAAGGCACTTTTGGCCTTACTTATAAACGTTTGTAAAATTTTAAGTAACTGCTCAGCAACTGATTAGTGAAAATTTTACCCATAAACTCCTCTTTAGTCGAATATTTTGGACACAACCCACGTAAATCATTCAAATTTCGTTTATCTGTGCTCGTCTTGGGTAAACAACAGGTAATACATGTTTATAAGTGAAAAAAAAAGATATTAATTGATTAAGGACTGATTCTGATTACTTAAGAGATGCCTAATCGTTTCTTAACGAAATTATTATAAGTAAGGCCGATAATGTTTAATAGTAGTGGGTTTATTGTACCTTATGGAATACTAAGAGTCTGCTATTCTAAAGTAGTCAAAATTTGAAACATTATCGTTATCCGTAAACTAAACTAAACGAAAAACTATAATTAGACAATGAAGCCAACTATCTGAGCGAATAAACTGGCAGTGGCAGTGGAGGACGTTAAATATGGAGATCTAGATCTAGGAAGTACATTGAGTAAGGAAGGTAGACTTCGCAAGTAGTCAAAACCTTTGGTACAGCAACAAGTGAGGAATGTTTTTCATCTATAACAGTCTGGCTATATTTTTATTATAAATTTTATTTGGTCTCTAAAATAATCGTTGATTAATCTGTCTTAGCGTGGCTTTAAATTTTGTTAGTTAAATTCATATTTCACACTGCACCAAACACATCGAAGGGATTATACGAGGAAGATATAAAAATGTCTGTGTCTAAAAGCTTTTAGTGAGTTGTTTAGTAACAGGAGGAACATGTAGAAAATATAAAATTTAATTACAAGACATTAACCATCGCTAACTAGAAATGAGTTTATAGGTTTACGAACTTGAAGATCAGTGTATGAATGAAAAAAACACCACAGAAACACCATTAGTGCGACGCGATATATACAAGCATGCGAACTATGGAATGGTATATATTTGAAGACGGATTGACTTGCGTCACTCGCTGATTTAGAAATTTAACAACATTGTGAGTAATATGCATGCAATATTTAATTCTAAGATTCGTATAGTATAGTAAGTAACAGCAATTATTACATTAATTCGCTTTAGGTTAATACGAATTTTATTACAGATATGCTTTACATGAATGTACTTTAACCATATATCTGCTCGCATACGTGATTTCGAGTTACATAATTCGGCCCAAAAGTAACAATTTTCAAAAACAAAAAGTACGTCATGTTGTTGAAAGTACACATACTAAACTTTAAGGCAAAACTAATCACCTGTCTACGTGCAATATCAGTACAGAAAAACAAGAATTTCTTCAGAAAGAGCCAAATGCAAAGCCCAAGACACAAAATTATGTATAATTATGTATAAAAAGCGCAAATGTTCAAAAGCAAAGTTTACGTGATGTTTTGTTTAAAACAAATTAACTACCTAGTAGTACCTACTAGTAATAGCTATACAGTCAGTGGTAAATTTTCTGAGCTCTTTAGAAACCTATTTTAGTATGGAAAATAATCTATTACACGACAAAATATCATAAATTTGTCATGCACTTGTTGAAATCGTATTTATTATTATAAAGTAACCATATGACGGAAGTAGTCAATAACCGGATAGAGTATTAATTAATGTAGTAATCGGAAGTCGTATAACCGGATGTCAACGTAGATGCATTTATTATCAAGCCAACGGATACTAGTCTACAATCTAGTCTATAACCAACGACATTCTACGCTCATCGGTTGAACAGAGGCGCATAGTACATTGTGGTGGATAATTACTGTTCGATAATCGCAGCATTCTCTAAGGGCAAATTGCTGTTCGACACCTGACAAGCGTAGAGACAACTCTTGGAGTTGTCTTAATAATGCTGTGTATTAGTGTCCAATATTTAATATTGTAATTGTAATAATTCTAGTGTAATAAACTTTGATTATAATATTTCAGATTATTTTTAATTTTGCTATCACACTCGTACTGTAAATTTAATTCCCGTGGAAAATTTTGTTACAACGATAATGTTCTCCGTTCTGTTTTCTTTCAGCTCCCCTTCTCAATCGTTACTTTTGTTAGTACCATGTTTTATGAATGGTTATTTCAAGCTTTAAGTTTATACGGTTGTAAAATAAACAACATCCATCTTTGAAAAAATATTGCAACCAGTTTATTAAAACTTGGCAAATAATTTTTTTTGGACAAAGAAATGTAAAAACTGAAACAAAACATGTATTCTTTTAGAAAGAATTTGGTTGACATTTATATAAACATTCTTTTGGCTCGCGAGGAATTGATATAACCTAAGTATATCCTGCCAGATCATTAAGCGTTGAAAATCTATATTCTGTAAAATTGGGTATTATGTCAAGTGTGTAGTGACGCACTTTAAATTAAATATGTAGATACTATGAATTTATTAGCATTTATTTGAATATTCAATTACTGCCATATTTTTGAAGGAATTTTAATTTTTTTTCTCACAAATCACGGGGCTTGGCTTGCCAATATTCCGAATTCTTTTCTAGTGGAAACTATAACACATGCCAAATAAATTTTGTGATAATTCGTACATTACCAAGGCCATGAAAAGAAACCAACCAATACGTAAATAAAGTAAAACAAAACACATAAACGTTAAAAGAAGACAGTATGTATATAAAACTATGAATACTTAACTGAATAAAATCACAACGATAATATTAACTATCCGTTTATGGTAGGTAGTCCTTTTAACTCCCATAAATAAATATGAATTTATATCGTCTTCAATTATGAATCGAAACGCAAATATTGCTGTGGCCAATAAGAATAAAGTATTATAACATTTGGTAAAAACATTTACTGTTTCTTTCATAAACATTTAGCTAACCTGAATACTATGGTTTCCGAATGTTTATGTAGTGAAATGTTGTATGTAACGAAAAGAGTTTTCGAGCTTTAGAAGTTCCGGGAGAATTTGATAACAAACATTTTGTATGGTATTACAAAAAGCGTGCCATGCCATGTTTCTATAGAATTACTTAAACCAGGTTTTCCTAACGTGGTTGATATCGACCCCCTGAGATCAAGATCGGTTTCCCAGGGGCCGACATAAACTAAAACTGATTTTGAGGGTCAACGAGGTCTATAAATCGACCCCTATTAATTAACAAAAGCTCTTATTTAAACTTTCAAAATACTGTATAAGTTGTGCTACGTGTACCATCTTGTTATAAGAATGACTAATATTTTAGTAAGAAGTATGAATTTTATATCTATTTATTTTCTTAAATTTTGATTAGAAAATGATGTCAAGTTCACTCACTTATGCAACCGCAAAGTTTTTAATTGGTGAGTATTTTTATCAACACGAAAAACAATAGATAGAATAAAGTAATTTGGCTATGGGGGTCAGAAGTATGTTCATTTTGGAAAAAGGGTCTCTTGTCCTAAATAGTTTGGGATTACCTGACTTAACTAACTTTACTGTTATGCTTTTCTCTCGTTACGATAGGTAAAGACTAAGGATTTTCACTACGATCCTAGCATAATACACTACTCGATTCATATACTTTAATTAACTCTTTAGCAGATACGTTTAGCAAACCTTTCCTCAAATTATCAGCAATCCGGTGGTGGTGGATTCCATAAACTCCCGTTTACACAAATTTTATACTAATTAATTTTTTCTATGGTATTAATTGGGCATAAACGTGAATTCTGTTGTTGATTAGGTCAATGCGGTCGAAGCACTTGGCACAGTGAACCACCAGGGACACGTGGAAATATATATCTGTCGGTGGAGATGGTGACAACGTTTCCACGCTTTATTTACGTTCGGCGCCAAATATTATCATTTAGTCTCGACTGTATGCTTTCAAAGATGTGTCGCATTTAAAAATTTCCTCGTGACGTAAGTAATTTGAAAGTTATTTCAACGCGAACACATTATGAACAGGATGTGACAATAGTAAATTTCTATATATGGACCTCTAATTTTTATCCACTATTGTTAGGAGAAATGTATATATATATACGTTAACAGACATATATTCATAAGAGCAGAAGTAAGAAAAAGTAAGAAAGCGGAACCTGGGCGTCGGAGTGAACGCTCCAAACGCAACCGGGATTTAACGCTCGGATGATGATGATGATGATGAGTAGAAGTAAGAACATGTATTATGGTCGGGCCCCACTATAGATCAAAAGTGGCATAAACCCCATGTAAGTAAAGACAAAATTCAACAAATGATAGGGCAAGTGAACGTATGGTAGATATAGAAACCGACCATCAATTATAACTTATATAAACATACAAAATAGCAGCAGAGGTAGAACATCTACATACAGATAAGTAGTTAGTACCTACATAGGTTAAAATATTATTTAGGATATGTATCGAATATGGCAGCACGTGAATGTCACGTTTCTAATCCACTGTTTTGTATTGTGAGCAATTTTTTGACTACAGTTGTGAAGGATATCAGTTATTTCGAAACGAATATTTACATTTATGACCGTGGTTTTCTATTCCTTATCGATTTTAGATATGATAGGAACAGTGTTATCGACATGAGTATCGACGCAAATTCAATGTCGCCCACATAACAGACATCGATGAATACAACAGTTTTATAATTGTTTTGCATAAAGAATATTATCATAAGAGGACTACGTAACTGCTTATCTGTTGGAGCTTTATGAAAAAGAACACAAACGATCGAAAACGCGTGGGCGACGAATTATTGTCGTGTCAGCAAACAGTGAGTAGGCGGGGTCCTATACAGCCTAAAATGTTCTATATATTCATAACTTAAACACAACCTTAATATTGCGTAACATATGGATATATTACTAATCACTATTTTCTCACGCCCACTGATAAACTATAGCGAAAAGATCAACTAAACAAATTAACCTTAAAGACAGAGTCGTGAATGACGTAGCCGTTTATTTATCTTGTAAGTACAATTTATATTTAAGAGCCTTTGAAGGTCCGTTGGGCCTTAGAGACATAGTAAGGCCAAAACCTTGAAGCGAAACGTCGAATTTAGGAGGATTAATGTCCCGAATTGAGCTTGAAGGTTGATTGTCGAGGACTCTCTACTTGGCTCACTGTTGACACTGGCAGTGATTCAAGGTCGGGAACTAGACCAGTGGTCCCTTTTCCCACGGAAAATATACAAGGGTTGTGTAAATGATGACTTTTTAAAGTGGTAGTAAGGTCCAACTGTTCTGTTTGTTGACAGGGACATTACTTTTGTATTCTATTTGTAATCTTTTTAAACTGCTACTTATCAATCTATTGTAAAAAATAAACTTAAAAAAGTATTAATCAGACTGAAATACATTTCATGAATTTCGTATTTTGCGACAGGTCTTGTGGTTTAAATCTTAACGCGACAAGTTTAATTTTGATTCCTAACAGGGATAATTTTGTGAATGAACTTTCCGTTATTTACTGGTCTGGGTGTCTGGGATCGTTGTCCAATAAATATTGCCTACAATACAGGAATAAGTCGCTCGTCTTGGGAATAGGAATTAATTCATAATTAGCTATTTATTTAAAAAAATAGAAGAAAAATTTAGTCCGTCAAGATTAAAGAAGAAATCTGAGCCTGGGATACCCATAGAAGAGTATGCCAGCCTCAGATTTCTTCTAGTAAAGTGAAAGGAGAAGAATGTACCTCGTTGGATTGTAAGTTTTTGTTTTGCTTCAATGATGATACATATAGATATGTACGTCAAGAATAATAAGTAATTTAATAATAAACCTAGCAAACGAATTCTAAAACACAAACACCAAAGTAGTATACATAGTTTATTTATTTATTTAGCGTCCCAATTTAGCTAAGTATCCTCAGTTAAATGGTATTAAATACGGGTACATGTAAAAGTATACAAAGTTTATTGATTTGGCAAAGTCCAGTGCTAAGCCAGTTTATATTTTAAACACGGCTATCGGAAAAAGCCGTTAATCATAACCAAAGAAACACTAAATTGGTTTATTTTAAGGCAAGTGTCATAACAAATTTTATTTTGACCGAATTATTTCATTTCAAATAAAAGCATTCGCTGTTATAATCTTATTATTTCGGTCACTGTTTTCCGTAATAGATGTTTATTTGAATCTGTAAATTGTAACACACATAATCTACAAACTTTTGTTACCGACTAAAAGTAGAGCGTAAATATATAATTTTTTTTATATTTTATGGGGCACATTTTTTCAACACTAATAATTCTTAAGGAAAACAGCGCACAAATATTATCACGGTAGATTTTTGTAAACATGCGAATAAACACGTGAGAGATTTATGGTCATGCAAGTTATCGCTGAATTAAAAAATAGATTTCTTGAAATTAGATATTAAGAAAACGTTATATATTTTTCGACAGTATTTGCTTTTAATGCTGTAGAAATAAAATCAGCAAAATTAGTGTCGATTATGTACAATGGTTGGTTCTGTCGAGATTTCTGACGGTCACTGTTGTCACTACCCACTGTTTTCTCTTATTTGATTATAAAACCCTAAAAAGAACGATTAATCGTAAATACCCTGTATCTCAAAAATTATTGACGTAAGCAAATTTTTATTAAAGTATGCTACCTTAATTTTTTTACACTAGAACGAAGGAAACATTTTTGACTTTACAAGCAAATATCTCCCCACCATCTACTTAAACAAAAACATTAAGAAACACCGTAAAGATTTGAACACACCAATGGTGGTGTGGGGTATCATCAATGAGTCAGTGAATTTATTATCGGTTTGCATATGTATGTACACTGAAAATAAATTTATAGTGGCCACTCTGAATTTATAGTTTTTTCTCTATTCAAGTCATGATTATGTAGCAGCACATCAAATATATCTTTCTAGTGAAATATGTCCATACAAACAATGTAATTTACGACAAAAATGTCTACGACACAACAAAGACGCGATGAGATAGATGAAGATTTATATAAGGGTTCTGATTGTTTAAAATGGTATAGCTCTATTCTAATCTATTAACAAGATCTTTTATTTCATTCATACCAATTCTAGGGCTTTTATGGGATATAGAGCGTGAACGACGATATTATGTTAAATTTACCTCTACAAATTTCCCATTATCTCGTAATGAGGCCGACGACTTAATGAATAGGTAAAGTTACAAGTAGTAGGGGTTCAGGTAAATTTATAGCACAATATAATGTTTATTAAAGTGACTACGTACAATAAATAAAGACCTACAAACTGGTAGTTGATACTTTGTAAGCAGCTTAGAGAGCGTCACGAAATCTTAAATATCTTTTGATAAATAAAATATTTACTCGCCTACGAAACTCTGAAGTAAGTTTATTAGGGAGTATAAATAAAACAAGTATGAATAGCGTTTGAAACGTAAAGATTTTTGATGTTTTCATTACAAAAAGCGATGTTACTACCCTCTCAAAGGCCAATCTAAGAATGCCTAGGTTAATATAAATTTAAATTGCTTGTTAGTGTTTCAATTTATTGTTGTTGTCGATTGACCTGTGTATGGGTGACCCACGTGTGAGCCGTGGCGACCAGTGACCCACTCATGTAAGTCACAGCTTCAGCTGCTCTTAGGATGTGAAAAAATCTGCGACAAACTTTGTGTCTTGCAACTTTGTGGCTTTTGAATATTGGAAGACTTCATTTTACATTGTAACGCAATTGTAGTTCTTATACCATCAATGTTTGGTTCAAAAAATGTGTTTTTAATTATATTTTACGTTTTCGTTGGGCAATTGTAATTTTTAGTTTTCTTCCATTGCAGTGTAAAGCACGCCAGCGTTTTGAATGGAAACTTGGTGTATAATAATTTGACAATTTTAATTATACTTCCATTTGACCCGCTAATGGCGGTGCTAGTTAGTGCCTCGTTGTATAATAAAAAAATACATGAATACTACTAACTTTTGATTTCACGCACTGTACTTTAAGTACTCGTACAAATCAACAACCTAAAAGCTGGTTTTAAATTATTTCCACTTTTTGAATTACTGCAAATGTTTGAAACAACATTTTTGGTAAGTTCCTAAACTGTTTACTCGAATGAAAATTTGTTTGTTTATACTATTACGTGTGTGTTTTTAATATGGTGTTGCATTATTTATTATTCCAGGCGGACGTGTACTTGACCCAATAATACGTTTATCACGGCTGAAAGTGAATCGCCGCGAGTAATAGTCACTTACGAAACCTTTGTTGATCACCATACCGCCGATATATGTTGAAGGTTCAATGTTATGCTGTTTATTGCTTTTGCCTTTGCTCGTTAGGATTCCGTAGCTCCGTAGCCGTAGCGTAACGTTCCGATAACGTTATTTCATACAAATAGTATACCTGAATTTTAAATCCATGCATGCATGTATTTGAATTTTGTTTTCATTGATTAAGATGATAATACACTCGTAAAATGTTTGTTGCCTGTATAATTTTTAAAATATGGTTTGGAAGATTCTGGATAAACACAAAGTAAATAAAATGTAACAAAAATTGTGACGAAAATTATATTGAACATTTCTTTCTTTAAGTAATTTTTCAGTTATTAGGTATTTTCAATTCCCTAAGCTAATTGCAGACATTAGTCACCACCACAGAACCCTTAATTGTTCTTGGCTTAACAAGCTATCCGTTCGGTTCCTATGAAAATTATGAAACTAACAGGTGTGATGAACTTGATATTTAAATTTGTTATTTTAAATATTATGTACATATGTTTTATATCGTAAAGCTTCAGTTATCCGTGGTAAACTTGACCTAGTTATGTTTTAACCTAACAATGCCTACCAGTTCTGACCCAGTTATATAGCATTGCACAATGTTTTGGCTCACCACCGGCCGATGTTACAGCCGAATGCAAAATTAGGCTAATGAGGATTCTCAAGTGCATGTTATCGTTTACTTTTACTGTCAGTCAAAAATGACATGACGGGGTTATGATATTCATATTTCTTTGCGTTGTATAAATGTCTTGAATTTGATATACATCTCTCAGAAGATACTTTGAAATAAAGGAAGAATATGTAATATAATATATATAATAATACACACATGTACGTTTGCTGGCGGCTTCATTCGCATTAATGTTATCCCACGGCAAATGTACGTTTTCTGGGATAAAAAGTAGACTATGTGTTAGTCCAGACTATAATCTCTGTGCCAAATTTCATCGAAATCTGTTCATTCGTTCTGGCGTATTTAAAAAAACAAAAATCCATCCAAACTTTCGCATTTATAAAATTAGTACATATATACATAGAAATATATTTCATTAGTATGTAGCAGTTATGTGTCAGTTTCAATATTATATCGTTTTTAATTTTTAATTATATATATATCTAAATAAAATAAAAAATTAAAAGTGTATCAATAAAGTAAAATATAACTTAAGAATGTGTTTGTACTTGATCTAAAACAAAATCTGACATTGGAGTCCGATTCAGTAGAAAGTGATGTGTTAATTTTTCAAATAACTTATGTTATATTTTAACTTTAACAGGCAATGGTCATAAGATATTATAGGTCATGTTATCTCAAAAATGGGATCGTTTTTATGAAATTCGGATCTCAAACGTGCGGAAGATAACACTTGTGCGTTCAGGTTTAGTGTGTACCCAGGTGTAAGGCGGCGATTATAAACATTATGGAATTTTTCCAATAGATACATTGCTCACATAACCGTATTTAAGCAGTAAAATATCAAAGCTTATTGGCACGATCAAACTAAACATACTATTCTATAATAATGTTATTTACAGTAGTAGACCATACTTTATAAAATAAATAAATGTATATATAAATTATTTAACCAATTGGTATTTATAGCCATTTTAACTGCCTCTGTGGTCTCATGTCTAAGCAACCCGGCTGATTCACTGGAATATAAAGTCCCAGATTCGAATCTCTGCCTCGTAAATTTCGTAAATGAATATAGCTTATTTTCTCGAGTTTGATAGAATTGCAATATACAAACATTATGTTACTCATAATACAAGCATAATTTGCTTAGCTTGCAAGTGTACAATGTGTTTGTATATCGATTTATAACGTAGCAAGAAGTCTATACTACATTCTATTCGCTTATAATTTTTGACGTATCCATACTGATTGATCCATTTTTTTAAATTTTACTCGCCTGTTCCCTCTTTGATCACTCGTAGTATATGCCTACACCCTCCTAGTTTTCAAGTGGTAACTCGTAAATATGGTTTTAAAATATTATTTGTAAACGGAAAGTTAATAAAAATTGACTCATGTTTGTCTTTCAGCCGTTTAAAACGCGCTATTCCCTAGAGGATATTGTCTACGTAACGAAAACTTAAGCAGCCCGTGTGACCAAGCGTGATATTTTGGAAACCTTTTCCCTATGAACGGGTCACTTCTGGACATGAGTTATTGCCAATCCTAATTTAAATAAGACATAATTATTATGCTTTATAAATCTTAAAAAATATTTGAAGATGTTTGTCTAGGCTTAACTGAAGTTGTACTTAATAAAACTACGTTTGAATGGTTTTAAACGCGGTAATTTATTTGATTTTTATTATTCCGATGTTTCGGCCACTTTTCAGTAGGCCGTGATCACGGAAGACAAAGATGTCAAATAATGAAATATGAAGATATAAACATGAATAATAATAAAGATGAAGTACTTGTCAAATTAAATAAAATCATATTACAGACATGTTATTCAAAATTTATTTTTATATTGCACTATATGCATTACCTACTTGTGTAACTTATTAAGATTATAAGCGTGTAGCATATTTATTGAAATAAGTGTTAATAAAACAAACCACCGATTTTTATAACTCAATACATCAACATTTTCAGCCGTTGAATCATAATAATTTGAATTTATGTTCAACATAATCACTGTGAGTTGTGGAAAATCCGAATGGTTTATACAACATATTAACAATGGTTTATATCGGGCTGGAATATAACGATACAGTTTATAAATATCCTGTTTCTAACGAAACAAAACCTACAGGGTTTTATGTTACATAATAGGCTTGTAAAAGTTAATGAACACCGGCTCTCTACGGTAACAAAATAAAAGCAATTAGCGATAAATTCTCTATTTCGAGAATTCGAGGTTGTAAGTTACTTTTTACGAAGTGAGGTCATAGTAAGTATTATATGATAAAAGTTGTTGTGGTTGGTCAATTAAGGTACGTACAACTTTTTCAAATCACGTGGGGTCGAATACGGAGTGAAGAACATGCACCTCTTCGACAGGTTATCCGACCAAACATGCATATTTATACAAACTAATGGTCACCCGTGGTAGATATTCGACCATAATAATTAATTTAAATTATAAATTTGAACATTATTTAGGTTCTGTTGTCAAAGACTTCTATAATCACAGATTTCGCCAAGGCCACACTGTTAATTTGACTTAAGCAATAAACAGACTTGTTTCTCAAATACATGGTAGTGTGTGTAATGTTTTTTATTGTTGTGGATTTAATGTATTTATTATTTATGCATATTTTTATAAATATATTAGCATTCTGCACTCCCTCTCTAGATAAACATAAGTGTACGATTCATACTCTGACCGTCCAATTTTCGTAGGAAGAGGTACAAAGTTTTTGCTTCACGTATTAATACATATCACGATGGCGATGAAAGAGTTGATGAAATAGTGTTAAATGATATTAATGGATTTGTTTCATTAATTTTGTTTTAACTAACACCATTTATGTATTTGAATACAATTTTAATCAGGATCAGCTTATGCTTGCGTCGCACTTATTCTGTGTGAATCTTCCTTTAATGTTTTCTTCTTTTGATTTGAGTACTCTAAAATGAAGACCAGACAACCCTCACCTCCAATTTTTGAAGATTTATCATCTTTTGAATCTTTATCAATTCTATTGTTATTTTATGCGAAAAGTAGGGAATGTTCTAGACATTACAAATTAAAATACAGTCTTACCATCACATTGTGAATTTTATAAACAGGTTAGGTTTTACTATTTCCCTAGAGGCTGCAAATTAATTGAATTCCATTCTACCCATGTTTCGAAATAGCATTTTTACACTCGACGGTAGCAAATCAGAAGGTGGTAAGCGAAGGCGGATGCTTCAGACGTAAACGGGATATACGGATTTAAAACTCTTACATTCAAACCCGTGGACTCCGTTATTATGTATGGTTTTATTCATGATTATAAAATCTATGAATGCGATGACGCTAATTCTACGTACGAGACATACTTTTTCGTTGAAATGTTACGTAAATATTATACTAGCATGATGTCTAGTTTTGTTGTTTACCGTCAGAGTACGTCGAAATCTTGGCAGAATTAATAGTAATGACCATAAAGTTCTAGACGTATTCATCCTGTAAGTAATGTTGTAATGCAATGAAATTAAGCCAATTTCTGCTTCGGAATGCTTTGTGCTTTCATTCTAAAAAAAATCTTGAGTTCATTGATGATGAAATACAATGAATAAGTTATCAATAAAAAATCATACGCCTTTATTGTTTTACCTGATTTTTATAAAGAGATAACTTTTTGAATTAATTTTATTATTATATTTATTAATCTGGATTGGTTATAAATATAATATGATTGATATAAAACACATTCGGACCGGAATCAATTATTCGCAGGTCATATAAATATTTTGTTCAGAGTGGATATCAAACGAACACATGTACGGTAGGTATACGTGAATCATTACGCCAACCAACCAATCTAAGAACAAATTGTTAGTCAAATCAGCGACTATCCTTATCATCTTTGAACCTGTTGCAGCCTCCTAGATCTTGTATGAAATTATTTCATAATTCTTACGAGTCAAACAGCCTATTAATTATTATTTACACAGTGTGTTCTTTTATAATAGGAACTAAATTTTAAAAGTTTTGTGTAAACAATTGAAAGCAATTTGCAGACAGCGAGTATTGAGTAAAGAAAAAACCATAATTAGATCTTAGATCCATGCTATGGTAGCAAAAAGCTATGCTGCGGGGGATGTATGGACTGCGATGGAAACGCCTACGTTCGCGCAACCCATCAAGGGTCCGTGACAATGCAGATAAATTGCAAGAGACTCGAATATGTTGGTACGACCACGTCTTATTTATAGCGACTTGTTGCCAACGTGGGGGTAAATATCTATCCACCTCAAGTTCTGGTTGATCCATAAAATGTTAGCCTGACGTCGTAGGGGATGATATGCGTGTCAACGGTATTACAAAAATAAATGCCGAGTACCGAGCAATGTGGAGAAAAAAGTAGAAAAAGTGGAGCGGAAAAAGTAAGAAAGCGGACCCCAAACTCCGAAGTCAACGTTTCGAGCGCAACCATGATTTTAACGCTACCATCATGATGAGAAATTGTAAGCAAAGATCAAATAAATATAGTTGCTAACGAGAAAATGGGTAGCAGTTGTTTGCCACCTCAAGTTATACAGACACGGCAATTTTCCCGTTCAGTCGAGTTCGATAATTGCTTTCCAATCCAATCGCAAGCAGTATAACTGTAGCAACTCATAACAAGCGAAGTAACGAATGATTTCCCACGAGAGAATTCCAATAATGATGAAGTTGTTTAAAGTGAGATGGTTTTGCATTAAATGAGTCACTAAATACCTCGAACCCGCTTAATTATGCCATGGATAAAATGACATTTCCAAAAGAAAAATTAATGTTATATTTATTACCTAATACAGATGTTATGGCTTGCACATATTGTTTTGATAATCATTTCTTTTGGAATCGCAAAGTAATTAAAATTAGTTACGTCTTGATTATCTTATTTATCGAACTCTTAAAGTATTCTTTCTTCTTAGATTTAATTCCAAATTAAATATGTACTGAATTTATTTATTTATTACCATCATACACAATGTGTCTATTGTGTATGATTGTATCATAATTTATTATAATAATAAAACTTCAACGTTAATACAAGTTATATGCTTACAAAATTGTATGTTGTTTTTATAATTTTTGATTCGAGACAGGTAACGTACTCTGCTTCACTTTCGTTTTAAATTCTCTAATACATATTACTGTAATTTATAATGAGGCAAATATATCTATCACACAATAAGCAAAGATGAAACATGCAACACTGTAAAGCAAAGAATGTTACTTTGTTCTACAATGTAGTCATGAATTATATGGAAGCGGCTAGTCTAATTTTATACTTGTCCATTATTCAATATCAATCAGGTAAAAGAATTGACTAACTGTTATAAAGGGCAAAATATTCATAATATTATATATCGTATCATATTAGAATAACCATCCATTTTATAAAGAAAAACAATAGGAAAAACAGACAAGCCCCAGGACTTAGATAAGCGGCGGTTTTGAAATACAAGATATTGATTCTAGATTTTTGATTTAAAATTAAATTATTATTTAAATAGCAGATCAGCTATATCAATATAGTCATCTTATAATCTTTACATAATGTACTGTCTAGAACGCAGAATACTTCAGGCAAATTTCACAATGAACACAGGTGACTGAACGAAAATTTTGAATGAAAATCTCACCTGAGAGGCGTGTGTTCGCGACCCGGGGCCGCAGCTACAGGTCGGCTGGGAAACCGGCAAAAACACCACACTGCTAAATGTCTGGCTTAGTTCTTACACAAAAGCACAATTATTTATCACTAAGTTCAATCAGTTCTAGTTAAGAAATATATAAAATGTATTGATAATATTGTAGCGAGTTTAAGTCAAGAGCTTTACGTGACGCGCGTTGTGAGAACGACGAGCGACTGGGCGGCGCGCAGCTCTACCATCCTATATATACGTAGGGCGCTAGATATTCCCGCCCGCCCTCCGCGCTTTTCGTACATGCAAAAATATCAGTGGAATCCAGCGCCTAATTTTCGCTGTCACTGCCTTATGCCGACACAATGAGAGCGTTGATCTCTGATCTGCCTGCAGCAAGTGACAGCTGACCAAATTCTTTTCGAACTTACTGTTGACTGGCCGACTTACTCACGGCTGAGATCTGAACCTTATATGGAAGCATTGAGTCAACGTTTAAGTTTAGATTCATTTACATCATTTAACAAATTGTGGAATAATTTTCGGCAGAAGTCTCTTTCGATCAAGATCAACAGTTTTACTTAAAAGCCCAGATTGAGTACTATTTTTACACGGGTATGTATTGATTTATTACACAATATTACGTCGCTTGTAATAGCTTGCGAAATAAAAGCCCACAAACGTCCGATTGCTGAGTCCTGACCTTCCTATTTCTAGGGGAATGAACGGCACATAATTATGAGAATGTGCACGTAAGGTAAAATTTTTTTTTAAGTGGCCCATGTTTCGTTCATCCAATGTCAGAACACGCGTCATTAAAATACAACTACTATACTACTACGACATTTAGTTAACAATGCCTAGATAATGTCTTTTTATTTGCCTATTAGATATTACTTTCTATTCATAAGTAATGGAGTTATTTTAACACACAGATGGCTAATAAATTATTGTTAATCTTAAATAGCAGTGATTGAATTTCTTGCTTTACTGTTTTATTTCAGTCTATGTTTCAAAACGTTTACTACTAAATAAAAGAACCTATAGTACCTATACGTGTATTTTTTTATTATTATTAACAACCGTACGGACTCTTAGTTCCGTACGCGTTTTTTACAATTAAATTTAGAAGTTGTATACGCTTATTTGTTACTTTTGTGTTGTGTAATTATTTTACATTACAAAAATGTCATTTTCGGTAAGTGGTATTAAAGTTATTTTAGCTGTAAGATATCTGAATACAAGAGTGAAAATGTTCTTGTAGTGCTTTACTATAAGAGCAAAAGCAAAATTAACGTCCCAGTTTTTGTTAGAAGTTGCATCCGTTATCAAGTTTTTACATCTCCTAATAAAATATTTAGTCAAATCTTATAAAACATAAAATTCGAGCATGTAAAGAAAATATCAGATAGCTCCTGTGAAGAAAACATTAAACAACAGCATTCCCCAAATATTTATTACGGCGTGGCCAGTTTTGAAAAAAAAACGCGTTTAAAACATTAAAACTGCTTCATGGCATTTCGCAACTGATATTTAACAAAGGAAACCAGTTCAAGGATGAGAATGAGACTACACATTGCTAAACGTTTGATTTTCCGGGCAATTTTTATTGTTATTGGCGAACACTCGTTTGTTAGCGTAAGGTGCAGCTGACAGATATAACGATTACTCGTATGTTTTGCTCGTAACCGATACTGTTTGAAGTATTGAAATCATATATTTCGACTTAATCATTTATTTATGATTGGAAATCTTCTAAACAAACAAATCTGTTCGAAGCAATTTCTTGGATACTATCTGTGATTTTTTCAGTGTAGGAAGCAAGAACGTCGTGTGTGTATAAACGTTTCCTCTTAGTAAATTTTGTAAACAAATACATTTTTTTATGATTTGTAAAGTAACTAAAGATTTTCCTTGAATGGTTTTTGTTCGAAGAAAATCGATAATAATCTCAGAACTGCTCTTTCAATTAGACAAAAAATGTTTGATTGAGAAGTAAGCTTTCTGAAGCAGGAAAAGCGTTCAATTAAAAATAGGTATTAAACTATTTTTTACCTTCTACATTGCGTCTATTATAAAACTCAACCCTAATAAAAAAACGCTATAGTCATGTACAATATTCCGTACTACGTATACGACTATGGCTTTTTTTCAAGTGAATCTGTTTACTAGTATATAATAAACTGTTATAAAGTGAACGTAGACTTGAACTTGAAGAGAGAAGATGCCACGCGGAATCTTCTGAAGTTGGATTAGCTTTTTTCACATTTTTGGTTCCCCAGCAGTGGCTCAGGCCGTGGGGCCATCGCGCAGAGAGGCTAAGTCATATACCCGAGGCCCTGACACTAAGGGCGAAGGATGGAATACTGAGGGGTTCTAGTGGGTAGTCTTAATTCTGGCATAACATATTTAGTTCTGGCTAGAGGTGCTAGGGGCACCCCGTCCTGGCGAATCCCAAACATCAGCCACGATTTTCCACCCACGCGCGGCTGACGGCTCTCAAGCGGATTTCCCCTCGTTAAAAAAAGATTTTTCACACTTCGTTTTTTTTTACTACACGGTCAGTTTTATGCCTCTGCTTCATCTGGCATAGGTTAATGTTAGTGACTGTGTCACGCAGATACTGCTAAAGGTTTAATGCGTTATTATTGATGCGAATTTAATAATAACGGCTACTTACATGATTTGATTTGATATGTAAAAACTGTGAATTATTTAAACCTGTTACATTACCTTTTCTGTACGCTATTATTATTGGCGCAAATAAATTCAATTAAATATTCTTGAAAACAATAAAATGCTTAAATTTATTTATATATAACAATAGTAAGTAGGTTTGGATTCAGTTCTAAATCGGTTCATTGGCCGCCAATTTAATTGAATTGGTAATAGTTAGGTATAGAAATATGATGTTCTTTACTAATAAAAATCATAAATCAGTCGAAGTTTCAAATTGAAAAGCTCGTTCAGATAAAGCTTCGCAAACAAGTCTGTGGGGATTTCCTTCCTAATAATAAAGTCAATGCAGTTATTTCAAAACCACTTGATATCGTTTTGTATTTACTTTCTATCTACTACTTTTATCACTTGTTTATAATGTAGCAAATGTGTTAGTTTTTATATATTGTGTTTGTATGACTCCGTTTGTTTTTAGGTTCACTATAAAATGATTTTTGGCAAGTAAAATAGAATAACGTATCCACACTAATATGCAAACATAGGTGATTTTGTTTGAATGTTTGATCGTGTCTGCTTTACTGCTTTATGAAAAAATAAATGGTCATGAAAATTGTGTATGTATTTACATATAAAAGGAATGAATGTAGGATATTTTATCCTGGGAATTAGGATAGTTCACACAGAATATCACTTATGCGTCTAGTGAGAAGGGTGAAACAAACGACACGATAATGTAGGACAGGATATACCAAATGTATGTGTGTATATGTATACATATTCATCAGACCTATTTACTTAATTATAATAAATATCTATATAAAATATATACATACGTCTGTCTGTTATAATGACGTAATTAAATAAAAAGTAAATGGTAGCTTCTTTATGAACGTACTTTCGTTCCATTTCCAAAGATGCGGGTTCGAATCCTGGCCAAAAATGCATGTACCATTTAGGTTGGTGTGCATAGACATATAACCGAAAGTTAAAATAAAATAATCGCTAAAACTAAATGGCTAAACAGCGATTATTTTATTTTAACAGTCCATTAAATGTCTACGCACACCAGCCTTAGGCAGGTTTCTGAGTTTAATTACCTTTTCAAATCAGCCACAGAAGACAGCACATTAACTTGAGTCGTATACTAAAAACTGTCGTTAGCGCAGTCATTTATTGCTAACAGCTGCCATACAGTTTAGCGAGGACTGTACAAGTCCAAATAAAAAATATTTGTTCTTCGCTGTAATATAATGTTACAACCTAGGCACCAACAAAAACAAAATCCACCTGCATATCTGAAAGAAAGCACATTTATTACCCGTCAGCATTTGAACTAATAACGTTGAAATTCATTACTTATTGGCATACGGCCTGTTGTTGTATTGTATATATAATATTATCATTAGCCAGGTGTTACGGATTTTAAAGTAAAAAGTTGATTCTAGGAAATTCGATCCCCGTTGCCTGGCGGACATATTGCATTTGTGGAATATAAAACAAGGACCTGATGGAGGGGGGAGGCAGTCGAGCGAGAACCGCGATTGAAGCGAGACTTGTGTACTACAATCGGTAACCATAGTGACGGACTGTGCGTTTTATTGAATTATGACCTTCTGCATTACGTTTGGATTTGTTGTGTTCGGTTATATATGGTACTATGTTATACGTGTTTGTATAGTTCTAATTAAACTCTATAATAATTCCAACGTTTTAATTCGAGTCCCGCGAGTGGTAACAATAATCTATTACAGGAGGAAGATAGGGAATATGGACAATAATGTCATGTTACAATTTTATGAAGCGGGGCAAGTGAAACTGGATATATGCGTATGATACTGCAGGGCACGGCTGGGTTTAAAATAAAAGTTGAATTACATCAACTAGTGATTGATCTGACAGTCTACACTTCTTTTTTAACCAATGAAAATAAACACTTGTAAAATAAACTTACCGACATCCGCCATTTTTTCTTAAAATATACTCTTAAATTATTTTTAGCCGACAATATTCAAAGACGGACGCCGTTTTATTTAAGTTTGGTATTTCTGTCCCAAATGTAAAACGAATTGACAAACTGGGCTCGAATAAACATATGTTTGTCGTCTCCGCCAAAATGCTACATTATCTTAAATGTATTGTTTATAAACACGTATTTTTGAATATCTTTGGAAAAGAGGAATGTGTATGATCTAAATGAAACAGACATATTTATAAAATTGTAGTTATGATTATGTATTTCGATATAAGTGTAGATAATGACGGACGTCCTCCTTCATATTTAACAAGCTAAACTAATATTAAAGGTATTTAGTATTTAAGCTGCGCAATTTCAAACATAACAACTAGCATTATATTTTAAAATAATGTTGGTATATCTTTTGTCTTACTAGGCATTTGCTTATTTATGTGTTTTGTTAGTCCAGACACGTAGGTAAATACTGTATCAAAATACGATATCGCTTCCAGTAAGTTGAATAATTTTTGGATATGTTATATATTATTGAAGTTTGTGACATTATTTGTGCTGGAATGTAAAATTCTTGGACTGCACATTAAAGATGTTAAAAATTCATATCTTATTTGTACAATACCTACTATGAAATCTTTTGACTATTGTAAGTACTAACTGTATGGGTCGAATAGTAAACGCTGAGGTATTTAAAATTATAACGCGTTTTTTCTCATGATGCCAAATTGAAACCGATTCTAGGTTCCGTTAACAATGCAGTTCTGTATGAACAGTTTCATACTAAAAATACGTGATGCCTTGGGCGTTTTTATTCATATAATTTCTTACACACAAAAAGAAGAAAGTGCAAACGCATATTATATGAGAGTATGACAGGCCTCGTGTCAAAAATATAAGCGGAAATGCACTTAGTCATAACTAATTACTGAACAGCCGCGTAAACATTAATGAATGAAACAATCACGAACATACGCTACGACAATCTTCAGAGCTTACTATGCGATGAGTCAAAGAGAATTCCTTACGTTTTGTTGCTTATACGTTGCCCGGGCGCACGCTTTACGCTCATTCGTGGAAAATAGCTTGAGTGGCGCCGTTCGCCACCTGTTCATATTATATACAACTCATGTTGTTTTTAGAAGTATGATTTACCATGGCACTTGTCGCTTGTTAACTCATATACTTACTGCAAAACACTTCTTAGGAATGCATGAAATTTACGAAATTATCGAATGATTTACCTGAATTTAAAAAATATATTTTACTTTTTTCATATTATGAAAGTACGCTTGGAGTTGCTAATCAGGGATGGAAACAGCATTTTTCATCCCTGGGAAACAATTCTCCATAGATAATACATGCGACTCAGGTCCCATCTTTTTTTACAGACGCTGTTAAATCGCGACATAAATTGTAATTAAAAAAATCATCAATTTTCTAACATCATTTTATACTGTCATTTTATCCGTCCAGGAACGGAGAAAGAATACAATTTCCTGCGGCCGGGCGGCCTGTCGTAAGAGGCGAGAAAACAACCCACAGCAAGTGGTAGGGCATTTGCCCAACTGGATGGCTACCACCTCTGGTCAGAAGTATGTCGCCATAACAACATTTAGTTGTGTTCCGATATTAGTGAGCAGGTTTTAGTCTGTCTTAAGAGAGCAGCAGTGCATGTGTTGCACCTTTGGTGTTGCAAATGTCCATAGGCGATAGGAACCCCTTTCTGTCAATTGAGCCGTTGCCCGTCTGCTGAACTCCTTTTAAGCGTTAACCTGGGGCGAAAGGCCTATTTAGGTACTTGAACTATTATATAAAACAAAAACGGGCTGGTAGCGCTAACTGTGAGTGTAGAGTGTGCTAACTAGTCACGTTTTTTTTGTTATTCCCCGTTCACTATTACTTGACGTGTGGGGTGACCAACAATCAAAAATGTTAACACCTAAAAGCTAGAGGAGCAAAAAATTAAGAATAATTTAGTTTTGTAACAATATCTATTTAGAAACTATTTCATAACATGATATTAAGGGATTAAGTTAATTTTTAGAATTTGGTAACCCTGCACCTGAAGTTACCGTGAATAGGCCTATGTCATTTCTTATGCTGATATTAGACGGATCAACCAATTTTAATCAATTTGATTGAAAAGCACAGAACTGAAAGGACAGGATAGTATTGAATAGCATTGAATGCTTCAAGTTTCTGTTGTTTATATGGATGCCTTTGGGTGGTTTGTCCAAATTGAAAGGGAGAAATGATCATCTAACATAGGCTCGAGTATTCTTCCATTAGTAACCATTTTTTTTACTGTAGGAGTTCAGCAGACAGGCAGACGGCTAACTTGATGGAAAGCGGTTACTATCGTCTATGGACATTTGCAACACCATAGATGCTACAAATACGCTGCTGCTTAAGGTGGGCTGGAACCTGGTTACTAATGCCAGAACACAACTCAAGGTTGTTATTGCTATGGCTGCATACTCTAGACCAGGGGTGGTAGCCATCCAGTCGGGTAAATACCCTACCACAAGGCATATATACAATTCGTGTAAAAAAATTGACAACTTGTTGCCAAATTTAGTGCGTTTAGTGGAAGATTGACGTAAAAAAACAATATTTTTTATACTAATGCTTTTCACGCAATTGCAATTGGGTTAACTTCGCAACGTATTCACAGTCTCATATTCGGGTATAGAGAGTAATCTATCTTCAGCACCCAATCTAAACATGATGATTAGGTACTTCAAACCAAGCCCTAGAATAAAGAACTAACAAACATAATACTCAACTATTCTCTTCGGCTAGGATCAAAACACACATTCTTGGAATTTGACGTGATTACTATACGTACTAATGAGTTGCCACAGCTTATTAGTGATGTCTATGTAATAAATCTGTAAAGAGCAGATTTCGAAAATGGAAGTTTTTTTCTGTCTATTAGAGGCAAAAGTGTAAAGCATCATGTGATAACTATTGAAAGGATTTAAATCGTCACAGAACAAGCTTATATCCCGCATCAACACATAAGATATTCTTTTTTTTTGTAATAAGTTAATTTTATTTTAATTTAAAACAGAATATTAACCTATAAATATAAAACTAAATATGAACTACAAACTATATTATGAACTATATAAAAACTGAAACTAAATAACCCAGAAGGCTGGCGGTTGTATGGCAATGCCTAGTCTTTGCGCAAAATAGACGGCCGCCTTCTAGTCGCGTGTGACGTCTACCAGACGTTTGGCGACGTCTCGGTAGATCTTTAGGGCACTAGGACCCCACGGACCCAAAGTTTCCACCCCAAATGCCGCAAATATGTAACCATTTCCGATGGTGGCATATTTGCGACGCTTGAGGGCCTCCTGTTCGGCTGCAGCAGAACCGGCGGTGGTGCACGTACCTGAAACATGGGACGCCGCCAGAGTGTCAACGCAAGTAGCATCCCACATTAAGGGGCGGCCCATCTTCCAGGGAATCAGCGTCATCCCATCCGGTCTCTTGTCATCGTCGCGGCATAAGCCGTTTGGTTCCAAAATGGAAGGTACCCCGACGATGACGAGAGCCCGGTGGATGATATCGTTGAGTGCCGCGTGTCGGGAAGTTCTACCGGTGCTTCTGCTGCAGGATAGTCCGTGGTGCCCCAAACGTCCAACCCTGTCCCCGCATTGACAGAGGTATGGGACCACACAGGCTGCTCCCAGGCGAATGCTGGCACAGATTCTGAAGGTCGCGTCATCCAAAAGTGTGCCAAGATTCGCCGAGGGCAATACCTGTAGCCAAAGACCTGACTCCCAACGTGAGACAGCTAAGAGGCGATCGCGCTCAGCCTCTCCGTTACAAGAAGAAAACAATTTCTGGTACGTTATAAAGCTGAGCGGCTCGTCCCAAAGCTTCTGGCGCTTTATGTTTACGGGTAAATTTTGATTCGGGCAGGCAAGAGACCACGCATTTTTAGCCTCAGCTAAACACGAGACATGTGGAACATGGGTCTATTATTTGTCGGCATCAGATTTTAGCTGCGAGGTGACGGTACACTAGACCAATCGCTATAGGGCGGATACCGCCATCCTTTTTCACGAGAGCAAATAGATTAGCACCGAATAACGTTGGCACGACTTCGCTTGTCACAGAGCCCGAGAGCATTAAATTCAACAAGTCTGTTAAATCCTTCAAAAGCGTCTTACCTGCGACTACGGTAGACAGAAGATCCTTAAGATGTTGCGGAGTGAGGCCATCCAGGCCGCCAGCTGAGCTGCCTTTAAAATACATAACAGACTGGAGAACAGCTCTCGGCTCGGTGACTAAGTTTTCAACTTGTGATTTTTTGCTTGGGACAGTGCTTGAGGATGGATGTTTGTCGATCAGAGCGTCTAGTGTAGTCTCATTGTTGGGAGCAACGGTGTCACTGGAGAACAGAATTTGTGCTGCTCCTTTAATGTCTCCGTCCGAGATTTTGGATTCAACGACCCGACGAAGCTGACTTGATGAACTTTTGTAGTCTCGTGTATTGTTTTTTATTATGATACATTACTTTACATTTGCTCTATACCCTGCAATCTCTGATAATATTTAAATTTTTAAAAATATAATCGTCAGTCCCTTAGGTACACAGTAATATTGTTATTTAATAAATCACCAAAAATAAAGCTATATTTACAAAATAACATAAATCTATAAATAAAAAATTGACTCTAAATCGCTGTCGGCGGGGATCGTGCCCAAAATGCTGGCCGCATTTCCGCGTTGGATGGCAACGCTGATCCGTTGCCCTAGATACAAGCCAGCCTTTTGGTCACGCGAGACCTCAATAAGACGTGTTGAGAGGTCTCGATAGAGGTGATGAGCTCCAGGCCCCCACGGCCCCAGGGTCTCGACCCCGAAAGCCACAAATACGTACCCACTACCAATGGATACATATTTGCGACATTTCAGGGCCTCCTGGTGTGCAGCAGCAGCCCCGGCTGTCACGGCTGTGTCTGGAAGATGGGACGCCGCCAAAGTATCGACACAAGTTGCGTCCCATACTAGAGGGCGTCCCCTCTTCCATCGTCCATCCATCGTCTCGTGGGTTCAGGAACACTTATGCACCTTTTTTTTATTTTAGAAGTGAGGTTTCCGGATTTATGATCTATTTGGAAGATTTTATATGGTAGTATTAAAAGCTCCTTCCAGGCCTGTAGATTATTGTATGAGATTACAATTCTTATTAATTTTGAAAAAAATTGACATGCTGAAATACGAGCACCGCGGGGAATTCTTTTAATTAAGGGGACTGAATTTTTAAGGTTACCGAGAGATTGACAAAGAGAAAGGGGAGTTGTTAAATTTGTACTGAGATCTGGTTGTACGGCAGGCAACGAGTTGGGGAGGTTTGTCTCTTTATGTGCTTTTCCCAGATGTATTTTTAAGCCTCTCTGACCTTTAAAGTAACGTGAGTCGGGACATTTATGGCATTGAAATAGGTTCTCCAGCGATACCGTGGCAGGCTGTGACTGGAACATAAAGAGTACAGAATAAATAAATTACAATTTAAATTAAATCTTACGAAAACAATTTGAACAATAGAAAAATAACAATAAAATAAAACGGAACCCTAAATTATAACTATTTAAAAACTATACTTATGTACGAATATATATGACTATGTATGAAATATGTATAGTATAAATAATTATCAAATGATATAACAGCACTTCAGTTCTAAACCAATCAATTTAAGTTTTTGCTCGTATTCACTAATTTATGTATAAATTGCCGCGTGTGGCATTATTCCCTCGTCGTTGTATTATGGCACTCCATGGAAGCTGCTGTTAACAAGGTGATAACTGACAGAATGCGTTTTTAGATCATTTTCTCAACCATTTTTACAGTAGTTATACACACTTTATT
Source organism: Dendrolimus pini (assembly GCA_949752895.1). Classification (NCBI taxonomy): domain Eukaryota; kingdom Metazoa; phylum Arthropoda; class Insecta; order Lepidoptera; family Lasiocampidae; genus Dendrolimus; species Dendrolimus pini. Next base: position 18,223,434 of record OX457127.1, read on the forward strand.
GCGGTGAAAAAAATATATGTCAATCTTGATCATATTTCTGACGTAAACTTTGTACTCAGAACGCATTTACGATAAATTTTCTCGATAGAAAATAATTGCAAAGTAACCTCTAAACGAGTTATTCAATCTTGGTTATTGTTATTACTGTTAATCGTACATCGCTAAAATAAATAACAGTAACATATTATATTATAACAAATTCAATTATAGATCTTTTATTGGGTTACTTAACTTAATTTGGAAGTAATTAATTATTTTATTAAAAATGACTGCAAAAATCCCGCCTGCCGGTCCCAATGTATGGAATTTATCATAACGCCCGAGGCTTTCGTCTAAACTGCACGCGCTGCTCTGCTCCGCGACCGCCATTGAAAAATAATTTTAAATAAACGAAGGAGCAATAATAACAAGAATTTTGAAGCGGTCGCGCTATACTTGTTTGGCGTATACGGTAGAGGTCTGGTCTAAATCACTAGCTGTGTGGGTTCGAACCCTACTAGTTTCACTTGATCTAGAAGATTTTTTTATTTTGATATGAAAGTTGATAAAATGCTCTTTTTCTCTTCCTAAATAATTTTATAAAATGCAATAAAAATACTTTTCTAAATTTTTATATTTCATTTCATCTGGACTTTTATACTATTGACAATAAAACGTATTTAAATCAATCTTACCGGTAACATTAAAATTCGAAAGCGCCATCTATGATTCTTCATAGAAAATTACGTTGACACGTGGATAAGTAGAGTTATAAATATTACAAAACTTTCAATACTTTCTCCAATGTTATTGTGGTAGAGTGAGTTGATACTAGTACACGTACGATTAGAGTTCATGGTTCGAGTGCTCATTTCATTTTTCTCTCTAATTTTTTTATGTTTTATCTATTATAATTTATTTTAAAGTTCTTATCTATACAGATAAACAAATGGTTTGTTTGTAATGTCAAAATAAAAACTAAAAAATTGGACCAGGAGATTCCAAAAACGCAAAGTGAAGTGCCTGTTTGAAATCTCAAAATAAATTTAAAAAAAATCGGACCAGGAGATTCCGAAAATGCTATTTATAGAATTTTTGTCAGTCTGTCTGTGTGTCTGGATGTTCCGGATAATCTCGGACACAACTGGATCGATTTTGACGTAATTTTAAATGGCAGATAGCTGATGTTATAAGAAGTACCTTAGGCTACGTTTTTAGGGTTCCGCGAAAAAAATTCCAAAAGCATATTTGTCTTTCTGTTTGTTATCCTTTTATGGACAGACTATTGAACCGATTTGGATGAAACTGGGTACATAATTATGTTATTTTAATATCGAGGGTGGCCAAGAACTACTTTTCATCCCGAAAAATGAGATAGTTTCCAATATGAAAATATATTTGGCCGAACGGGCCTAAATGATCAAACGGCTGAATGACACAAATGGTCGAATTGACCGAAACGACTGAAATGGCTGAAATGGCCGAAATGGCTGAAATGACTGAAATGGCTGAAATGGCCCTAATGACCGAAATGGCTGAAATGAATGAAATGGCTGAAATTGCCCAAATGGCCGAAATAGCTGAATCGACTGAAATGGCTGAAATGGCCGAAATGGTTTAAATGGCCCAAATGACCGAAATGGCCGAAATGACTAAAATTGTCGAAATGGCCTAAAAGGCCCAAATGGCTGAAATGACCGAAATGGCCTAAATGGCCAAAATGACGGAAATGGCCCAAATGGCTGAAATAGCTGAAATGGCTGAAATGGCCGAAATGACCAAAATGGCCGAAATGACCAAAATGGCCGAAATGGCCTAAATGGCTGAAATGGCCTAAATGGTTGAAATGACTGAAATGGCTGAAATGGCCGAAATTACCGAAATGGCTTAAATGGCCAAAATGACTGAAATAGCCCAAATGGCTGAAATGACCGAAATGGCTGAAATGACTAAAATGGCCGAAATGGCCTAAATGGCCTAAAAGGCCCAAATGGCCGAAATGACCGAAATGGCCTAAATGGCCAAAATGACTGTAATGGCTGAAATGACCGAAGTGGCTGAAATGGCCCAAATGGCCGAAATGACCAAAATGGCCGAAATGGCTGAAATGGCCCAAATGGTTGAAATGACTGAAATGGCTGAAATGGCCTAAATGGCCAAAATTACTGCAATGGCCTAAATGGCCAAAATGACTGAAATGGCTGAAATGACCGAAATGGCCCAAATGGCCCTAATGGCCGAAATGACCAAAATGGCCCAAATGACCGAAATGGCTGATATGGCCCAAATGGCCGAAATGACTGAAATAGCTGAAATGGCTGAAATGACTGAAATGGCCCAAATGGGTGAAATTACTGAAATGGCCCAAATGACCAAAATGGCCCAAATGACCGAAATGGACGAAATGACTGAAATGGCCCTAATGACCGAAATGGCTGAAATGAATGAAATGGTTGAAACTGCCCAAATGGCCGATATAGCTGAATTGACTGAAATGGCTAAAATGGCCGAAATGGTTCAAATGGCCCAAATGACCGAAATGGCCCAAATGACCAAAATGGCCGAAATGGCTGAAATGACTGAAATGACTGAAATGGCTGAAATGGCCCAAATGGCCGAAATGACCAAAATGGCCGAAATGGCCCAAATGGCCTAAATGGCCAAAATGACTGAAATGGCCCAAATGGCTGAAATGGCCGAAATGGCTGAAATGGCCCTAATGGCCGAAATGACCAAAATGGCCCAAATGGCTGAAATGGCCCAAATGGTTGAAATGACTGAAATGGCTGCAATGACCAAAATGGAAAATCACAAAAAACCTACCCCATTTTTTGGGATAACCCATAATATTGATTACATAAATCCATTATACCGAATTTTAACTAAATCGGTTCGGTAGTTTTTCCGTAAAAGGATAACAAACAAAAAAAGACAAATATATTTTTATCCCGGAAACTATTCCATATTTCGGGATAAAAGCATCCTATGTTCATTCTCAGCATCGAAAATATATATCAAATGAATTTCAGCCAAATCGGTCCAGTAGTTTTTCCGTGAAAACGGAACAAACAGACAGACAGTTACTTTCGCATTTATAATATCAATAGGGATAATATGAATTCATTGTTGTTCCATAATACAATGAAATGATTTTTATAACATTTACATCTAAAAACTAATATCATTAGAATAAAGTTTAACGTATCAAAATTAGTTACAAAAAGAGAAAAATAAAAACCACCTGTGTGCGGGATCGAGTCTTCAACCTCCTCACTACCTTAGTATTAGAAAACCACTAGGCCAAACATGTTTAGTACCTCGTGTCGAATTTTCAATACCTATTATCCACGTGAACTTCTCTCACTTTTTCATGTTTTGTCTCGCTTCCTCTTGTTCTCAGCCGCATGAATAGTGTGATATCGGTGCCGTGCAATGTTCGTTAGCTACGTATACACCTATTTATGTTATGTAGCGTATGTTCGGTGATATACAATATTTTACCACACGCACGCACGCCTTAAATTGGCGCTGTCCCATCGAAGTAAACATTGGTTGCGCGGGGGTAAACTATGTGAAACACCGATTTGAATTAGTAGTATACAGGCTCTTAAGTATGTACATTGTATGATTTGGTCCTGGGTGATGTTAAACTGGGCGGAAGGGAATAAGGCAAAATAACCACGGTATAATGTGTGCTCTATACCCTTCTCTACGTACTGCTATGTACGAAAGATTGAATTATGTTATTTTCTATGTAGATGCTGGTTCAGGATGCACGGTATGGTATTCAACACGTCATTGATTTATCGATTTCTTAACATTTTGTGGCTCTTCCTAATGGTGGATATTTTTGCAGTTTCACTAAATTATTGTATCACCACGTTTGTTATAGCTTTTTACACTTGCTATTTGTTGTTTTAGATATAGTTTGAATTTCATAAACTGTTTAAATAATATATAAACTTTAAAATATTTTATTTTTATGCCGAACTAGTGTCACTCAATTTGACAATTTTTGTCTACACACATAGATATTCTTTATTCCGAGAAATAGCAAATAAGATTGCGCTGCGATCGCATTTCCTCGTTGTCATGATAACACGAACGTAGTTTCGCTGGCACGTAATAAATAATAACAACAGCCCTTAAACATCCTACTACTGGGCTCGGGCCTCCAACAAAATTTCTTAATATCCCTTCCACCGGACAGATAAGGTTGTCCGGCTTTCTTTGTCTGTGGGTTTTTTATGTTTTATTTCTATTTATTACTTAAATCTGTTACATAGGGTCCTAATTCTAATATAGCATCCTTTCTTATTCATGCTATGAATTGGTTACTATTGCTTAACTATTCCTATTTATACTACTTCTCAACTTTTGCTTCCTATTCTAATTCTTCATACATTTCATACTTAAATATAATCTAAAATGTATATTTATCTATCTATGTATTTTTATTGCTCTTAACTACTTTTTTAACTATTTATATTCAGAAGTTGATGAAGTCCTCCACATTACTTTTCCTCATTAACTCTTGCATATTGGAGGTCAATTATTGGAGCAATGGACTGTATGTATACCGGGCACGCTAGTCCAAGGCGGCTTGGTACGTTTGACACATCGGTTTCATCGCTAAGTTTTCCTTCACCGTTGTTAAGACGTGATAGTTGTAACAATAAGCACAAAACTGCTAGTGGTGCATGCGTACCGGCAAGTATTTGAACCCGCACTCTTTGAGGATAGGACGCGGGCGCTAGCCATTACGCAACCACGGATTTTTTCGCTTTCCCTGGCACATGCTAACATTTATTTATAGTATCAAACAAAGTCGCTTTCCGCGTCTGTCTGTCAGTCTGTATATCCACTAACTCTTTCTAAACCACACAACGGATTTTTAAGTGGTTTTCACAATCAGTTAGATAATTTTTCACTGAGGTTTTATATGTAACTAGCTCTCCCGGCAGACGTTGTCCTGCCCTGAAGAAATAACATTTAGAACCCGATTGTAGCGCCACCTACCGGGTCCAATTGTGAACTAACTCAGAAATCATCTTTGGCTTATGCACAACAACTTTGCTAAAGATCATCACATGATCAAATGTATACTTTATGATTATATAAAGGACATACAGACAAACATTCATTTTTATAAAGAAGATAAAAAATCTAGTTATGTTTTTATGCAAGTATAACTGAGCTACCTGTGAAGGCTTGACCCGCGGCGTAGCCGCGACGAAAACTAGTGCAAAATAAAATAATAACTACGTCATTCTTTAAGTTACAGGTCCATAATTCTTTTCATTCATTACACCGTAAATAAATACATGAGAATTACTTTGTAATATTTATAGCAGTCTTAAATGTCAAAGTAATAAAATACTTGCATGTTATTAAGGTTTATAAATTTAATTCCATGTATATTTTCTTAGAAAATAGTTCAGATTTCAGCTTTAAAGTCCAAATAAATGCCAACAGGGGCAATTATAATATTTTTAAAAGCTTTTTCATAGAAATACTTTACTTCTCGTGACTTTGTAATGATAAAATCAAGTTATCCGATTTAAGTTTTATTAAGACGTTGTAACTAGAAGCGGCATGCAACTAAATTAAGGTAGCAAATCCCTAAACTATACGACGTACTAATAATATTCGTTGTCAAGCCTTGTAACGTTACAATGAACTACAATCTAATAAAAGGACACAAAATACTGTAGTTGAGTTGTTTTTGTTATATTAGAAAACTCACAACGTTTTTTTGAATAAAATTGGTATGCTATGAGTTCATAACTGTAGTAGCCATATAACTTATTAAATATTGTTTAAATAGTTGTCAAACTTGTCAACAATTCATGATAATTTACAAGGTGTTTTAACACCCGCCCCATTATAAGTTGATCCGGAATTTATTGGAAACGTGTCTCGTTAGCTATTATAAATACTACACTTGCGTGTTTTTGGAATTCATATTCTTTATAAAATATTCCATTTTCCGGAACACAAAATTTCGTGTAAACCCCTAAAGTCAAATTCAAATTCAAAAGTTTTTATTCAAAATAAGTTCCACTGGAGAACACTTTTTGAAGGTCATACATATAGGTTAAAATTTAATTGTACTGCCTAGTCTATGTACACCGCTTCGCAACGTGTTATTATATTTAAGTTCTTTTTTTTAAAGTCAGTTATTATAGATAAGCCAAGTCTATCTTAAAGCTATAGATTTTATCAGAGATGAATTTAAAGAAAAATGACTTAAAGGCAAGGGCCTTAACAAGGGTTACCAAGCTATCGCTTTGTTACTAAGCTATTAAAAATATCGAAATATTTTTCATTTTAGTTGTTCGCAATTACTTATTCATTAATATAAATCTGTTTTATCCCACTTTAACATATCTCATCATGCAATCGACTAAGGTCGCGTTCCCACTTTATCGTGACGACAGATAATCGTGTAGTTTTAAGTGACGTGGCTTATATGTTTAAATGGAGGTGTTCACATATAGAACGAAACGATTTACCGTCGCCTACGACATTTTTTGCAGTGACGACAGATTGTCATGACAGTGGGAACGGCTACCATGACAGTCGTAAAACGATAAAAAATCGTTACGACTAAATCGTGATGGCAAATCCATCGTAGCCTTGATAAAAACACCGTCTCCTCGTTTACACGTGTTTTCCCTTCCCCCTCGCTAATGATGAGTAAACGACAAAGCGACCGCCGTGAAACGATAAAATGTCGTCGCAATGCAATGGGAACAGCTAGATACGATAGTCGCTAAACGATAAAAAAAATTGACGACAAACAATCGTTATAATGGGAACAGCTAGAGAAGACAGTCATCCAACGATAAATTAATCGTTACGACATAGTGGGACCGCGCCCTGAGGCCCGATTCTTACATTTGACCAACCGTTCATTTGTCTTACTATCAGTTAAAATTTGACATAAGCTCTATGTGAATGTGAATGACTAGTAAGATGTATGAACCGGCAATAAATGATGCAGTAGCTGGTTTGCGAATGTCTTCTTAGCCAAAAAGAAAACAAATCATAATTTCAGCTTCAATAGGTAATTAATGTATGTCGTATGGAATAGTCTTATCTTAGACGCAGGATAGCGAAAAACGTAGCAGAGCAGGGATCAATTCTAATAATTGTCGAGGTCTAGCTAGGGATTAGTTTTTGTTTCCCACTTATCACAAGGAATGCGGGGGCGAGACTAGACGGAGGATGAAACCCACACATATTACATTTTAATACAGTGTATAAAATTTGAATAGTATAAAACTTAAAGATGCACTTATAAAAGACCTTTAAAGACATAAATCAGCAAACTCATGTTGTGAATATTGATGAAATTTATTTATTGCCATTATATTATGTGCCAGATTGAGTTAGAATCTTATAATATCTTATCTCTTATCCTATCTATGAAAAAATATCCATAGTAAATCCTATAATCCTATATCTTATAAATATTATAAACGCGAAAGTGTGTAAGAATATATCGATGAATGTTTGTTACTCTTTCACGCAAAAACTACCGAATGGATTTTGATGAAAATTTACAGTAATATAGCTTACACATCAGAATAACACATAAAATAATAATAACACATAGGCTATAATTTATTTATAAAGATATAGTGTGAATTATCCAAAATATAACGATTTGCCATCACCAAGCGAGTGAAGCAGCGGGCGCAGCTAGTAGTAATATAAATATCAAATTTTCTGTGTTTAAGCAAAAATAAGATAATGTTCGACGATAGGTTCCTAAAGGTTGGTGGAACATTGGTTGATTTATCTCTTAAACCAAAAGAAATTTAATAAGCTTAGCTGATTGTCCTAGCTTAGGTTGGCAAGATTAGCTGCTGGATGGCTACGACCGGCAGTCCAGCCAATCCATCCAATTATGTACTTCGAGGAGTAAACTGAGAGTTAAATAGACAGCTCACTGGCTCACAATGCCCCGGCTACCTGAAACGCGTCGTCACACATGTTTGAGGCATGGGAATCACAAGTATTTACTGTTTAAGGACCAAAACATAAGAACAGAACGCTACAAGCCTGGACGACGCGTCATAAGAACAAGCGGATTTATTCACATTTTGTTTACAACCTTCTCTGTACTTTTTCCTATATCGTCTTATCAATAACAGTAACGTGAAACACTTTTTACGATCCATCTCACTACTGAGTTTTTAAATAATGTTACAAGTTTAGCGGGACTCGAATTCAAATGCTGTTAGAATTACTATAGAGTTTATTAGAACTATACAAACACGTATAATACAGGTACAAATATAACCGAACACAAGAAATTCAAGCGTAATGCAGAAGGTCGTAATTCAATAAAACGTCCAAAGTCCGTCACTCTTAGATTCCCGAATGTACACACGTCTCGCGAGATTTATGATTCGATTTACGTGATTCTTTTTTTGATCGACGCGGAATAGCTATTAGTACAGTAATTTAGTATAGGGTTGAGAATTTCAAAATTTATGTTTACTTTAGCCTTTAATGTATTTTGTATTCCGCTGTAACCGAAAGTTGCCAAAGTTAACTGTAATTTACAGGTTGAATCCTAGTTACGGGACTTTGATAGCTGACGGACGGCTCAAAATTATTATTGTATTTTTCTCCTTTGTTATCTAAAGTGGCTATGAATAAATGAATTTTATTTATTTTTATTATTTTTTAATAGCTGCCATGTGGTCCCCTAAAAATTTGACATAGTTTGGCCCAGTAGTTTTCATTTTAGGAACATTTTTCATGAAAATAATTTTCACTCCGTTCCATATGTATACCGATTACTCTGAGATTTATGATTCGATTAACGTGATTCTTTTTTGTTCGACGCGGAATAGCTGCCATGTGGTCCCCTAAAAATTTGACATAGTTTGGCCCAGTAGTTTTCATTTTACGATCATTTTTTTGTTCCCGTTTCTTGGGACCTATATTTTTTAAGAAGCGCGGCACCATTCGTAGGTCCACCCATACATAGCTAGACACTAAAAAGTAACAAATAAAAAATAAAAACTTCGTTTAAAAAAACCGACTTCAAAAACTAAAATGTATAAAATAACTTATTTCTAAAGCTATTATTATTAATATATATTATCTAAAACATCTTGAAGTCGGTGCAAAGCAAAACATAAAAATTAATATATTTTGAAAATTACTAAGCACCGTCTTTAAGATGTTTTAGATAATATATATTAATAATAGCTTTAGAAATAAGTTATTTTATACATTTTAGTTTTTAGTTTTTGAAGTCGGTTTTTTTAAACGAAGTTTTTATTTTTCTTATATACAAAAATGAATATTTGTCTATATGTCCTTTATAGAATCGTAAACTATGGATTTGATCATGTGATGATCTTTAGCAAAGTTGTTGTGCATGAGCCAGAGAAGGTTTCTGAGTTGGTTCACAATTGGACCCGGTAGGTGGCGCTGCTGTCGGCATTTAGATTGAAGCTTTTACGGCCAGGACGACGTCTGCCAGGACAGCTAGTTTTAAATAAAATCCAGGCTAGATAAAAATTTGTAAACGATACAAATATTGTACCGAAAGCCCACAACATCTATAGTTACTACTTACTGCTTTACTGCCAGCGTAACACGTAGTTAATCTACTACGACGGAAAACTTTCGCAGCCCTGCTGCAGTAGTTTTATGTGCCTGCGCCACGAGATGGCCACGAGGCTGTAGACAGTGTTTACTATCAAATAAATTATTTTTGAAGTGATAACTTCTTATGGAAGGGTAAACCGCTTCGTTACGTAACGCGTTACGGTGCTAGTCTGTCGGACTTCTCTTTCTCTCACGCAAACGGCAGTCTACCACTAGCAGGCTCCTCAAATTAAATAATTTCAATATTAAATTAACTTAGATTAGTTTAAGTTATCATTTCTGTCGGACGACCCGAGACGCACACATTTTTAAGCTATTGCATAGCTTTTGTCGCGGGCTTTGAGCGCGGCAACCGAATCAAGAAATTTCGTAACGATTTTTTTTTTTTAAATATTTGCCGGGTGCAACGTTTTTATTTATACATTAAATTTCTGTCTTGTTACTTACGTTTGATTATTTATTTCAAAGTCACTGGAAGGGGCTAACATGTAAAGACATGTTAGACCTACTCTAGGTACCAAAACAATCATAAGTTTGACTAAAAATGTATTATATGACTGGTGTCCATAACATGTTTTTCTTATATTGTTCATTAAAATCGTACACCCGCCACTCAAGCCCCAATGAAGCTACGGGGTATATTATTACTTTCTCTATAAGTGGACTGTCTAACGCAATGTATTTTGCTCACTGGTGTTCAGCATAACTGTTTACAGGCCAATATACAAACATTTTTGCTTTATTATATAAGTATATTAATATTGTTTAATGTCGTGTCGTAAAATATCGTAATTGTAAAGTAGTCGTGGTGGCATAATGGCTAGCGCAGGCGTCTCAAGCCCAGTGACAGATTATTTAAATATGGCAAGTGATTTAGCTTTTTTGATTTCTACGGGTAAAGAGTTTCAGTGAAGGATTAAGAGTAAAACGTTGAAGAATGGGAATATTGATGAGCTTCGCAATAAACAAGGGTCTCAATAAATGAATTTGCAGATCCCGGATACTATGACCTAAGTAAATACCGCAAGGGAAACGCCTCGCAATTTATCCTATCAGTTATTACGAAAAGGGTGTCACAAAATTGTTATTAGGCCTCTTAGGCTTGAGTGGAGTTACGACTGTTCCACATTAATCTAGGTGAAGGCTTGTTAGAGAATAAGTGTTAAGAAAAGAGATATTAACCTGCTTTCTTATTCTATCCTAAGAGTGGGCGTATGTTGCCGCGCTGGTTATATAAAATTCATCAAGTTAAGTAACTCACACACAATAAAGAGTTCCGTAGAGGTCACTAACGTCCAGTAGGACACTGAAAAATGCATTGAACCAAAAATATCTCATACCACAAAAACTTGTCAACAAATTCAAATTCAAATGTTTTTATCCGAACTAAGTTCCACTAACGATCGTTTCTTAAAAATAATTAAGTTTGCCTCCTTTTGTACTATGTACACTGCTACGTAATGTGTTATCGCTGTATAAGAAGACGAATGGGCAAGATTCTGCCGAAGAATGAAATAACCTGCTAGAGTCTGTTTTTATAGACAAACACAATCTCTGAGTCTTCAACTCACGAGTGAATTGGTATCTTCTAGTAAAGCATGGTCCATCCTAGACCACGTAGTCATTTAATTTCAGGTGAGACTGTGGTCAAACGCGAAACGATACGAACTTAAAAAACTTCCCAGGAACATATCTTTATCTGTGCATGAACAGAAAAAGAATACTCATTTCTGCAACAGGGAGACCTATCATAAGAGGCGATAAAACGACCCATAACCAAGTCGCAGTTGCATCGTCAGCCTAAAAAAAAAAAGTTTTGCTAGAAATTCTTTTACTTCATATTTGTTTATCTCGAAATATGTTATACAATTTTATAATAAAATATATTTCCAGCCCATAAACATCCCACTACTTGGCCCGGGCCTCCCATTTATAGGGGAATGGATATTATACCCGCCATGCTCTTCCAAAGCGGTTTAGCGGGTTTCACACGTCGATTATCTCGATGTACATACAGGTTTCATCACGTTGTTTTCGTTCAACGTTATTACGTGGTAATTGTAACAATATGCACATTATGTCCGAAAACTGGCTAAGCGGCACATGCTTTCCAGCCAGGATTCGGACCCGTGCCCTTTGAGGTTCGGAAGCGCGTGCTAGCTGCGAAGCTGCCACGGTTTTTGTATACAATTATAGTTTAAACGAATTTTCAATTTACAATATTTTTCACTGTACTATAATTTAAAGTAAGATGATCCGGTTTTTCCAATAACTGCTAGGTGCTAAAGTTACACAGTCACTTATAACATCTGAAACCATAGAAGAGAAATACTTCCGTGTCGTAACCATAATCAAATATAAATTACTTTGTACAATTTCATAAAATTCCAAGAATATGAATAAATTTAATCACTGAATACAGTTATGTCATTTCATAGAAACGTAAGAAATATTTTCTGCTTGGCATAAGACTGTATTGATTATCATTCTAGGCGTGTAAAAGTTATATAAAGTGTTAGAATATGATACCAAAATTTATTACCTGTTATCGCCCAAGAGAATTTGATATGAGTAGGTATAATAATCTACATAAAAGTAGCAGTGTCGTCTTAAGAACGTGGGTAGTCCTACTGGGAAAAGGGAAATTACCAAGGACATATTAATATACTAATAGTATATTATATAATAGATGTATATAAGGTAAACATCACAATTAGTGGGTTTTCCTATCTTGTACCGGGTTACCTTCGGCTACATATCTCATGGGAACTGTAATTTCCAGTTAATGTCGCTTAGGTTGCATGCACCAAAGTGCATGTAACTTTACACACATTGAAGGGTAACTTACCAATTGGATTGGGCGACTAGTCATTATAACCCTAAAAAGCATTTATCAATATAAAAAGTCTGGCAAAAAGGAAACCGACTTGAAAAGTAACTAAAAAGCAAAAAATTTATATTTCCCACAACATCTAAGTATGTCGCCTTAACAACCTTGAGTTGTGTTCCGGCATAAGTGAAAAGGTTCCAGTCTCTCTTAAGAGAGCAGCAGCGCATTTGTAGCACCTTTGGTGTTGCAAATGTCCATAGGCGATGGTAACCGCATTCCATCAAGAGGGCCGTCTGCCTGTCTGCTGAACTCCTGCAATAAAGAAAAAAACATCATAGCTTCAACAAAATATAGTAATTATTATATTTCGCACCGACTTTAAGATAATTTTTATTATAATTTTTATCAGACACTACACTCTCATTTGGAGCTTTCTAGACAACCTCGATCACGTAGTTCCGCAAAGTTTGCAATTGTGTATATAAATAATTTCCCTAAAGGATTCTTTTATACCAGAAAATATAGAATTTTATTCTACATGGGCGTTAAAACGTGTTATGCATTGATTACCAGTATTAGACGATCGACCAAAACTGTGCTGCAAGCATAATTTAGCAGGTGCGTGTGTATCGTATGCGATACTGAATGAATTGTGTTTTCATTAGAATACCAATTACCTAGATGCATATTTATGTATAATATAATGTATATATCCGCGATATATAATACTAGCTGTCCCGGCAGACATCGTTCTGCCCGGAAAAGCTTCAATCGATATGCCGACAGCAGCGCCACCTACCGGGTCCAATTGTGAACCAACTCAGAAACCTTCTTTGGGTCATGCACAACAATTTTGCTAAAGATCATCATATGATCAAATGTATAGTTTACGATTCTATAAAGGACATACAGACAGACATTCATTTTTATATATCAAGAAGAAGAAGATAAGTGCTATACAGACATCATGAACCTGAATAGTTTACTTGGGAACTGAAGTTGCACGCGACTACACCCCTGTAAATTTCAGACCTGTATTCTGCAATTTTTATGGACAAACAGTAGAAATAATATGTATATACCATCTCTAACCACGTCATGAAAACCGCCTTGTTTCCAAGGCCGTGAATAAAAAGACATACTACGCTATACTACTACATAATTGTCAAACCAAAGTCACTTGTAACTTGTAACGAGTTTTTACAAGAATTTCTATACGAAGCGACTAAAGTGCGTATTGAAGTAAGGCTTCGATTTTATTCGTTATATTTTCATTAAAATATTTTTTACACTCAAATTCGGTCTGCCGTTTGCATTTTAATAACATCTATATATATAAAAATCAATTGCTGTTCATTAGTCTCGCTAAAACTCTAAAACGGCTGGACTGATTTGGCTAATTTTGGTTTTGAATTATTTGTGGAAGTTCAGAGGTTTAAAAGGTGAGTTAATATCAAAAAAATATTGGAATATAGTAAAAACAACATTTTTGCTTTCCCTTAGAAACTATTCCTACCTTTCAAACATTTGATGTTCGTCCCGTCGTTTAGAAATAAATTAAATTTAAAAATCATTCAGAAATCAAATTAAATTTAAAAGTGAAGTTTTTTTTATTTTTTTGGTTTTGAATGTCAAACGTTTTATGTTTGTTCCGATTAAGTTTTGACCACATTTTATTACTAAAGTTGAAGAAACATTCTGCAATTATCATTCAGATTTTTTATTTATTGATTCTGAGGCGGTACGAAGTTTGCCGGGTGAGCTAGTCGTTAACTTAGAATAATTACAATGTAATTATTCTAAGGTCGTTAAATATTATTTTGATTTTCCCAATAATTAAATTAATTAATTAATTAAAGAGCTTATTATTCTAGTCCTGTCATATAACAATAAGTACGTAGCGTGCAAATGGATGCGAAACTTGTACTGATATTTATGTTAATTAAAAAAACTAATACATAGTTTATACAAAATATCAGTAAGGAAATTGATATAAAACAAAGTTATAATTAAAGGACGCGCTATTTGAATCATTAAAGTTATGACGTCACAACCTTTAACAAAACGTCGCAGCCTCATAAATTTATAAGGATGCATGAAATATGATTTCGGTTGATATGATTATTCACTACTCTATTCAAGAATGTAGTTATCTACATTTTCATTGTCAATAGGGTGGTTTTTATGTAAATTCACGACGGCGGCGCCATCGAGTGGGCGCTCCGTATCGATGGAGCCACTCGACGAGGTATTTTTAGACGGTCCTTATAAAACAATTGTTGTTTTTATTGTAATATGAACAAATTTCCATGCAAATAACAGAGCTTTTATCAGATCTATGCTAGAGGAAAGCCTGCTCAGAAACGAAAGGCAGCACTGCTCTGCCAATTTAAGAGTTTGTTACAAATTTCTTGAAAGGAAAAACATTATCTATACATACATAACTTCACGCCAGGTCCCTTGCGGGGTAGGCACGAACAACTTAACATAATATTATAAAATTCTAAACGTGCCGTGTAAACATTGGAGCTATTTAAAACAACTGGAATAGACTATATTAATTTCGGAGCACACCATGTAATTTTTTCTGTCTGTTTGTTCGGGACGTAAAAACAGGCAGGCCGATTTCGATGCAGTTTTCGTTGGTCGACAGCAAATTCTTAAACTTAAAATCTGCGTTAGTTTTTATGCTAAGAATTCCGCGGGATTTTTTTCTGGCAATGGTTTCAAATAGCCAGATTGAAGAATAAATCGAATTCAAATACGATTTTTCACTGATTGATAGCAAATTTTATGCAATAAAATGTGTGATACTTTTCATGGCGGGAATCTCACGGATTTTTTTCCGGAAGCGGTTCGAAGTTGTTCATGAATATGAATGAATCGAAGTTGTGGGTGAATAAAAATTGGGTTATTACGACACAGTTTTCACTAAAACGATAGCTTTTCATTTTTTTTAATGCTGCGATACTTGGTGTCCCGGGAGTGCCGGGCGAATTTTAAGTAGGAATTTCAAGGCTGGTCGTAGTCGCGGGCATATCCTAGTTAATTTATATATAATTGCTAGTATTGTAGTGCTTACGAGGTAGGGTAATGCTAGCGTACATGTCTCAAACTCGAGGGCGCGGTTTTGAATCCTGGCCGGAACACATGCACCACTTGGAAGTTTCCTGAGCTAATGTGCATATTGTCACAATTACCGTGCTAACAAAGGTGAAGAATAACATCGTGATGAAACATACACATCGAGATAACCGCTGTGTCAAACCAGCCATGCTGCTTGCGTCGCGGTTATACCATTCGATTCTTTATAGCAGAAGGGCCGAGCCCAGCAGTGGGCTGTTATTATATTATAATGTATACAATAGGGGTTTAGAGATATCATGGAGTTTTCGGAGAGAACTTGAATCTTGCGATGTTTTGCTGTGTAATTTAAATTAAAAAAAAACTAGTTATACAACAAGTTTTTGTCAGTAACAAAAATGTGGATGCTTGAAATAAAAGCCTTTTTTATTTATTTAATTTCTAGATTTTTGCCATATTAGCTAAGCGTTTTGTTTTAGTTATATCGACGATGTAGTATCAGACAAGACATCCTTATATTATTATCAGCATATTCAGTTAATTAAGCCACTAGATTCTCACAGTTTTTCTGTGATTTGCAATATTGTTATGACCTTTAGTAGGTTAGGATCCTTAGGATCTTTCCGTACTATTTTGGGATTCCCTTTCGACGTTAATAAGTCGAAAGCCGACAACCAAAGGTTATAGTGGTATTGACTTGAGCGTTTAAACCCCGACCTTCATTGTGAAACGATTACAATTCTAAGAATTTTAGTAGAATGTTGCTATTTATCCTCAATAAAAGCCATTATTTTATAAGGATTGTGTTAAATCTCTTTCAATATATAAACCCTAGTGGACTTGAGTTGTACAATACGACAAAGAAATAGATTAACACAGTAGCACAAAGGTGTTTGAACGGTATTACGAGCAGTACCTACTGCTAGGTACTGCTCGTACATACGTATGTACTTAATATTAAGGAAAATAATTACCTGGGTGACATATAGGTTGATATAATATAATAATATGAGAATAAAACCCAGTGTAGTATGTAGCTCTATATTACTTACATTATTTCTTAATTAGGTTTATATATGTATAAATCTCGGAGAAGGCATCGTTCTCGTGACATCTTCTTTATTGGTTGCAGGTTTAGTGGGCGTCATCAGGATAAAATGGGAGCATAAAACACAATGGCCACGGTTTATACACTTTTAATTTAGATTTAAACAACATTTTGACGCAGTTTAGACCGAGCAGCGGATTCAGGGCACTGATCATACTTTAACTATTCCTTAAATTCTCAACGATCCAACTTGCTCCGTTACTATCACTCAAATCTATCACAAAACTCGCCCGTATATATATATATATATATATATATATATATATATATATATATATATATATATATTACATCTTTTGTGAATGATTGAATGAATTTGTTTAATTCACGTAATATTTATTATATCCGACACGGCATCCTGTATGAAATAAGATAAAGTTATGTCCCACATCATATTTTCAATATAATTTACAGCTCAATTACGGTGTAATCGATGTAAACGTTCATCCAACAATAAAGGCTGTTTGTACAATGTCTTTGTGCAAATTAAAGGATTCAGGAAGTTATTTTAACATCCCGTCCTTCAGCTTTCATCTCAGTGCCAATGTTGAACGTTTATATTCATCATCGAAAAATAATGCCCGGTGTGTAAAGGTTTGCTTGTAGGCAAATGAGAATCTGATGAACTCCCCAGTTTAACTAAAAAAATGTTATATTGATATTAATTTAAACAAATTAATATTTTTATTATGTATTTTTTAGTTTATATTATGTTGTTACGAGTTGCGGGACTCGAATTAAAATGCCATTGGAATAATTAGAGCTATACAAACACAGGTATAAATATAACCGAACACAACCAATCCAAACGTAATGCAGAGACCCGACTGTCGAATGTACACACGTCTCGCCTTGATCCTGCTTCAAACAGGCCATCGTTTTATACTGCACAAATGCAATGTTCCCGCCCGGTAACGGACCGAATTTCCTAGAATCAGCTTGTACTTTATATCCGTAACACCTGGCTAATGATTACAATAGAACAATGGGCTGTTCTCTAGAAAAAGAAGACTTACTCTGTGCAGGAACGGAGAAAGAATACAAATTCCTGCGGCCGGGCGGCCTGTCGTAAGAGGCGACTAAACAACCCACAGCTAGGTGGTAGGGCTATGCCCGCCTGGATGGCTACCACCCTTGGCCTGGAGTATGCCGCCATAACTGCCTTGTGTAGTGTTCCGGTATTAGAGGCCAAGTTCCAGTCCCCCCATTTCCGAAGTGCTACAGTGTCTGCGAAATCTGGAACTCGTTGTGTGCCTAAGTCTTCTGCATTTCCGTGGGCGTGATGAGGTGAGGTGGGGGTCAGGGAGACCCGATGAAACGGTTGACCGCTGGCCGCCCGCCAGGTAGTAGGGGACCTGAACCCGGACTAACCAATCCCATGGAGGCTGACCCACCAACTGGCGCATAATCTTGGCGAACACTGTCGTGCCGGTTGGTGACCGGATGTGGCCAGGCAGTGTTCTCCGGGGAGGATCGGGGGCCCTTCCGTGCCCCACATCAGCTTTTCATACAACCTGCGCATTTGAGGGACAATGGCATACCTCACATTTTCTCCTCTTCTTCGCAGACACATTAGCACTTCCTTAGACTTCCCTTTTTTTATTTTTTTTATTTTTCTTCATGAGCCGAATAATAAGGAATAAAGTTACCACAGCGGGTGTTGACTCCACAATTAAAGTGGACTTTTGCAACATAAGAGGTATTCACGCCAATCTCAATGCCGTCCATCAACACCTCGAGACGGCAAAGCTGGCCTTATTGTTTTTGACGGAGACTCAGGTTTCTTCTCCGGTCGACACATCATACCTTCACTACCCCGGCTACAATCTGGAACACTTGTTTCTGTCAAAAGCCGGGGTCTGTGTATACGTTCGGGAAGATATCTGCTGTCGCCGTCTCCACGGCCTTGAAGATAGGGACCTTTCCATCTTGTGGGTACGCATAGATTTTGGTGGTTCCACTCGGATCTATGCGTGCTTATACCGGTCCCATGGCAGGGAATGCGCAAGGACTGAAACAGCTCGCTTTTTTGAACACCTTCATGAGGTGACCGACAGAGTTTTTGGGCAGTATCCTTCAGCAGAGGTAGTTATACTCGGGGACTTTAATGCTCATCACGCTGAGTGGTTGGGTTCCCTGAGGACTGATCTGCCAGGGACTACTGCCTATGATTTTGCTCTCGCCCATGGATTCACTCAGGTGATCACGGGGCTTACCCGAATACCGGATAGAGTGGATCATGAGCCCTCTTTGTTGGATCTTCTGCTGACCACACACCCGGAGAATTACCAGATCTCGATCAGTGCTCCACTGGGAACCTCTGATCATTGTCTGGTGTCTTCGGTGGTGCCCCTTCCTATTCCCGATCGGACTCGTCCCGCTGGACGACGGAAGGTGTGGCGATACCGGTCAGCAGATTGGGATGGACTGCGTGAATTCTATGCATCCTACCCATGGAGGCAGCTATGTTTCTCGTCAAAAGATCCTGACGCATGCGCAGACTCAATCGCCGATGTGGTGCTGCAGGGAATGGAATGTTTTATTCCAAACTCAACGGTACCCATCGGTGGTACGAGCAAACCATGGTTCGATAAGTCTTGCGCTGAGGCTGTAAAGCTAAAGCAACAGGCTTATCGAGCGTGGACTGCAGCGCGAGCTCGTCAGGATCCAAGTTCCTCTGACCTGAAAAAGAGATAAAATGCCGCTTCCAGGTCCCTCAAAAAAAGCTCGCGAGAGCAAAATTCAATCACATCGGCAGAATTGGTGAGCGCCTCTCTAGTTACCCTTCTGGGATTAGAGCTTTTTGGGCCCTCGCCAAAGCTGTCGAGGGAAACTTCTGTCGGGCGTCTCTTCCAACTCTGCGTACACTGGACGACCGTCTGGCACACGCCGCCAAAGATAAAGCCGATCTTCTGGGCGAAATCTTTGCGGCCAATTCGACTCTTGACGACGGGGGAGAAACTCCACCTACAATCCCAGAGTGTGACTCTAGGATGCCGGAGGTGCGCTTTACTCAAAAAGCAGTCCGATGTGCTTTCCGCTCCCTCGACGTCAAGAAGTCTTCTGGGCCTGATGGCATTCCTGCCATTGTGCTGCAGACGTGTTCAGCTGAGCTGTCCCCAGTCCTTGCCCGACTTTTCACTCTTTCTTACCGCAAGGGTTGTGTCCCCGCTTCGTGGAAGATTGCCCATGTGCACCCTGTCCCCAAAAAAGGGGACCGTACGGACCCGTCGAATTATAGGCCTATAGCAATAACCTCTTTGCTCTCAAAGGTGATGGAGCGTATTATCAACGCGCAGCTTCTGGGTTACCTCGAAGATTCCCAGCTGCTTAATGATCGGCAATACGGCTTCCGCCACGGTCGCTCAGCTGGGGATCTCTTGGTTTACCTAACCCACCGTTGGGCTGAAGCCATTGAGAGCAAAGGGGAAGCACTGGCAGTTAGCCTAGATATTGCTAAGGCCTTCGACCGGGTCTGGCACAGGGCTCTTCTATCGAAGCTGCCATCGTATGGGATACCTGAGGGACTTTGCACCTGGCTATCCAGCTTTCTTGGTGGGCGCAGCATTCAAGTCGTTGTCGACGGTTGCTGTTCAAGTATCAAGCCCATCAACGCTGGTGTGCCCCAGGGTTGTGTGCTATCGCCAACGTTGTTCATCTTGCATATCAATGATATGTTGTCTATTTGCAACATTCATTGCTATGTGGATGACAGCACTGGCGATGCGCAGTACTCTGGTCGTGCTAACGTCCCTCGATCATTTGTGGAGGAAAGTCTGGTTAGACTTGTGTCTGAAGTTGAGCATTCCTTAGAGAGAGTCTCAGAATGGGGCAGACAGAACCTTGTCCATTTCAACCCCAAGAAGACACAGGTCTGCGTATTCTCTGCCAAAAAAACTCCATTCGAGCAAGCGCTATAGTTCCAAGGAACTCCCCTTACCACCTCCAAGAGTATAGGGATCCTTGGTGTTGACATCGCGAACGATGTACAGTTCAGGGGCCATCTTGAAGGCAAGGCAAAACTTGCCTCTAAGAAGTTGGGAGTGCTAAACCGGTCCAAGCAGTACTTCTCACCGCGGCAACGCCTTGTGCTTTATAAAGCCCAGGTGAGGCCGAATATGGAGTACTGCTCACACCTTTGGGCTGGAGCACCTGCCTACCAACTCAATCCCCTGGACTCTATTCAACGTCGAGCCGTTCGCGTTGTTGATGATCCCATACTCACAGACGGCTTAGATACGCTTAGCCTTAGGAGAGACTTTGCTTCTCTCTGCGTATTCTACCGACTGTATAACGGGGAGTGTTCCGAAGAACTGTTTAGAATGGTGACTTCGTCCTCTTTCTACCATCGCACCGCTCGCCATCGGTTGGGAGTTCACCCCCACTTCCTTGAGCCACTTCGCTCATGTACGCAACGGTTCTGTAGAATGTTTCTCTTGCGTACCATAGGAATCTGGAATGAGCTCCCGGCCGAGGTTTTCCCACAGCGCTACGATATGGAGTTTTTCAAAAAGGGTGTCATAAAATTTCTTCGAGGCCGGCAGCGCGTTGGTGACATCTCTGATGTTGCAAACGTCCATAGGCGACGGTAACCGCTTTCCACCAGGTAGGCCGTCAGCCTGTTTGCTATACTCCAGCTAAAAAAAAAAAAAGACGATCATAAAAGAATTACAATAGTTTCAATGTTATTAGTTCAAATGCCGACGGATAATAAAATGTATTTTGTTTCATATATGCTGGTGGGTTTTGTTTTTATCGGGACCTGAGTTGTAACAATATTATTTATTTCAGAAGATTTGAATATTTCAAATCAGCAAGATATCGATATGAAACAAACACGAACATATAAGACAAAATTCTTGTTTTAACCGCTAAAATTTCTATTAAAATCCTTCGAATCTTACTGAACTTTATCCATACTAATATTATAAAGAGGTAAAGTTCGTGAATTTGTGACGTTGTAGGGGTATCTATTTTTGGATCTACTAAACCGATTTTGTAAATTCTTTCACCAGTGGAAAGCTACATTATTCCTGAGTGACATAGGAGATATTTGATTGTGAATAATAATAAGTAAGTTTTTAATGTTTTCTGATGCCCAGCGAAGCTGGCACGGGTCAGCTAGTACGAGATAAACTTCCTTACAAAATTTCCAAAAGATGATTAATAACCGTAAAAATGTCAATTTCCACTTTTATTTTTGTTTTGATATCAGACTAAGACGCTTCAGCCTTATGTATTATATTTTGTACAATAAATAGGCAATTTCTTGAATAGATTTTCACCAGCCTCTAACAATTATATGTAACAAATGATACACAATTTAATTAGACTGAAGAGTAAAAGAAAACATTGAAACAAATTCAGTTCATACAGCCGTAAAAATGTTGTCTTCCTTTTTACGTGTGTAATTCTCTATGACCATAGCAAGATTCCCAGAAATATTTTCAACGTAGAAATTCGAGCAAACAGAGCGTGAATGCTTTACGAAGAGGATGTATTGAGATCACTTTCATAGCTGTAACTTCGTAACTATCCATTTTCTCAGACAATGATAGTTATTTAATAACGCAATTGGTTACATCCATTTTAACCTATATTCTGCTTTTTTCATGTGAAAATCGGGTATTTGGTACTTTTTTTGTAATAAATGGAAAGATCATATGCAAGTTTGACAGAAAACTGTTTTTATTTTTTTTCTCTATAATTAGGAATAGTTTTTCAAGCCCTAGGTGCCCGAGAGTCAAAAACTCGCCGAACGCGCTAGTATCTGTGTGCTAAAATAGTTTGTTATAAAACTTATGTGATTTTTCATTTACCTAAAAAATGATTCAAATACCCAATTGGGTAACATTATTTTATACTAGTATGGAAAAAGAAACACTTTTATATTTTACGCTACTAAAAATAATTTATTTACATAAAAATATTCATAAATTATAAACTATTGTAGATTTTTTTTGCAGCAAACAAGCAGGCATGGCCCACTTAATGGAAAGTGGTTATCACCCGCGGGTGTACATAGAATAGAAACAAAAATTAAATTTTAACTTATATGTATGACCTTCAAAAAGTGTTCTCCAGTGGAACTTATTTTGAATAAAAACTTTTGAATTTGATTTTAAGACATTTTATAACGCCCTTAAAAATCCCCATGTCATAAGCGAAAAGGGAAACCGTAGCGGGAAGTTCCCTCCAGATCATTGTTGTACACGGAATAAAGTTTCTAGGGAACCGCTGAGTAGTTGAGCGTGGGATCGCAAGGAAATGGGGTTTAGTACAATGAAAAAACTTAAATTACTTATATTTTAATCTACCTATGATTCTTTAAGACAAAAAATACTGAGCCTTGGCTATAGAAGACAAAGGGCAAAACTCGCTGGATCCCTATATTGCTCCTCTATTTGAGGTAGGAACCAGAAACATTATTTACATATAAAAACGCCAATATTATCTTCACATGTTGGTTTTAAACTATAGAATAGAATAAAATATACTTTATTGTACAAAAATGCTACATAAAATCAAGAACATTAATATACAAGTACAATCGGCCGTCTCAGCGCCCATGGCAAATATATATATATATCAAATATATATATATATATATATATATATATATATATATATTTGACTCCTTTTACTTATATACAAAATTATGATACTTTTCAATTATCGTTCAAACAATAATTTAAATAAATTGCGCCATGTGACTCGTTTTACATACATAACTTCACGCCAGGTCCCTTGCGGGGTAGGCACGAGCAACAGAGCGCCATTTAGGCTTATTCTTACACACCTCACTTGCTTCTTTGACATTCATAGCTCTTGTCATGCACTCGTTTTGCTTGAAAAAATAATATAACGTCATAACTTTATACACTCGTATATGAGCCATAAGGTAGTGACTTTTTGTTCGATGATAAAATGTATCTCTATCTATTCGACCGTCATCTACGCACTTTATGGTTGTTAAAGAATATTTTCAGTTTGGGTTTTTCAGTTTGATTATATTTATAAGTATAATATTAGGCTATGAATGCCCAACTGCTACTGCTACCGCTCGCCAGTAGAGCACCTGTCAATGAACGTAGTTTAAGTTTTTTTTAATTAAAATTTATCTCATATTTTAGTATAAAAAAACTTAAACTTTATATTACAAAAGACTTCTGGCTTCAATGAACGCGATCTATAAAATAGATTAACTCAATCTTAATATTATCAAAATTTTGTTTGCTCTTTATCTAATAGTGTTCATATTTGAGTTAGTTATTGGGTTGAAAAGTTAGTTCACGTTGCTTAACATTAACAAATGTTAAGCAACGTGAACTAACAATTTCACGTGTTGTTTATTATTATGCCTCTAACGCGTAATGTCGTAACGTGGGATTAAGGAGTAGTTTCCAACTTCGATCACAAAAAGAAACCATCGCACGGGTATACACCAATCAAACCTTGAGAATTTCCTTAATAAGATGATTACATATGTATTTACTGATATAAAGCGAAGCAATATGTTGGAGACGTAGTTAGGTAACGAATATAAACATCGAGTGTGGGTTGTGATGAACCGAAAAGTTTCCGCGCCGATAAAAATATCACCATAATTTGAAAGGTTTTGAGATTATTCTTTTTCTAGATCGTAATAAATCCCAGCGGCCACAAATCTTGACCACTTTTTTTGAAAGTAAAGTATTGTTACGTGCGAGCGGGGTGCAGTTAGGATTGGAAGAAAACACCAGTTTTTAACAAATCGCGCGCGCGAGCGCATCGTTGGCCGCAATCACGTCTATTTTAAAACCTTCTTCAATTCAATTCAATAATAATACTAAGCATTAAATAATTAATATTATTAATTAATTAATGATTTCTATTATTAAAGAAGAAGAAGGCCACGACACGCCTTCCATGATCAAATTGATCGTGTATTAACAGAAGGTGATGTCAGGAGCCTTAAGAACAGACGAGCGTGCATGACAAGAACTATGAATGTCAAAGAAGCAAGTGAGGTGTGTAAGAATAAACCTGTATGGCGCTCTGTTGGTCGTGCCTACCCCGCAAGGGACCTGGCGTGAAGTTATGTATGTATGTATGTATGATTTCTATTATTGAATTTTTCTTGTAATGTCTCCGTGGACACCGGGTTGCCTGGAACAGATCGCTATAAGCCATAAGGCCGCCCATGGTTCTAATGGAAATTTATATTAAACGTCTAGGTTTAAGTTATGGTGAACAATAAAGAGATTTCATTTATTTATATTAAAAATTCTTTCACCCATTTTAATACTATATAAAATTATTAAAGCGACGCATGTTTGCTGAAAACTTTCTTGCACTGCTGCTTCTCTTCAAGCCATAGCATGTTGCGAAGCGGTGGTAAATTAGATTAGGCTATCATAGAGTAAATAATAACCATAAACGAAATAATTAATATGAACAAGTTGGCGGTAGGCTAACTAAAACTTGAATAATACTCATTGACACTTAACATCTTTGTCTTCCGTGATCACGGCCACTTTTCAGTGGCCGAAATGTCGGAATAACAAAATCAAATAAATTACTGGGCTTAAAACCGTTAAAACGTAATTTTATTATATTGGCATATATTTTGATATTATATATAGATATTTAATTTTATTTATTAGTAGATATTTTGGAAGTTCTGTTTGCAATACTTTCTTGGTTACACACGAATGCAAAAAATGTGTTATATAAAATACCAGTATAAAGATATTATTTATTCCACTGAGTTGAACCCCGGGAGCTGTAACAATCCTATTATAAATGACTGTATCAAAATTCAATACCCTTTGTTATCCCCTTGGTGATGTGTTTCGTAAGTCAATCATATTTATGCAGAAATAGCTAGGAAAGGAAAACTTCGACTGAGTTGTTTTCGCATATTACGTAAGAATGTCTAAGGGGTAAAAATGAATATCGGAATTCTAAAGAATATCATTTTAACAAATGATAAAGTATTTATATTCCTAGATAAAACACGCTATAAAAATACTATATAGTACATGTTTAACGTTTATACCGTTTCAAATATATCACATTTTAGCTAAAGTAGAACCGTTATTTAATCATCATATCCCTTCGTCCTTCGTCGTCATCTTTGTACGTCACAGTCATTTCTCCCAGAAACAGTCGTTTGTTCATATGGGATGAAATTGACAAACATGCAACAAAAAATATTGGGGTTGGCCACCATACATGTAATTAAGAGCAACAATATTTTCAGTGTACGTAATTGTATGATTTATCGTTACTGAGTACATAGTAAGATTTTGAAAGAATTCAGAAAAAGTGTTAATTTAGTAATGAATCTTTTAACGAAGACAATAGGCAGCGAGATATTAGTTCCCAAAATCGAGAAAATTCTCTCTACATTTTAAACTGTAAGGAGGAAAATATCAAACAAAATTCGAGGTTGTAGAATTTTAAAAATATTTTCAAAGATAATTGATTTGAACAGTATTTGTTCGTTTCCTGAACAGTATCAGTGAACGATTTTTATGGTATGGCCTACCAAATACTTACTAAATTTTCTATAACCCTTTGTTTTCCATTTCGCTATATTTCGGGTTTTTAGGAACATATTAAAGAGTAGACCTTTTAAATTTCATGCACAGTAAAACAGCAGTCTTTGTGAAAGATGGCTGTAGCATACACAGACAGACCGTACAGCCGGAGAGACAGGACTATTTCATAAAAATCCCGTTTCACCAAAATAGCTTTTTAGAACTATGCAATTGGGAGTGCAGTTTCCTCATTTTTTCTCAATAGTAAGGCCAGCTGGTCTACCGCGTTGTATGGCACCAAACCCGTTTCTATTCATTTGATCAAGCTTTGCCCGCCTTAATCTTTCCTTCTCTTTTTCTACCTTCATTTTGCTTTCGATGTATGTATGTCATTTTGGGCATAATGCTCTGTTTACCTACATTTCGTCCATATCTACGGCAGTTTCTGCTTGAAAGTGACGAGAAATGGGACGAGGGAATTGGCAAGGGAAATGGGTGGCGCAAGTATGTAAACGCAACGTGTACACTGCTTACTTCCCTCGCCACTATATTGATTGTTGCCGTGAAAGTAACGGTAATGAAATCACTCGTTCAAAAGATGTGTCGTAACAAGTGGTCAAACACTTTTTTTTCTTCTTTCGTTCTTCAATTGCTTTCTGTTCTGAAAAATAGCTACGAACGCTAAAAATATGTGTGTAAATGTTTGGGCAATGCAACCCCGAGGTCGATGCCACGAATGACAAAATTATATAAACAGTGTTGGAAAAGCATCCAAAACAAACGCTTTTACTTCCTATGTTCTTTTAAATGTCTTTGTTTGGATAAATGAAAGTCTGGCGCCGGCTTCAGACATCCGACAATTTTAATTAATGATTAATTGTTTATTAATTAAATTTTGTAATTTCTGGTTAACTTTATGTCAACGGTCATTGACACAGTGGTAACATTAACGTGTTACTAAAATTATACTCGTGAATAATATGATATAACATTAACAAATTTAAACTCTGATTAATTTCAACCAGATTAAAAGATTTGATAAAAATTTTGATACTTTATAAATACTTGCTATAGTGCTATGGCAAATTTAGATGATATAAAAATCTATTTAATGAACTGCGAGATTGAAATTGATTTTCAGTGTTGCATATTATTTATTTTGGTAAAAACCTTTTTGAAATAATTTTATTATGAGAAATTACTGTGACATAAAAAAGACATATGTATACAAAATACATAGATATTTTAACGCGGTAAATATTTTCGCGACCTACGTTTTGCTATGATTTGCCACTAGATAATGCTGCACTGCACCATTTTCACACATTTTTCATACATTTCTACATATATTACAAATGTTAACTCTGTTAACTCAAATGTACTTTTTTAAATCTATAAACTTTAAGATAATTTTCTTTCTATCTGTATAAATAAAAATGAATCATAAAATGTATACAAATAACTTGAGAACGACTTTACCCATATTGGTGATTTTTTTAAATGTGTTTTTGTGGGTTCCGGATAGTTTATATTAATAATTGGAACCTGCACTGGGTTTGGGTTCTAGGATACTTTTAATCATTAATCATAATTTTAAATTATGATTAATGATTAATTAAGATTGTAAAAAAAAGTAGCCTACATGTCTTCAAACGTGTTTTACCGTTACAGTTAGGTTTTTACTTCATGTGGAAAGTACGAGAAAATCGAATGAAGTCGCATGTCCTTGAAAGGGATGAAAATTATTTGTTAAAAAGAATATTGAATTAGAAGAATAACGGCTACAAATACGTATTACGGTATTAAGCAGACAAAAATATTGCTGGATGGTTGTGAAAAATACACGAAGATATGTGCTCTAACGCGTATGTCCGTATCAAAGTATATTAATATACGCCCCCCCCCCCCACTACTCCCGTTTACAGAATAACAACACAGCAAAAGTACCTATATGAATAATATAGATTCCAAAATATTGGAAAAAGTTACAAAAGAGAGATACAGATAGTAGAATGATGTATTTAAATTTTTGAATACTTACGCACTACAATAAACTTAGGTACCTGTCAGATAAAAAAATGTTAACATTATCTTGAAAATAGAACAACGGGACACGTAACTGAGATTTATGCGAGCCAAGCCACCTGAAAAGTAATGGAATATAAACTAATTAAAATGAAGCAATGCAAGCTTTTTGTTATAATGTTACGTTGTTTCCGATACATAACATTTTATATTATGACTTGTGCTGATATATTGATATAGTATTATAAAATACACGATTCTATCACCTAATAAAAAGTTTGAATAATGTTATAAAGAAAAATTGTTAAAGATCCTAATATTAGCCGTTTTATTGAATCACTACACAGTTTAACATAAAAATAAAGCGGATTATTCAGCGCCCACGATTTTCTTGCGTTTTCTGAATCATACGGACATGTCTTGTATCGCTTTGAGTAATCACTTTTCAGGTATGCGCCGTGTCGTTTCAATGGCCTTACTCTGCGCAGCACTATGTTGTTTGTCAGAAGCTCGTTATGGCGTGGATTGACGAATTACTCGAACACATGAGTAATATGTCCGAGTTCATGCTATTTATGAAGCAATTAATTCAATTAAATTTACGAGATAAAGACATTAACATTTTAACAAAGTCTTTTACATGGAGACGATAAAATTCTTTTAATGGTAGGAAAACATACATTTAAGTGCATAAAAAGTGCTGCATTTAATTTTACAGCGCGATAATAAAGAAGGATATTGTTTGTTACATTCGGAGGGCGCGCTGAAATATTGTGCTCTTGCTGAACGAGCGATCGCATCCGGCATGGCATCCGTGGTCGTTTCGGTTCACCAGCACGGCCGCCGGTCGCCGGATTCCCCAGCGACAAGTTAAATCGGCATCCTAATTTGTGAGGCGCCACACCGGAGCGTCATCTCATCGGCAGGGTCTCCAGATTGATTTTTGGTTTTCCCATAGCAGACAAAAATTTTACCCAAAATTATACTATTGATGAATGAATGAATGAAAACTCTTTATTGTTCAGCATAACTTAACCCTAGACATTTAATATAAATACATTCCCATAAGAATAATGGGCGCACTTATCGCTTATAGCGGCAGCGGCTTAAATAATAACTTAAATTATTATATTAAATAAATTAAAACGAATTCAATCGTAATTAGACCAGTGCTAATCCCTTTGAAAATGGTAAAAAACGAATAAATAATAGTAGGATGAAATCCATTGGAAATGGAAGAGAATATAACAAAAAAGAAAGGAAAAATAAATTACGGGCGATTTGAAGTCGGGAAGTGGAAGGGGGTGAGTTTTAAGGATAAAGAGCGGTTAATTTCGATTTCCGGCAAAACTACAAATCCTATGGAAAAAAGTTAAATGGCAAAGTTTTAGGTAATAAAAAGATATATGTGAAAAATTCAAATAACCAAGTTTTTGATTTTTTATTGTTATCTCTTACAAAAGAATTTTTTTCTTCACGAAATTTGGAGAAAACTTACCATTTTATGTTCGAAACATACTGTAATTTATTGATTTAAAAAATTTATTTTTTCACCTTATTTTGACTTGATATCGAAAAACCACCCTAAATTTCAATCGAAAATTCTCGCGTCAAAATATCAGCTTTCTTAAAAAAAGTCGCTGGGCTTTTTGTTTTTTGAAATCTCAATTTTCTTTTGATGTACAAAAAATATACATTATTATGGTAAATGTTCTCAGGAAATGCAAAGAAATAACAGGTAGTAAGGTCCAAACCCTCCTAGCCCCTTCCCCACTTCTCTATGAAATACCTTTTTATGGGCTAAAATTTATGCGTAGATAGTCTATCTATTGCTATTTTAAGATAACTTATATACCTCAGTGACGTAAGGAAAATTTGAGCCCATCAAAAGGCCAGTAAGGCCACAATTTTCATAACTCTTTTTTCACCAATAGTTCCTTAAACAAAATATTTTCCCCTAAGATTGAGAAATATGCCCTATCTGGAAATCCTGCTCATCGGCCCAAGTGTGCGGTCAAACACCCACCTGTAAGATTTCATGTGTCACTTAAATCAACCTCGCCACCATTTCTCTCGTCAGCCTACTTCTTTCGATCTCCTAAATGGACATGTATCATTTTATTTCGGTCAGGTCGGAATTGTGTTATCCTAAAAAGCCTCGGTTTCCCCTAAACATCTTATTGCGTCTTATATTTATTCGGAATTTACTTTATGATAAGAGGATTGAAATGTTTACGGACATATTTATGTGCTACTTTACTGTATTACCTTAATCGTTCGTATGTGTAATATATTGCGGCTTACGTTTACGAATGTAGGTAGTAAATATTGCCACAGAAGGAGAACAAAAATTAAACGCCCACTTAAATCGTAATTCTGAATAGCTCCTATATCCTACATGACAAGATGGCGCCACATATTGTTCTTCCTTCACTTTTTATCGTTTTATTATTTAGAACATATTATAAATTCTTCATTTCATTATAAATGAAATCACTTAAAAGTGATAGAAGTACTTAATAAGTTATCCTTCTAGTGAAAACATTAAACTATTAGATATGACTAGATATCGGATTATATGCACTATCAAAATAGCAAAATATGCATGCAAATATGCACTAAAAAGAAATAAGAAATAATAATAAAGAGGCGAAATATGCACAATCAATAAACCATTTATTATTATTTTAATTAGAATTTAAGTTTAGTTTCACATTATATTTACATATTAAACATATCTTAATATTAGTTATAAATTATTATAATAATAATTTATTTATTATAATTTTTGTGACAGTAAACAATAACATATTTTTCCAGGTTTTCTGCAGCAAACTTGTGACGTTTGTCACTTAATATTAATTTATAGGCTGAAAATGACCTTTCGACGTCAACTGACGTCACCGGACAGAACTTGAAATTTAGCGCCATTTCTGCAGAGACTTCTTCAAGTAGAGTTTGTCCGGTGCCGTTGATAAATGCGTCAATTTTCTTTATTTTTTCAAGACCGGGGTTTTTATACAAAACTGCATTTAATTTGCCACAAACCTTTTGCGATAGTGAACTCGGAAGGGCGTTACTCTGTTCAATCATTTATTCTAATATTTTAATAGTGTCGTCGGCATAATACAAGACGCCTAACATATATAACTACCGAAATAAGCACTGTCAATGAAAAAGTACTAAAATATGCAATAACGCTATAAAAATAGATTTATATGCATTGGTATATGCAAACATGCAAATGCATATAACCCGATGTCTAGATATGACATTTATAGTATCTTATTATATTTTATAATTACGATAATATATTACGAACTTTCTTTATCTCTCCCATGTTTACGTAATACATACAATATGACTATGATTATTATCTATGTCTTTGACGACCACGGGCCATAAAAATGCCCCGGACATTTGGTGGGCTTGCGCGGGGCCATGGAAAGGCCAACACGTAGAGGCCCTTTGACAGATTTAATGAAAATGTGGCGTGACACTGACCGGCGATTATCCCTGTCTACACCATACAATAATGCACCCAAGGACAAGCCCCGGCCAGTGTAGGACTATTGTGGGAAATGAAGACAAAAAGTACCGGGCTATTGGGGTGAACTGCTAGTGGTACTAGGGGTCTGGGAATATGGGGACTATGGCGTCTGCCCGTCGCAATGTTCGGGGAACATGGGAAAATGGGCAGACGGTGACTCGCCACTCCCTGCATGGGCCCCAAAAAATGCCATAAAAGACAGGGGCAACATGGGTGTGAGTGGCTAAGGGGTGTAGAGAGGTGGGCTGCAGGTTCACCGAAGCTACTTCCGACGTTAGGCCATTTATCACTTCCACCCCTGGAGCTTGAGTCTTAGCTCTAGCGATCTCCACTCCGTGCCGGCTGGTTAAGGCAAGCACGGAGGCGGAGGCCTTGCCTTGGCCCCCGGAGTCAGGTACGAGGTGTCGCTACTCACCTAAGGCTTCGCCACAAAGCCCCCCTGCGGATTGGATGATTATTATTATTATTTATATATAAATCCATGGGTGAAGTGTCTTACATAGAAGTAAAACAACTGGCCCATAATAGAGAAGATTGGAAGAGGCTCCACCGACAAGAGCATGCTTAAATGATAAATGAATTAATGATAATGAATAAATCCATATGTGTATATTGTTTTTCATTTCTATGTCTATAATACTTGCCATTTCAAAAAAAATGTATATACTTTTTTATTCTAGTTATATTGCAAAACCCATATGTTACACAATATTTCTCAAATCCATCCTAAAGTTGTCTGGAAAAAATTGCTTTTAGTAATAGGACCGCCTATTATCCTCTGTACTAAATCTTTTTGAATTGTATACTCGTTTTATGCAATAAAGTATATTCTATTCTATTACGAACTGTTGCATCTTTGGGAGAAATTTTTATAAATTAAATTGTGCTTTATTTATATGAATTACTTTAATAACTATAATATAAATATAAATAATATAAATAATAATATATATATAAATAATAATATAATATAAATTGTGCTTTATTCATATATATGACTAGCTGTGCCTGCGACGCCGTCCGCGTGGAATTTGTTTTCATAGCCCCCCCGATTTTGAAACATATTTCATTACCGCTCCACTTCTATTGGTCTTGGCGTGATGATATATAGCTTATAGCCTTTCTTGATAAATGGGCTATCCAACACTGAAAGAATTTTTCAAATCAGACCAGTATTTCTTGAGATTAGCGCGTTTAAACAAACAAACAAACTGTTCAGCTTTATATATTAGTATAATATAAGATAAGATGTGTATCTACCTACACTGTATAAAAACCATTGATAATACAATATTGTTAAGTTTTTTAGATATCGTCTATTTTTGTTAACATTATGTGAACTGATAGGAATATACTTGCCAATTTACCAAACCATCCCTAAGACTATTGATTACATTGATATAATGTCTGTATTAGGTAACATGTAATTGAACAGAACCTTTCCGGTACTGCCAACGAATTGGAACAATCGTAATAATGACACCTGGCCGGAGCCGTTCATCGATGTGGCGTAAATATTGGCAAATACGACAGTATCTAACAGTGAACGCAAACAATGAACCTCAAGATTGCTTAGTAAGGGTACTTTTACCTGGAAAATTTCTTAGTGAACAGTCCCCTGGTTTGATATAAATATACTTTTTCCATTGCTTTGACTCAGTGAGTTTGTGTGTGTATACTAGTAAATACGCGATAAGGGGGTACTTACAACTCTAGTCAATTTATACACTTTAAAGGGTTTTATAGCAATTTCGGCTACAAAAATTTTGTGGTTGACGAAAGAATATTTGTTTACAGTAGACGAATTTCTTAATAAAAGTTCTTGCCATTACTTACACCTATGGTGCGGCTTCATCTGCGATAGTGTTACAGAATCTGCGATAGTGTTACAGAATCTGCGATAGTGTTACAGAATCTGCGATAGTGTTACAGATATAGGCCGTTTCACGCAAATATGGCGATGCGTTGAATGCGTTATTTGAGATGCAACATTGTTAATGATGTTTATTATAATACGTATGTATAAACTAATGTGGCCACGCAGTTAAAGTTAATGCTGGTGTAGCCGTACGGAAAAGCTTTGTAATTTTCTTTTGGAAATCAATCGTACATATTATTATTAATGTTTAGTTGACATTGTTCCTGAATCAGTATATTATTGTAATTATTAAGTTTTAGTATTTTGCATATTTTAACTATTTATGTATGTTGGAATCTATTGTGTCCTTACGATTATCATGGAAAAATCTTGCATGCAATTATATAACATCTGAGTACAATATACATTCTTGCAAATAAAATTATTGAATTAAATTGCCAAAAATGGAAGCTTTATAAAATCTGGCCCGTTTCTTAATTTACTTTGTGCAGACCTTTGACATACTGGACTGAAAGGCGTTCTACACTACGTACACTGCCAAGGTCCTCATTTTAAAACTTGGGCAACTTATCGGAAATCGATCTTGTGACAGACGTGGTCGGTCCTGCAGTGCCGCTTCACCTTACAAACATTTAGTGAGCTATATAGATTATTTCGGTTCCTTTATACCTTTATATATTTATATATAAGCATTTTATCTATAAGATAAACTCTTATTTAAAAAAAATCGGTAGACAAACACATACATTGTATATATCCAAATTAAACAAGTTATGGTTGTGTTGTGGTTAAATATATGACGAACTACTATGTGGCCATCGCATACACGCAGACCATAGTAAATAACGGAAAATTCGTTTCCGGAATTTATCATTACAGAAATCGAACCCGGAGCTTCTGCGTTGTAATGAGGTAGGACGACAAAGGCTTAGCTCGCTCAACCACAGAGGCCGTCGTTCATGTAACATCACATTCTTCATAAGTTCTTAAAACTAGAATCTAACTTTAAACAAATCCATTCGACAACAGGTATAATTATAACACTGGATCTCATTTTTTTTTATTTCTTTGCACTATCGTAAGCTTTTGTATTTCACCTCGCTGTGTCACAACTTTAAACGAGACCAGTCTGGCGTAAATATGCTACATCCACAACAAATAAGTAACGACAAAATATGCGCTTTTCATCGAGGCGGTATCAACGCCTAATTTGTTATTACAAAGTATCTTCAAAATTTATTGGATGAAGTTGCTCGTTCAACTATTTATAGATGATTTATAAATATAAAGTGGAACAAAGATTTCCATCGCTTGTTGAAATGGAAAATTTCATCTTACTAATTAGGTACGGTTCATTATCACCCCTAAGAAACTATGCGTTGAAGATTACTATGTTTTATTTAAATATAAAATTTTCACTTTATCTACCTATCCCTAGTTCTTTTAACCCATAATATTACAAAATTCCAAACATGCCATGTGTGTCTCTGTACATTGAAGCTATTTAAAAAAAACAACTGGAATAGACTATAAACGATGCGATATTTTTTTTGTATTCTTGTCTGATTGTCGGTTTGTCTGTTTGTTTGGGATTCACGTAAAAACTACTGGAGCGATTTCAGTGCGGTTTTTGCTGATCAATAGCAAATTCATGTACTTAAAATCTGGACTACTTTTTATCAGGGGAATCATGTGGGTTTTTTTCTGGGAATGATATAAAGTGGCCAGATTTAAAAGAATTTCTATTTCCAATGCTATTTTTTCACTTTTACTTCGATAGCAGATTTTATGTAATAAAATCAGTGATACTTTTTATCCCGGGAATCCCGTGAGAATTTTCCTTAGAGTGGTTTAAAGTGCTTAGTATGCATAAAGATCAGCTTATTTAGATACGAATTATACTTTAAAAAAATGACTTACGTTCTATTTCAATATCTCAAACTAATAAATCCGTTAACCTGCTGAAAATACCCTTTGATTTTAAATATTGGCAAAATAACTATAATATTCGTTACCTGTCTAACGTGGATGAAGTCGGGCGCATATCCTAGTAACCATTATATTAATGCTTTCATTATATACTTTCATTTATTTTAAGCTAATCTAATTTTAACATGTTTATACCTACGGGGCCGAGAAGTGTATACTGACAGTAGAATTGGTCAACAAATTTATGAACTGAACTATGGATAGAGCTTAATTATTGAGAGAATTGACTTTAAAATAGGTTTACTATACTAATTATATTATTATATTAACTATTCTAAGGAGGAAATATTTGTACTTTTATAATGAACAAACTTAAACTACGGAACCGATTTCAGAAATTCAAATTTATGTATTTATTACTAGAAAAAAATAAGGAAACTTCAATAATGTAACACAAAGTGTAATTTTTTTCCTATAAAATGTATTTCATCGCCTGCGCTCCTATTGATGATAGAACAAAAATGTTCTATAGTATTAGAGAATATCTGCAAAACACACAATATCTACAAAAAACTTCGCGATACCTTATCTCCAACTATTGTAGCTATGTCACTATAACTAGTTTATTACATTTTAAAAGTTGATATAAATGCCGACCAAAATCAATCCACACCTATAATTATATTCATCCTTATCCAAATAAATCATTCAGTATTCAAAATTGTTTCAATATCTGTTCCTTTTTGATTTTCTAATCGGACATTACATTCAAAAGAGTTTAATTTTTTTAATCCAAACAAAATACTTGACGCTGGAATGGGGTTCTAGGATTTTGATGAAATTTTATATCTGTTTAAGTGGGACCCGGGAAGGTTTAGATTCATAATTAGGCCCGGTAGATGGCGCTGGTGACACAACGTCTACCGGGACCGCTAGTATATAATAAAATAAGACAATGATCTGGCCCTCTAGACAAGTGTCATTAGCGCTAAACGAATAGAATAGAAAATGTCCCATACATTTTCTATTCTATTCGTTTAGCGCTACCATATCATTACGCTAAGTCTTACAACGTCATTCTCTTACATTTTCATTCCATTCGTTTAGCGCCAGTACCACTTGTTTTCAGGGGCTGTGACCCCATCTAATTATGTAAAATTGTGCAACTTTTCTTGTCCTCCTATCGAATCTTATTCCATGTCTTGATGTAATGGTTTCTAGACGAGCATAAAAAGGCTATTAAACTACTTCTGAACAAATCCAAACTAGTGTTTAATTTTATATACAATCACGTGGTTTCCTCCATTATAACTGCTGTCAAAAGTGGTCAGCTTAGATATAGTTTTAACAAAGTTGAATAAAATTGGACAAAGTCAGAACTTTCTTTGACAAGTTGTGATTTAGTTGAGAAAGTTCTTGGAAGACCCAAGAGTCATTGCTCTTTGTCATAAAGTCCGTTGATCTATGGTCTATACTGATGATATGCATGATATTTCAAATACTTAAGAAAAACCTCGGTACTGCATTCTCTAAGGCCTGTGATAGATCATTGGGTTGCTTGCATGGTTAAAATCTTTGCAAAATCGGGTAAGTGATTAGCAATTCGCGCGCCGGTTTCGGTTTCTTCTCTCTTTTCTTTCACCATATCCCAATTAATTGGGGTCGGCACAGTATGTGTTTTTCTTCCACACTACTCTATTCTGACATACATCTTCTGCCACACCACAAATCATCATATCACCCTTCACACAATTCTTCTTTCTCGATCCATCGATAAATAGAATTTATTAAAGTTGACAAAATTCACCACCGTTAACTTAACACGTTCACAGCGTCACTGGTTTATTTGTACTTTTCATCCTGCGGTACGGGGCGTTTTTAACCTTGTACTAAAACTACTATTGTGGCGGCGTGAGGCCTATTGAACCCCGTAAAGTGTTAAAGACTGAAACCTTTTTTGGTTTATGTACAAAATAACTGATGGATTTTTGTTTTGTGTTGTTCGGTACTAGGTCAAGATAACCCCGTATTAGGGTAGGCATACCACGGAACTCTGGTTGAGAAAGACATGTCAGATATATCTATTCATGTTTTTTCTACGAGTACAAAAAACCAAAATGGTGGTGGTGGAGCACCACATAGAAGCCTATGTTTTTCTTAGCACACACTGTTAGTGAGATACGTTCGGGGCCATTTAAACTCCTTTTCGCAGTGAACGTGTTAAGCCTAGACAATTAATACTACTAATACTAATGAATACGAATCGTTTAAACCAAACTAAATTGTCTAAATTAACCCAAAAGGGGAACTTGCGTCGTGAATTGTCTATGACAACCGAGCTCACTAAAATCGGGTGCCTCCATTACGTTATCAAATGGTAAACGCGTTGGGCGTGCGTTGTTTGATAATGATATCATTTTCAGGGCAGGAAGAATACAGTTGTTTACACAATAGTCACGTGTTCTATTAAATTTATTACGATTGCCCCGAACCCAAAACCTTCTCGAAGGAAAATTTATAGAACAGTGTAGTTTCTAAAGAAATTAAAATTAATGATTATTATGTTTCAGGCAAGTTCCTTAGACTTAAAATTTGCGCTACTTTTTACCCTGGATATTCCGTGGGATTTTTTCTTAGAATGATTTAAAATAGCCAAACTAGAAAACAATCTAATTTCGATAAGATTTTTTCACTGATCGATAGCAAATTTTATGTAATAAAAGTGTGATATTCCCGGGAATCCCGCAGGAATTTTTCCGGAAGCGGTTTGTAATTTTTAGGGTGTATAAAAATTAGCTTTCACTAAAACGATAGGCTTACATTCTTTTTACATTATCTTCTTTGTGTCCCGGGAATACCGCGGGATTTTCAAGTCAAGCGTGGACGAAATCGCGGGCATATCCTAGTTTAGTTATATATTGAAATTTTCTTATGTTACTACTTTCTTGCGACTTTAGCTTATAAATAGTATATTTTTTATGCAGGTTTGTGTTTTATCTAATTCATTTAGCATATTAATTAATATTATTGTGTCGGCCTTGTGTTATTCCTCTTAATTGCACCATTCGCTATTTTAATCGGGATCTGTAAGTTTAAGATCTAGCCATAAACTACACAGCTAAAATGTAAGTGAAAGTACTTTGTTACATTTCTTTAGAATCGAAAACAATGTTACAAATATGTTATCAAACTTAGAGGTAAGGAAATTAAAAAAATATTTTCGGTTTTTCTTTAGTTTAAATCAACACCTGCGATCTATTCTAATATAGGGTCATTTAAATAATGATTGTGTGATTTTAATTCAAATGAAAATGCTTGCTCTCAAGTAACCCCTATACTCAGGTGTGTCAGATGTTGATGAACCCTTTGAGTTTATCAATCGGGCTTACACGTGAGAATTTAACTTGTGCTTAGTAATTTATATACAGTAAAGAATTGCTCGGTCAGTGACTTAGATTTCCAGGTATGTCTGAATACTACTTTGCAAGTCTGCATTTAGTGTTCATAGCACGAACTCATTTGAAATTATATTGGATTCTTAGAGAAGTATAAGCTATTAATTTCATTATAAATAAAACTTAGTACATCACCTTTTAAATAGGTTTACAGTGAAAGCCATGGTTTGTCTTTTGGTTATGTATAGATGATTCATTTTGACACTTCCCTCGCTACTTTCATACGTCTTTTCCAAGGTGCAGTAGGCGCTGTTCAAAGACGAAACAAAACAAAATACTGAAGCGTATATATCTAATATGGTATTATGACTGATGAATTAAATCATTTATAATGATTTCAAGCAAAAGCAGCGACAAGGCTTTCAAGGCTGACAAGACCTTATCGAATTTCAAGCGATCTTTAACGTATTTGAAGGTTATAAAAATTTAATTTTTTTTTTCATCAACGATAATCTAAAGTTATTAAACTACTATAATACAATAAAACTTAACGTAGTTATATTGCATTCATATCTATGCAAATAACTAAGTTAAGTTTTAATTTATACTCCTCAAGACTATATGTAGAATACTGAGCCTAGGTTGCTGGATTGCCAATTTTAACTTAAGTAGAAATGGGTTCACAAAAAGCAATATTAAAAAAAAATATTTTCCCAATATTCAGAAGGCATACATAGATACGTATATAAATTGAATGTAGCATATTTACTATTCTACAAACGTATGTGTGCACTCGTGCCCAAGGCACTCCACCGCAACAACCCTGTCATGCCTGATAAAACCTCACCTACCTTTCTGAAATGTCGTTGAACGCAGGTGTATGTATAATTGAGTTGCTTATAACACATCATATATATATATATATATATATATATATATATATATTAAATACTAGGGCGCGGAACTATTCCACTATAAAATGTTATTTACTTCGCAGATTCATATAACGAACGTGACATTACAACTACCAGTATATCTAGACATCATGTCAATTTCACTAGCGATTCTCCAAAGGCCTTCTGTTCATGAAAAGTATCTTTATATCACATGATAATGGTCGCCATTTTTTTTGTTTGGTATTTTAACTTATCTTTTAAATCTCGCTTTATATCGAAATGAAACGACTATGTTAATTTAAGATGAAATCAAGTTTTCTTCTTGTACTGATATATAATTAATATTATTGATATTCTTATATATCAGATAAAATTCCTGATATAATTAATAACATTTTCATTTTATAAATAGCAGTATCAATAACAGTAAATAAACAGCAGTATAATAAGTAATTTATATTTTTATAAATAACAGAGCTCTTAAATCATTGTTATTAAAATTTTCATTGTAAGCACGATCTTTTAAAAATCAAAAGAAGTAAACGTACGTCTAGATATTTATTATTACGAAAGTATGGGTTTTGATATATACATTACATAAAATAGAGTTATGATAGCTTTCATCGCAGTTATTCGTTTTCATGTAGATTCATACAGGAAAAGCCCTCAATAGCAAACGGGTTGGAGCAATAAATTGTAATACAATACACGCTTGTTTCAGGCGAAGAGTGCTAGATGTAAAAGCGCACCACAACAATGAGTCATGCGCAGGCGCCGCATGGAGAAACCAGGTCACTGGCGGCCTCGGAGAAGGCCACTCGATACACGACCCGTTGTGAACGCACAACTCCACCACTGCTCCTTATGAGTATGTATATAGAAAAACAAAGAATACACGCTAATAAATGAAAATTAGTTTGATAAAAA
Organism: Dendrolimus pini; assembly: GCA_949752895.1. Lineage (NCBI taxonomy): Eukaryota > Metazoa > Arthropoda > Insecta > Lepidoptera > Lasiocampidae > Dendrolimus > Dendrolimus pini. The sequence goes on from OX457127.1 coordinate 18,264,196, forward strand.
CTCTTTTAAATACAAATTGGATTTTATAACAGGGCTGAGAGATTTTCGGTATTTATATTAGATAATTTTTTTAATGAATACCTCACTTAGAATAAACTTTTTGTGCACGTGTTTTTTATAATTATGTATCGCTCAGTCGCTCAATTTTACGTTATTAACAAATAGTTGATTTTATTTTATTTTTACACTACAGTACAAAATTTAAAAAGGGGTGTTTCACTTTTTGTGGACTTTAGAAGCGAATATATCATATTTTTTATCATGTTATAAAATGCCGAAGCCTCCGTGATTTTCTACAACCATAGCAAGTTATGACGTCATTTTTGACGCCTCACATAGCGTATTAATTTAATTTAATTATATTATTTTTCACCATCATGTGAATGTCGAGGCAATCCAGCTCTTCGACAACACGGATATAACGAGAAGGCTCAAAAGTACAAAACCGTTTCAACTATAAATATGCTATAAAAAAAACTTAAGTGTAGTGTACTGTGCTAATTTATTAAAGAACACGTGAACAAAGTGTCTTCCCCTTAATAGATACAATAAGAAAAGTGCTAATGGACACTTTCTTAGTAAGAATAATTTGAGTTAATTTAGGTTATATTTAAATTACTTATGTCTTTTTATATAAGATTGTAATATTAACGTGGTATTTTCAAATACAAAATTTTTGAAAAAAAATATTTTTGTTTGAATATTACTTAAAATAATTTATATAACGATACTTTAAAAATATCATGATAAATGTTATTATAACATTTATTGTTTTAGAATTTAATTGTTTTAGAAGACCGATCCAACGATCCTTATATACACATAATATAATTATATACACTAGAAATAAATTTTACTTTTGATTTTGTTTCATTTCAAAAAAATGAAACATAATTCAAAAATAAAAATGAATTTTTATCAAAAGCGCCTTAAGAGAATATCAAATGAAGCTTAATTCCAAAGAGAAAATAGACGAAACGCAAACTTGTGAACTGCATTGCAGATTTAAACACAGTAAAGTTAAATAAAAGCAGATTGTTATTGTTACGACCGACAAAGACCAATTCACACCTACAGTTTATTACCTTTTCGGCAATTGGACTTCTTTTGTTTTCTTTGTGTTAAAATTTGTAATTAGAAAAATAGCCTATTGTGTATTGTAATCCTTTATGGTAGACATTAGCCAGGTGTGATTCTTGGAAATTATTGTTACGCGGTCGAGTATTGTGTCGAGACATATTGTATAGCTTAGTATAAAGGAATACCCGAATGGAGGGGTGAGGCAGTCTAGCGATAGGCACAAGCGGCACAAGACGTGTGTAGATTCGATAAGCTATATAGTGACGGACTTTGCGCGTGTTATTGAATCGTACATCATGTTTGTACTGGTTGCGTCCAGTTATATTTGTACCTGTGTTATACGTGTTTGTATAGTTCTAATAAATTATATAGTAATTCCAACGGCATTTTATTTCGAGTCCCGTAACTCGTAATATAATTATACATCTTGCAAGTTGAGATCGAGTACGGATTTAATGTTTCCATTTTTCTTTAGAAGTTACATATTATGCCTAGTGTTATTATTCATATAACTGGCATTACATCACATTTGCTTTGATTTATATGGCTGCGTTCCATCAATAAAACTCAATAATAGTCTTAATGTTAATGTAAAAATATTTTTCAGTGCTTCATAGTTAATTTTTTTTAAATAAATATCACTTTTCATGTATTTCACATCAAAGAGTTATTGTTGTTGCCTGTAATTTTCTTACACAAAAATATATTTAAAAAAATCTTGTTTTTATTTTAACTTTTTATTTATACGTCTCTTTAAATATAATAATTAATTTGAAACCAAAATTCGGATATTAAGCATTTTGTGATGAAAAACGTATGTCTATCAAATAAGCCAAAACTCAATCTTCACAGAAAATATGGTTAGAACCAAGTTGATGTTTTAGGTATATATAATTTATTGAACACTAGCTGTCCCGACAGACGTCGTCCCGCCCGGAAAAGCTTCAATCGATATGCCGACAGCAGCGCCACCTACCGGGTCCAATTGTGAACCAACTCAGAAACCTTCTCTGGCTCATGCGCAACAACTTTGCTAAAGATCATCACATGATCAAATGTATAGTTTACGATTCTATAAAGGACATACAGACAAACATTCATTTTTATATGTAAGAAGATGGTTTTAAGGAGTCAACGTTCAACGTGGGTTCGAATTCTCGAGGAAAAATCTCATTTGCGCAGTAATCTTAGCTTAATTTACTAACTACATTTGACTGTTAAGAAAAAACATCGTGAAGAAACTTTGTGTACATAGAGATTAGGGAATGTAGATTGGGTACGTTCCCTTATCAGTATGTGAAGTATTCAAATCTATGCTGATCAAGTATGGTGGGTATGTCATCCGTTCCATTGGAATGAGAAGGTCTGAGCCCACCTACGTGACGTATATACGCTGATATTATTTTCATACAACACAAATTATTAAAATTCCATTGAATGAATATATTTTGTTAAGATGATAGACAATGTCACGCGTTGGTGACTTGCCGTGCTCCCGGCAGCTGTCTCTCACACCGCTAATTGTCGGTAAAATGAAACCAACATACGGATTTTACCACCTCGTGATTTGACCTTTGGGAACCATTTGGTGGAACAACAATTCCTACATTTCGTGATGTCAATGACACTGTTTATCACTAACCAGTTACGTAGAGACTATCGCTGTCATTAGCGTAAATGAATGTTTTTTTTATTAAAAATAATTATTAGGCTTAGTAAATTTGATCAAGGACGAAACCGCCCTACCCTATTAACAAACTCGGGTATGTAAAACATACTTTTTACGAGAGCCCTTCAAAGTTCTTAATGTGAATAAATTAACAAAGCAAAACAAACAAACGAGAGAAAGTTAGTTTACATATTCGGAACTTATGGGTGTTTTGTATTGTCCAAAAATTTATAATGAACGAAAATGGTAGTACGGTATTTTATAGGTATTTGAATGGTTGTTGGTGAAATATCGACCATCACAGAAATGTTGAGTCGACATTCTTAATAAGGCAGGATGAAACATGTCTCGATGCATATGTGGACTATCCCTAAAAAATTAAAAGCTTTAAATCTTTATTTAACTTCAATTAACTTTTTCATAAACTAAACTATAAAATTGAAAACTAAAATTAAATACTAAAACTAAATAAAAAAAGAGAGCAAAATTATAGATAAAATATTGGTCCCAAACCACTGTCACTTGCCGGGAACGTTCCCAAAAGGCTGGCGGCGTTACCACGCTGTATAGCCCTTTGAGCAAAATAGACGCCAGCCTTTTGGTCGCGTGAGAGGTCTATTAGGCGTTCGGCGACATCTCGATACAGTTTTAGAGCGTCAGGGCCCCACGGACCCAGAGTTTCCACTCCAAACGCCGCAAATGTGTAACAATTGCCGATGGCGGCGTACTTTCGGCGCTTGAGGGCCTCCTGTTTGGCTGCAGCAGAACCGGCGGCAGCGGACGTACTTGAAAGATGGGACGTTTTAAAACTAATTTCAACATACATTGCTTTTAATAGTTGCCTAATGTAACTAGAAAGGCCATGTGGACAAAAATGTTGAAAAAATATAGATTAGTAAAATATTTATTGAAATACTGTTACCAGTTTAGCGGGACTCGAATTAAAATGCCGTTGGAATTATCATACACTTTATTAGAACTATACAAACACGTATAACATAGGTACAAATATAACCGAACACAACAAATCCAAACGTTATGCAGAAGGTCGTAATTCAATAAAACGCGCAAAGTCCGTCACTATTAGTTTCCCTATTGTACACACGTCATGCCTTAATCGTAGTTGTCGCTGAACTGCCCCCCTCCCTCAATCAGGCCTTCGTTTATACGGCACAAATGCAATGTGCCCACCCGTCAACGTGGACCGAATTCCCTGGAATCAGCTTTACTTTATCATCCGTAACACTTGGCTAATGATTACAGCCGCAAGCGGCCGTAAACGATTACAATAGAACACTAGGCTGTTTTCTAGAAACGTATGCCAATTAATAAGTAAACAAAAGAAGACGATCATAAAAGAATTACAATTAGTTCAAATGCCAACAGGTAATAAATGTGCTTGTACCAATCTGTACGTGGAAGTTGTCTTTGTCGGCGCATGTAACAATATATTGTTCTTCTTTCTTTCATATGTGGGGCATTTTCGATTTATTTTATTTTATGTGTTCATGTACCATCGCCTATGTACATTTGCAACACCAAAGGTGCTACAAATGCGCTGTTGTACGTACTGTACAGTACGTACAGCAGTTAATACGTACGTATTAACTGTTCTTTAAGGTTTCTCAGTATAATATCTATTAAGAACTAGCTGACCCGGAAAACTTCATACCCTCTCATAATCAATATATAAAAATGTTGAGTTCTGAACGACGAGACGAACATCAAAACGTCTGCCATTGAAAACCAAAAAAACTTAAAAAAAACTTCACTTTTAAATTTAATTTGATTTCTGAACTTTTTATTTAATTCATTTATTTTTTCATATTTACTCACCTTTTGAACAGCATATATATATATATATATATATATATATATATATATATGTAGATACTGGATGCTCGCTGACTTTACTGAATACCTTCTCTTTATACGAGCTTGTTGGTCAAGTTATGTAAATGTGATAATTTTGGTAGGCATATCATAATATAACAATATTCAATCAGATATGTCTAAATGATATAATATCAAATAGCAATATATCGCGATTCGCGACCTTATCAAGGTCATACTTGATAAGGGTATGATTATCAAAATGTCCCCTAATAACAACAAAATATATATAACTCAAAATCAATAGTACTTTTATATAAATAGTTGTGCTCTGAATACTTTATCATAGGCCTTGCGTGACTGCAATTATTTTTGACCTTTCATGTTATATTTATAGTGGACATCGATATTGAACGGCCTGGACTTTCAATTCGGTTGCTTATCAGAATTTCCGTATTCGTATTCCGTATATAAACAGTTCTATAAATATTGCTTCATTCTGATATATTTTTACATCCATTACTACTGAACTATATATAGATAAGAAGTAAAATTTACTAAATATATATGACAACTATTTTACATGATAACTCTTATTGACAGTATTGTTAGGCCAGCAGCTGTTATAATATTAGATATATAGTCCGTTTCACGCAGATGTGGCGATGGGTGTAATGCGTTATTTGTTATGCGATAATGTTTTTAATTCTTGATGATATTAAATATTATATATATATATATATATATATATATATATTGTTACGTGCGAGCGGGGGTACTTATCGATTGCAGGGATCTGCAGGGTTGCCCCTATACGCACGACCAACGATGCACAGTCCCCACGATAAGTTGACACAATCACAATACCTTCGCCGATATTGCGTAGTCCACCTCCGATATTATCGCGTGTAGCTCGCTTCTGGTTCCTCTCCCGAACTACGCTACACACCTCCTTCACGTAACTGTCCACCAAACTTGCCACTAAATTCACCACTTAATTCGTCTCTGTCTTCTATTGACCTTCTCTTCCAACTCTTTAGTACCGCACTTGTCGCTTCACCGTTTTGGACTGAACTCAAGGCTCAAGGCTCAGGCTGCCAAGTCATGCAAAAGGACGTTACAGAAAGCACGATTTGACCATATTAGCCGTACTGGGGCTAAACTTGCTTCTTACCCTGCAGGCAGCAAAGCATTTTGGTCCTTGGCAAAGTCAGTCGAGTCAAACTTCTGTCGCCCCTCACTTCCTCCACTGCTGCGGCCTGATGGTTCCCTGGCCCATACTGCTGTAGATAAAGCGAATTTGTTTGCTTCACTCTTCGCGTCTAGATGCTATGGGCACACTTCCTCTAAACCTGCCGCAATGCATGTTGCAAATGCCGGAAATACGCATTCGTCAGACCAAGGTACGCAAAACGCTCCGCAATCTAGATGTGAATAAAGCCACCGGACCTGATGGAATCCCAGCCAGAGTTCTAAAATCCGGTGCACCAGAGATCTCCCCTGTACTGACTCGCCTATTTCGCCTCTCGATGAAGACTGGAAAGGTTCCAATGTCCTGGAAGCAGGAAAATGTACAGCCGGTACCCAAAAAAGGCAGTCGAGCCGACCCTGCCAACTACAGACCCATTTCGGTTACGTCGATACACTGTAAGAGTATGGAACGTATCCTAAATGCTAGGCTACTGACTCACCTAGAATCAAATGATCTCCTCAGCGATCGGCAATACGGTTTTCGTTAAAACCGATCGACTGGGAATATTCTAGCGTACGTCACACACATTTGTAGCGAGGCTATCGAGAGATATGGTGAAGCGCTCGCGGTCTCTCTCGACATCTCAAAGGCATTTGATAGGGTCTGGCATGACAGCCTCATTGCCAAACTTCCAGCATATGGCCTGCCTGCTGGTTTGTGTGCCTGGATATCGGATTTCCTGTGGGAAAGGTCAATTCAAGTGGTCGATGATGGTTGTTCCTCCGATCGCTTGATGATTAACGCCGGTGTCCCTCAGGGGTCTGTACTCTCTGCAACGGTTTTTGTGCTGCATATAAATGATCTGCTCCTTAAGCCCGGTATCTTTGGGTATGCAGATGACAGCACAGTTGTAGAGAGGTATGTGTCTCATCCACGGGCAGGCAATGCCGAAATCCAATCTTTGCGGACGGACATGGTTGAAAGATTGAATCTGACCCTGAAAGCAGTATCCGATTGGGGCGATGCTAATCTGGTCAAATTCAACACAGCAAAAACCCAGGCATGTCTGTTTACGGCGAAAAAAGTCAGTTTGAGTTAAGTCCCACTTTTCGAGGAGTGCCCATTCCGATAACGGGCCAAATTCAACTTCTTGGCATTTCCTTAACATTCACTCTCAATTTCGGCTCCTATATTGAAAGTGTAGATCAGCTGGCTGCCAAAAAGCTGAGTATACTTTCAAAGGTGAGACGGTACTTCACTGCAGAGCAAATGCTCAATCTTTACTGTGCTCAAGTAAGATCTTGCATGGAGTACTGTTCTCACCTTTGGGACGGCTCTGCCAAATACCAGCTTGAAGCGCTAGAGTCAATTGAGAGAAGAGCCAAGAGGTTGTTAGGTAGCGACCAACTTGTCGATACAAGGCTTCAAAACCTAGAGCATCGACGCCGGATTGCTAGTTTATCGGTTTTTTATAAGATTCATTTCGGAGAGTGTGCGGCTGAACTGTTCGACCTGATTCCCCCTACACCATTCCATCTTCGGACTACAAGGCGCTCTGGTCTACGCCATCGTTTCACAGTGGAAACGCTGCCAGTGCATACTAAACGTTTCGCCTCCACGTTCCTTATACGTACCGCGGAATTGTGGAATGCACTACCGGAGTCCGTGTTTCCCGAAAAGTACAATCCGGGTATCTTCAAGTCTCGTGTGAATAGGTACTATCTAGGTAAGCGTGCTCCATCTTCGACCGCATCATCGTCCGGCATTGGACGTAATTGTGGTCAAACGCAAACCTATTTAATATAAAAAATAAATAAAAAACTCAACTCTAAACTGCCCGGTAGGCGCACCCTACGCTGTTTATATACCCGGAAGAATTTTCTAGAACCCATCTATCTATTTCTCTCTTCTTTCCCGAACCTTCTGTTCGGGATCTTTCGTTTATACATCTATCCCTTTCTAACATCTATCTATCTCTTTCTTTCGTTTATCGTCTATCCCTTTCTAACATCTATCTATCTCTGTCTTTCGTTCATCGTCTATCCCTTTCTAAATATATCCGTCCTTGTCTTTTCTTTCCCAGAAATTTCTAGTTTTTTCTTAAAGCTTATTATACCATCCTATTCTAGTATTTGTAGTTTAAGAGCCAGTGATCGGCTACCTGTATGTATTTGACCAGACCTGAGGTTTTGTACATTGAGGCCCCTGTACCTACCATGTATGGTACGGACTAAACTCAAAGTGGTGGATGCGACGAGCGCTGAGGTAAGACAGTATCGATTTTTGACGAATTTTAAATCCATTTGACCACGGCTGCCGTTTTGATATTTGAAAATATAGGCTTATTATTGTCGGAAAATAAGAATGGCAGACTATTATAGCGCGGTTTTACTTTATGGCAGACAATTTTGAATATACTAAATAATTTGAAAGTAATTGACCAGATCTGCCATTGATATATTTTGTTTATAATACTCTTAAAAACTTATATTGATCGCGGCAGACGTCTACTTTGCGTATACACATCAATAAATATTAAAATCTTAGCTACTACCCAGTCAGATGTATATGTTTTCCGTTCGCTATTTTACATCAATATAATTTTCTTGCGATTTACTTTATCACTGTATTTACAGAAATTAATATTTTTTATATTCTATATACTCAATGTACAAAACCTCAGGTCTGGTCAAATACATACAGGTAGCCGATCACTGGCTCTTAAACTATAAATACTAGGATATGCTCGCGACTTCGTCCTCGCTTGACTTTTCCCGCGGTATTCCCGGAAGACAAAGTACCGCAGCGTTTAAAAAGAATCTAAGCTATCGTTTTAGTAAAAACTGTGTTAGAGTAAGGCAATTTTTATGCACCCGAACAACTACAAACCTCCCCTGGGAGATAAGACATATTTTATTACATAAAAATTCCTATTGATCAGTGAAAAATCACATTGGAATTAGATTTTTTAATGTAGTCATTTTAAATTATTCCCAGTAAAATTCCCGCGGATTTCCCGAGTATTTTTTTTTCCTTTAAATATAAGAATTTGCTGTCGATCTGCGAAAACCGCTTAGAAATTGGCCCAGTATTTTTTATGTAAATCCCAAACAAACAGGCAAACCGACAAACAGACAAATAAACTAAAAAAATGCATCGTGTTCTCCGTCATTAATATAGTCTATTCCAGTAGTTGTTTATTTCAATACTCGTAGTTTCAATGTACTGACACGGCAGTTTTAGGATTTTATAATACTACTAGCTGTCCCGGCAGACGTCGTCCTGCCCGGAAAAGCTTCAATCGATATTTAACAAATAAAAAATAGGGGTAGAGGGTCGTAGAGGGTTGAAAATTTAGGGTTGTATGTATTTTTTAATGCTGTATCATAAAAAAATTTAGGGGTGGACTACCCTTAACATTTAGGGGGATGAAAAATAGATGTTGTCTGATTCTCAGACCTACCCAATATGCACACAAAATTTCATGAGAATCGTTCAAACCGTTCCAGAGGAGTATGGTAACTAACAATGTGACACGAGAATTTTATATATAAGATGGATATTTCTTTACTGTATAGCAAAAAACTTAAATGGTTCTTTTTCGCCTTTACCGAAATGTTTACTTACTCTCTGCAAAATGTTCCTTGTAATCCTTGTACTCCTCCTTATTTGAAGGAACGTTTTGATTTCCTTCATCTTTCTCATTGCCGTTATTTGCGCTCTAGTAACAATCCCTCGTGCATGACACCTGTACACTGTGTACTTCCTCCGTTGATAACTCCTACACGGTACAGGCTTTCCGTTTATGGAACTCACTGCCACTCAACATCTTCTTTTAAAGTGATGGTTACTAATAATTATTTTTGGTCCTCTTAGGTTTAATAGTGCTGTTGATTCTATATATAAGTATAGTATGATATGTTTGAATATACATATATTATTTATTTACTTATGTTTATATTATTAGAAAAAACACACATAATGAAGCAGAGGGAGACACGAGTCCAAACGAATAAGAATTTACGTTGCTACAGTGTCGTGAACCTATAAAATTATATTTAATGAAGTTGACTATATTACCTAAATCCAAAAATACGTTGTTGTCTTTTTCTATAATAACAATAAACTATCTAAGACATTGAAACTAAAATATATTATGTAGCAGATCACTGCCAACGGGGAGCGTGCCCAGAAGACTGGCTGCATTACCACGCTGTATGGCAATACTTATTTGTTGTGCAAAATATGATGTTATGTTTTGAATTTTTCATATTGTTTATTGTCTTCACCGCTACTGTAATGTTTTAATATTTGCGTGAGTTAAGGAGTTGCCTATTACGTAACAACTACCACATGCCAACAACGGTGAAGGAAAACATGGTGATGAAATCTGCACATTGAGATAACCGATGTGTCAAACCTGCTAAGTCGCCTTGGACAAGCGTGGCGGGTATATTGTCCGCTCCACTTAAGTGGGAGGTCCGAGCCCAGCAGTGGGCTTTTATTATTTAAGGAGTTGCCTGGAAGTGGAAGACATAGCTTTAAGCGATAAGGCTGCCCTTTATTTAACATTTGTTGTACCTAGTTTTTAAGAACATGGTTTTAATTTTTAGACAGCAATAAAGTGTCTTCATTTACTCAAAAACTGAATTCAGAAAAGAAAACACAATGACTTTGAAGAAAAACACTGAGCGGTAGTATCGCTACCAAAGAGATTTTTTCCAAACAACCCTGGTCTAGAATTATGCTACAATAGAAGAAAACTAGGATTAAATTCGAGAGCGTGTTAGTTGACCACTTGGACAGGCATAAAACAATTAATTATATACTTTATGACAGAAACTATTTTCAAACTAGATCACGTTCACTTAAGTATTGAGAACAATAAATAATATAAAATAAAACTTTTTTCAATTCAAATCGACTAATAATAAAAATAACCGCTACAGAAAAGTCGAAAAGTTTTGTTGGGTTGGGGGCAATTCTGCTATTGTAATATCTTGGCGTTGTGAAGATATTCAAAGTACGATTCCATTGCGATAGTGTGAAAAATTCGTATTCTACTAAATTCATAACATCTTCTCGAAATCGGCGTGGCGAAATAATAGTAAAAAAAAATTGGTATGACTATTAACAGGAATGGCGTTAGTCTAAATGAATACCAAATTTTAAAATATTATTTCGCGAGTTTTCGCTTATAAGTATTTTTATAGATAGAGTGGCGTGCCATTGAAATTAACAGAATAATGAAATTAGGCAAATCTATGATTGAGACGATATTGGCAATTTTGATAGTAATCGCAGAACTGTGTCCCTAGTAATCCTATGCCGGTTTGGCATAGTTAGATGATCCCTTTATCGAGGAAGGATACCTATAGGCCACGCTGAGGCTTAGGATCATCACGCTAAGACCAATAAGAGCGGAGCACCAATGAGGAATGTTTCAAAATCGGTTTTTTTTAAACTATTCCACACGGACGAAGCCGTGGGCAGAAGCTAGTGATATAATAAACAACAAATAATGTATTTGAATTAAAACCACGGACTACCTAATTAATAATTCAGTAAATTTAATTTAAATGCGGTGTGATAATGACCGGCAATTATCCCTGTATATCTCATGTAGAGAAGAGCTTCTCATGAAGAAAAGCCCCATTCAGTGTGGGATTGTATTGATAAATTGATAGTTGAGCTGGTGATTGATTGGTGAGATTTATACTGCCCGAAAAACCATACTTAGTAGCAAAAAGTCAATTTAGTGTTTCTTAAATAAATAAGAAAGAAACTAAATCAATATAGTCTATACAACTGCCCAGCAAAATAGACGCGAGTCGAAGCCAACCTGATTTGAAGTAATATAATGAATGTTGTTTATGACAACGTGTTTGTTAGTGAATTGCAAAAATGCGATTGCAGCGCCATCTATTTTGCTAATCCGTCTATTTTGAGAAAATGGCGTCATTTATCGGGGTAAAATGTATCCTAAGTGTTAACTCGGGTTATAAGAATATAAACCAGCTCTGTGTAGTTTCATTCATACATGTTTAGTAGTTTCAAAAAAGGGTGCGATCGCAGCGCCATGTTTTTCATTTTCGTCTATCCTACGAAAACGACGTTATTTATCGGGATATAAGCCATGTCGTGTTTCATTTAAATACGTTGAGTAGTTTTCACGTTATGCTCTAACAGACAGACAGAAATTTAAAAATTGCATTTACTGAATGTCCTGATTCGAATTATTATTCCCCTGATTTTTTCACTTTTTCAAAACGCATTGTACAAACTTTAACTATTTACAGATAGATTACCTACGGAGTCCAGGAAAAAGGAAAGCTAGCAAGACAATGAGCGTAAATGCGTACTGAAGTTTGTTTGTTTGTCCTTGTTTGTCCATCATGATCTCGGGAGGCCTTGGCCTGCGAGGTTTCATGTATGCAACTGAAAGATAAATTACCAATATCATTCGAGTGTGCACCTCTTCATAATAAAGCATCTCACAATGTCAAAATGTGGTTGTCGTCAACATCTGGCAAGGAGTTTGGGACGTCCGCTTGCGAATGTCAAATTTTCAGTGAACTCGTTAAACACAATTTCAGTCAATTAACATGACGTCTACACCTAATGCAAAACGGGGTGTGGCGTAAGAGATGTAACTATATTATTAATTAGAATTCTTTAATGATCGTTATTTTATTTAGCATTTTATATTAGCGTATATTTTATATGTTATTCATACCTATTTATATCTTAGAATTTATATTGGAGATTGATTATGGAAAATTTTCTTAACAAAAATTGCCTAGAAGATATTCAAATCATTCTACAAACTTGTACTGCGTATGCGTCATTAAGAGGATCCCGCTCACGGCCAGTTCCTAATTATGAATTTGTCTTATAAGCTGTCAAAATTTGACATTAGCTCTATATTTATTTTATTTAGGTTTATGGCCTGGCAGCTAGGCCTTTAAAGCCAGATCTTAGTTTACAATATAGTAGTATAGTAGTTCTTCATTTTCTTAAGCCTATGTGTAGCACAGCTGAACTGTAGGTTATCAGCTAGTGCCTATCAACGGAGTTCTTGTGACAACTCAAAGGCCACATTTGACTATATAGTTCACATTTCTCACAAAATACATAATTACTACTCAAAAACTATCAATATCCTACAACTATTGTTCTTTTAGAGTAATTTTACACATTCTTAGAAAATAAAACTGCACAGCAAAAACATCTCCTTTCAGTTCCCGCCAAAAACTCCTAAGCTCCATACAAGTAATGTCAATTCAATCGATGGTAAGGCAAATGAATTATGTAAGTTAAAGTAACCGGCTACAGTGGACTGGCTGGTGACAAAAGGCGTGTCCATCGATTCGTTCAAATTTCGAATTCCTTAGGGCTGCCGGCATCCGGCGCGGCGGAGAGTGCAACTGGCCGCGCGCCAACTATGCGCATACGCAGCTAAAACGCTACGGAATCTACCGGGAAATATTATTTTATAACTATAGTTCACTTTCAGAGTTGTCACGATATTTCGAAGAAACCGCAAAAGACACTATGAGTAATGAATTGTTTTGATTAACCTTGCAATGGTTTTGAATGAAAAATGTCACGGTCGCATCAGGTTTGTTCTCTTAAATAATATGTTTCCGTATGTTTTACAACCCACTCGACACCTATAAAACTAGAAAATGTATTATTTTTTGGGTCTACTAATTTGAGTTCAGTACTAAAAAATTTACGTATATCTTTTGGCGACTGACGCATTATTATTTTTATTGAATTGAACCTTGCCAAATCTTATTTTCAAGATATATTTAAACGATTTTTTAAAATATTGATATAAAAAATAATCACTTCTTAAATATAATTTCATAGTAAGTCGCGCAGCCGTAGGATGTGCGCTTGCGCATCTGAGCGGCAAGCGCGGCGCGTCGGCGCCGATTTTATGATTTATAACACTAAAATCACATTTCTCTTGAAAGATATAGCTTTATATTACATATAAATATATTTTTCGCCTTTGAACTTGACTTCTTAATTTATTTTATTCCTGACACATTAGTTAATAGAGTACTTGTTAGCGAAACATACCGAAAACCTAGTCTCCATAAAATTATATACATAATTTCCTTTCTGTTTATAATTAAGTCTCTTTAACCTTCAACCACGTTATATCTAGAATATGAATTAATTTGGATTAATATATAAGTGTTCCCAATAGACAAAGACATTAATTGAATCCTTGGCAATTTCGTTGTTTGCTCTCTGCTCTTGTGACTTGTAATAACAAGTTGAAAATTAATTGCCTGAGGGAATACTTTATTTTTATAACCATTGAAATCGTGCAGGCCTGGTAGCTAACACAACTGCGCCCCTTTTTTCCATTGACATGGTTTCTAATCCTAGCTTAGGAATATGTACACCGCATAGCTTTTATTTGCATATATACACTTGTTTCCCATTACAGTAGGCAGAGATAATGGATCGTCACTTACTACGCTTCTGACAAACACTTTCTATTACGGGCCTTACTTATAATCGTTTCTTAAATTTAAAGAAACTGCTCAGCAACTGACTAACGAAAATCTTACTCATAAACTCAACTCAAATTTCGTTTATGTGTTCTTCTTAGATAAAGAACAGGTAATACACGTTTATAAGTGTAAAAAAAAGATATTCATTGATTAGGATCTGATTCTAATTCTCTTACTTAAAAGATGCCGTTCATTAATATCTTCATACATACACGTCTATTTAAGATGCTTCTTACCTGAACTTTCGTCTTAATATTTTCAATTTGATCATTATGTCATCGCGGTCTTACTGTCTACTACTACTCTATTATTTACATTGCTATCATACATTTGTTATTTGGTTCTGCTTTCATCAATTCTCTCTGCACGTCTAAACCGCCTTATAGTTTTTCTGCCAACTCTTGTTGGATATTATAGAGACACCTACATACCGAGTAAAAAAAAAATTACGTAGGTACGTTATATTACTAATCATTGAACATTAAGTTAGTTATTACGTAGAATGAATTACGTTTTAAATTCCAAACGTCGAGCAATGCAATTTTGTGATACATTGTATCTAACCAATATTAGTAACATAATCAACCTACTATATATACTTCTTTGTGAACATTTATGTAAGCAAACATGTTTTTGTACGATATTTTTAGAAGTGGTAGTGTTAGCATTCATCCAAGTCAGTTTTAGCTTTAATTATAGATTTATACTTTCCGCTAATGCTTTCTTAACGTTCCTTAGACATCAGTAGAAATGTCTTATAAAATCTTTATGTCTATCCATCCGTTTTTATGTCAAAGTTACTTCTTTTCAGAGACTACTGGGAACATATGTTTACCTACAGTAATGCAGTGAAGGTATGAAAACACTAAAGCCTGGTTGGGGCTGGACCTATATCTATTGAGTACTGAAAATTTCTTTTCATGTACAACACAGTGGTGAAAATAAAGCGTATTAATTCTTACTTTTTACAGTAGGTATTCTTTGTATGTTAATTGGTTAGTAATTATAAATTAATTGTTACTATTATTGTTGTTAGTTGGATGATTTATGTAAGAATCCCAGATTGGGTAAAGGCCTCCTCCAAAGACGACCATCTGATTCTGCCCTGGGCTATTTAATACCAGTTGCTGAGGCTTTTTCGTTATTTAAATCTGATAAATCATGACGATACGCTAATGATTTTTATTTAAGTAAATTTCATAGTTATTCCAATTTTATATTTTCAAAGGTATACCCCGTGACACCCCACAGATAGGGCATTTTGAAATAAATTAGTTAGAACAATTTCCTTTGAGCAGTTTCTGTGATATAGGGTATTTTCAACAAATGCTTTTCATGGTCCACTAGATAAATGAAAAACACAGTGGACGGTTGTTCCTTCTACTATGAAACTTTCGTTATGTATTTCCTGCCCACAGACTTGTCCGATTAATATGTATTAGTTAATTAATGACATATAGTATATTCAATAAATTTAATTTATTTTCCACCAATATTACTTTTTTTTAATAAAACTACATAAAAAACATTATGTTGATGTTTAGTATTAATCTTTATGCTTTGTTTAATAATGTCAATAGATTTATCTCACAAAGGAATGTATTAATACCTCCGACAACGTGGACTGCTAAGCCTGTCCCTGTGGGATAATATCGGTAAGGTTATTTCTCATATTATTTTCGAATCGTAATGGGATTGTTTGCCAACATGCCATCTTGCTATGTGGGAGTCCATTCATTTCAACAATGATGGGATGTCGAAACGTGTCGCCATTCACCTTACATAATGGCGTCCAGACGCAAACACGACGCTTTCGAGTACATTTCTGTTGTTTTAACAAATAGTTTCACATATCTTACAGCCTCGATGACATATTTTTTCATTGTTTTTTTAATTATATTATGGAAGAGTGTATAGTAATATTGTTGTTTCCATAATTATAATTATGAGGCTTTTACCTATAAATAAATGTGAAAGTATGTTTTTATATTTAGATGAGGGTTTGTTCCTTTCTAGGTTTTAATGTTGTCCTATATGTACATACATATGTGCCTTTATGTAGATAATGTTTACGAATATATCACAATCTATCAATCGACTATTGTTTAAAAATAATGTTGAACAGTATTTATATATATTTATACATTTAGCCTACATCCTTCAACATAATATAAGTAATTCAAAACAAAATTCTTAAATATCACTTTATATTTTGCACAGTTATAGTGTAAACAACATCAGTTTTATTTCGGCCCGAATTGGACCTATATTTAATCATCGGTCTTATTGACTCTTTAATCTGTGCTGCACAATGTAAAACTCGTATCTCATTCTCTCGCAGGATTAGTCCTATAAATTTATATGTTTATCTCTTTTTAATGTAGGTTTTTCGTTTCATCGAGTTTCAAATCACAACGATTCCAAAGAAGTTTTACTTCAAAAATAGAACTAAGTTAATTAAGTTCATAAACTATAAAAGTCACGAAATAAAAATGTATATAATTATAGAGATTTATAACAACTCAGTCTAAAGTAACTAGGCGATAGAAATGCGAACAAATACGCTTATTTATAGCTCGAGTTCTTTTTCGCCTGTGAAATTTTACGTACTTAAAATGACACACGGACGAAAACGTTTATCGAGCTATAAGAACGCAGTTGCTCGAACTTTTATCACTCGCTGTAAGTAAGAGGGTATTGACAATTTTTACTTTTTTGTACTTCAGGTCTGAATCCTGCGGAAATATCTCTATTCAACAGTATAAACCTATATATTTATTAGGTATATACTTATTTTAATACAAACAACTTAAAATTTTCTAATAAAGTAATCAAATTATTTAAGACTCGAATCTAGTAATATTTTAACAATTAAATAAACTCACTTAAGATGTGAGTAAACGTTCAAAATTATCAATTTAGAAAACCTATAGAGTAAACAAGTTGTTCGTAAAATGAAAATTACAATCCAAAAATCTTTTCAACTGGCATCATTCTTCGATGCCATTCACCCGCGCGGTAGAATAATTCATCGCCCGAGACTTGTACCAGTTTTAGATAGATGCATATTAATCCCTCGACAGTCGAAACAAATCGTCAATAATAAAATACTGACTCATGTAGTTCATGCACTGGAAATATTTCTTATTGGAGCGACCTATCGAAGTCGTCAAACTAAAAGTTAACCTTCCAGAAAACATTGCTTATATTCCATTTACTATGCGTGCCGAACTGCTGAGAATATCCGTGGTGATATTTCTTTCTGGCTGCTCACAAAGAGCCCTTTACACGTCGATCATAATCAAATGGAATAGATATACCGTATGAAAAATATATTGAAGCCTAAAAGCTATTATTACTATCTGTTTTCGATTATCGCAACTCCTTTATTTCATCAGACCTCATTATATTAAGTATATCATCGGTATCCTAATATTATAAACACTACCTACTAATATTATAAACGCGAAACTTTGTAATGTATGGATGTATGTATGTTTGTTACACTTTCACGCAAAAATTACTGAATGGATTATGATGAAACTTTTCAATAATATAGCTAATACATCAGCATTACACATAGGCTATAACTTATAAAGATATAGTGTGAATTATACAAAATATAGCGATTTTCCATCTAGCACAGCTAGTATTATAAATCTCTCTCTAAAAACTCTGTCTCTCTGTGTTACGCTACGCCGATTTGGCTAAAAGTCGCTGTAGGTATTATATGTAATTTTAATACCGAGGGTGGACAAAGGGAACTATTTTCCCGGATGATGGGATAGATTTATATCAAGGTTATCCCAAAAAGTTGGATAGGTTTTTTGTGATTTAATTTTGTAATTTTAGTCATATCGGTTTTGTTGTAATTTTGTACATATGTAGTTTGATTACCAAAAATGGGCATAAACACTTTTTATCCCGTTAGTTGGAATAGTTTGCGATATAAGATGAAGTAAACATTCCGGGGTCAAATAACACAAACAAAATTTTAATACAATGTAACCTGTATTAATGCTCTTTAAACAAGATACATGCTCCAGGGTTTCACTCACGGCGCAGTTCCTGGAAAACCTCTTGTATTACTATAAATCATATCATGCCTATATCATGATTATTTCCTACGTGCGGTTCTGACAAACACCTTTTACCTCATGTACTTTCGTTAATCTCTCCATACATGATTTTTATATTAGATCTAAATATGAATTATCCGTGCAGGAACGGAGAAATAATACAATTTCCTGTATTGCATTGGTGACCAGGTTCCAGTCTCCCTTAAGAGAGCAGCAGCACATTTGTAGCACCTTTGGTGTTGCAAATGTCCATAGGCGATGGTAACCGCTTTCCATCAAGTGGGCCGTCTGCCTGTCTGCTGAACTCATGCAATAAAAAATAAAAATGAATTTTCATTATTCAAAGTTATTCAAAATGCTGTAGTGACATAAAGACCATTCTCCACGCCTTTGCAGTCTATGACGCTTTTCCGTCACATTATATCTAAGATGATAAATCTACAAAGGAGTAGTATTAAAAATCGATTTAAAAGTATGTAATGTCCGTAGGTAAATGTATGTAACTACACACTAATGAATTTCGTTCAATTGAAAACAATGTCAAGATAAAAGATAAATAGTGGAAGATTTTTTGAGTCCACTTAGCAGCGCTTATAGCAATAACTGTCCATTAAAATTGTATTAAAAAAGTTGATGAAAAACAGCTTGCCTTCAGTAATAATAGCAGACAAATGTAGTTATGGTTATGGTGCTTTTGGACTATTTTTACGACAGGTTTGTTTTCATTGCAAAGAAATATGACAAGCACTTATTACGACAAAATATGATGTGAACAAAATCGTTGTTTTTGGCAAAGACGCCAAAAAATATGATGCGTGAAAAATCTTATAAGCAGTTTTTTGTGAACATGTGATATCTATATATATATCTATATATATATAATGAAAATGGTGTTCGTTTGAGGCTCAATCACGCTTAAACCACTGATCGTATCGACATGAAACTACCACCATTCGATGCGAATTTTTTCCTAGATGGTTTATGGCTATTTATCTATATATATATATATATATATATATATATATATATATATATATATATATATTATATATATATATATATATAATGAAAATGGTGTTCGTTTGAGGCTCAATCACGCTTAAACCACTGATCGTATCGACATGAAACTACCACCATTCGAAGCGAAATTTTTCCTAGATGGTTTATGGCTATTTATCTATATATATATATATATATATATATATATATATATATATATATATATATATAAGCAAAGTTTGTTTTCTTTGTCCGAGGTAAACTCGAAAACTACTGGACCGATCATCATGAAACCACAACCAGTCGACGCGGAATTAATCGTAGATGGTTATAGGCTATATATTTTTCAAATTCTATGAGCCCTTTCCCATGTTTTCTCAATTTGTTTGTTTATTAATTTATTTGAATAAGGCGGTACGAAGTTCGCCGGGTCAGCTAGTATAATCATATATAGAAAGTTGCGTTAGTTACACTATTTATAACTCAAGACCGGCTGTACCGATTTGGCTGAAAATTGGTGGGAGACGGACATAGGATATTTTTTATCCCGTTGGAACCGGTAGGTGGCGTTGGGATCGGGTTCTAGAATTCTCCTAACCACCTGGACCGATTTTGGTGATTTTGTTTTTGTGCGTTTGAGTAGGTTCCCGGATGGTTTAGATTCACAATTAGAACCGGTAGGTGGCGCTGAGATCGGGTCCTAGATTTTTATTTTTATAAAAAAGGACAACGTCTGCCGGGGCCGCTAGTAAACCATAAACCAAGCTCTTTGTAGCAATTTAATGTTACCAACAACATGTGTACTAGAATGTGTAAATTCTTCGTGTATCGAAATAGGTTAATCGTTTTCAAATCCCTTCGTGCTTCCGCATAGGGCGCGCCAAAATAATTTAATATACAGAGTGATTTTTCAAGTGGGCCTTCAAGGCCAAATCCTAAACGATACAAAATAGCGAAAAATACGCAAAGGAGTCTCGAGGCCAACTTTGATGAAAACTAAAGTCATGCCTTCTCTTTACAAACTAAGGGAAAGACATACCTTGCTATTTGACATACCTTCACAGAACTTGATCCTGATAAGCAACTCTATCTACTGGTGTAATAATACAGATTTTTTTAATCAGTCGATTCGAATCTTGGCTACAGTACCTGATTTTTCAAAAATCAAATGATCCACTTTAGTTTTTATTGAAATCGGCCTCGAGACTCCTTCAAAAAGCACTCAAGTGCTTTCGCTATTTCGAAGCCCTTAAAGGTCTACTTGGAAAAATCACTCTGTATACTCAGAGTTGATCCCAATAAAACACCCATCAAATGTGTGTATGAGACAACAACAAAAGAAACCTTCACCAACCTACAAGATTAGCTTCAAGAAAAATATTTTTCAGGGCCACTGTAGTCCTAAATTTCGAATGGCTTCCTAATAGTTAGATAAAGGTCAAACAGCGGTCATTATTCTCAAATACGATATAATTGGTGATAGCGTGACAAATATTATTCGAGTAATTGACTCTTAATTTAATTTATTCACGCAATAAAATATATCATGTTAATTGAAACAACAGTCATTTTAAAAGACATAATGAAGTGTTGAATTTGGTCAATGTTGCAGGACTCATCAGGTGCTGGTCATTACCATTTATTTATTTGCTAGGGTCCCGTAGCTATTTTGGTAAAAAAGAAACCGCTGTGTAATTATTATGTCCGATGCCGATTTTTCTTAGGAAGCACTTACTGGTTCTATGTGGATAAAATTTGAGAGGAAGATGTATTCTTAATACCGCTATACAATTGTCTAACGAAACCTCGAAATCAGTCAAAATTAGGAATGGCTCTGCTTCTTGTAACTATAGCAGGGGGGGGGAGGGGGTATCGTTACTCAGATCTTAAAAAACATAGTAATATGTCTTAATGATGATTGAAGTAAATTTTTTTAAGAATCAATGTGATTTGAAACTAGATGAAACGAAGAAGCCACACTAAAAAGAGAACAACACATCTATATTCAACTAGTTAATTCAAAATAAAATACGTTTCTCTTTACCTGTTAGTCTTAATTATCAATTTAAATAAAACTTAAAAGTTTTCAAATGAATTTTAGCTCTATCTGTATATGATTAAGGCAGATATCCTTTTATAAGTAGATCAAAGGGAATTGTGCGTAACAGTGCATTGAATTTTGAACGTTATGCTAGTGACTTAAAGAGTAATTGAAATTGAATTTTTTGATTTATAATATGTTCACGGATGTAGGCTAAAGGAATAATATTTACTTATATTAATAAAAGTTAGAAAATAATTATTTGTGAGTATATTCCCTGAAGTTTCATTTCTACTGCGTGTGATCTGCTGACATACGTAATTTTGTTTATATTTATAATAGTACGTGGCGGAATATTCGTTTCTAAATTCGTAATAAATTTGTGCTCCTCCTGTAACTTCTGAACTATGTAGTGAAATATTCTGAATGATTCCATAGTTACTGAACTTAAAAATACTTGGTTTGTACACTTTAGGTGAAGTAAATTTTAAAATATGGGCTACATTCTATTAAACGTTTTGCCAAGATATCGTAGCTAGAAAACGTGTTATTTTTTTTATTGCAGTGATTCAGCAGACAGGCAGATGGCCCACTTGATAAAAAGCGATTACCATTGCCTATGGACATTTTCAACCAAAGGCGCTACAAATACTGCTGCTCTCTTAAGGGAGACTGAAACCTAGTCACTCATGCCGGAACACAACACAAGGTTGTTATAGCGGCATACTCTAAACCAGGGGTGGTTGCCATCCAATCGAGCAAATACCCTACCACTTGGCTGTGGGTTGTTTTGTCGCCTCTTGCGACAGACCGCCTGGCCGCAGGAAATTGTATTCTTTCTCCGTTCCTGCACGGATAAGATACTATAGGATTTTCAATAATAATTGCGAGTCACTCTGGATGCTGTTCTTTCACCTAAGTAATTTAAACTGTACATAAATTTTGTATACTATCTTACTGTTATAATTGAACAAAACCTAACTATTAAAATAGTATACCAATCGTACAATACGACTACTAATAGAACACACCAATCGAATAATACGACTACTAATAGGACATACAAAAAACAAAAATATTATTTAGGTTACACAAAGCCATGAGTCAGAGTTTGATTGTTCGACTATTTATTTTCATATCTCCAATTTTCTGACTGTAGGTAAAGTCTACTAGATTCGAAAATTTCTCACAATTGCAAAGTCTGCGCATAGTATTGCTATAATAATAACGTTTTATAAACACTTCAAATTTTATGATTTTCTGATTACATAACTTTGAAGCGGCTCTTTTAAGACTACATTTGACCCAATTTCTATGTTGTAGATTTTGATATCATGATATTCTATCATCAGCTGTTCCACTTCGTAAAAGTTAACACATACTTTAGTGAAAATCATTTATACGGATGTATTTAGGTCTTTAATAAAATAAAAAATATGCAAAAGATAACAAATGTTCCCCCAGATTCCATTCATAAAATTTTCGCTCTCCCGGAGTTATGTAATCAAATTAAAGCAAATGAGGTTACCGGCAGCCGTTATGTAGTAGATTAGACAGTAGTAGAGCGATCTGGAATTTTTCTATTTCACAATTAAACCGTTGTAAACCGTTGTTGAGTTCAGTAAATCTTCAGCTTTATGCATAAACAAACCGACGAAGTCAATCATCTTAATGACCTGAAAGTACAAGTCGACGCCTCCATGTTTTGTCTCGACCTCTCTTCTGGCCGAAAAATATTTTTTCAGTTCGATTTGATAAAGCGGATAAAGCTTTGCTATTAATGGCAAGCTTAGTAAATATTTACCTTCAAATTATTTGTATTCCAATGCAATTTTTAGTCGACACAAACAGAAACTAACCGTAGGCATTCTACGAACTTTATTTACGTTATAGATCAGAGTAATAAACAATAATATTCTTTAGAATTGAGATCACTCCGTTAGATGATCTTATAAATTCTTTGAAAAGTGTCTTTCCGCACATCCTTTCAGTAAGGGAATGGGTACTAATAAACAATAACATTGTCATAAAATTTAAAATGAAACCGGGTCTTACGGAAAAACGTGTAAGATTTGTTAGTTTTTACTTGACTGTTTATGTTTTGTCTCCGATTCTTTGACTTTTGGCTTTTAGCGGGAATGTTTGTCCAAAGCTCTTTGCTCCACTTGAAAATATATGTAAGGTCATCAAGGTAGCCAGGAATTAATAATATTGTTACATGTCGACAAAGTGAATGCACACCTGTTTTATTACCTTTCCCGCATTTGAAGTTCTTTTGTTTACTTTGTGTTTAAATTTGCAATTGACAATAGCCTATTGTTATTGTATTCGTTTATGGCCGTTCATAGGAATAATTAAGCAGGTGTGCAGATTACGTTTTCTTGGAAAAACTCAATCCACGCAGTCGATTGTTGTATTGTATAGTTTACTTACCCGAATGGAAGGGTGGGGCAGTCAAGCAAGGATAAGGATACGAGCAAGACATTCATTCGATTAGTTATATAGTGACGGACTTTACGCGTGTTATCGAATTGTGCAGTTTGTACTGGTTGCGTCCAGTTATATTTGTACCTGTTTTATACGTGTTTGTATAGTTCTAATAAATTCTATAGTAATTCCAACGGCATTTTAATTCGAGTCCTGTAGCTCGTAACTATATGTATTAATCGCAGACCATCAACACTCATTTCTTGACAGTGGCGGATTTAGGCTTTTACTATACTGATATGTATTAATGTGTAAGCCTTCCTAAAATTAAATAAAAAAAAATAAAAAAAATACATTTCCAGGCGTCCGTCTTTTTTATAACTACATCAATAATCAAACTAATACTGTTTCCAAGCGTTTATTCTACTTTTGACGTATGCACGTCTATCGAGTTATACATTTCTTGACAGTGGATCCCACATGAAACGGATGACATAATTGTCGTACTTTATTGTTATGGGGGACGTAATAGTAATGTTCTGTGAGTCATGTAATACACAGACTATTAAACCATCGACACAATACGTAAATAAATCGGAAGTAATCGATTTGAAATTAAAATATGTTCCACTTTATTACAATGTTTGCTTTATTACAAAAATAGCTCATTTGATATAAAATATGGTCATTGCAATTTGGGTATATTTATTACACGATATAGTATTTATTTAGCAAAAATATATTAAAGTTAAAATTAAAGTTAAATAGATAAAAACTTATTTGTAAATAAAGTCGATTATTATGAGAAATTGAGTCGGTAACGCATTAGGACGTTACTAATAATTGGTTCCTCATCGAACTGTCAAGAGTAAAATAAATGCTAGGCAAGGGGGTAATTCAATATTTTTTTTAAATTTGAATTGTCCTTAATTTTTGCCTTTAAATTGTTGGCATTCCGGAAATTTTGCCACCCCTAAAATCATGCCGCCCTATAACCCGACCTCACGAGCCTATACGTAAATCCAGTACTGCTGCCAGGTACTACAGTTGCATTTCAGGAGAATGGATGGCATACCTGCCATAAGAGTTCAAGGCGGATTAATTAGTTTAATACATCTAAAATATCGGTTTTCAAGTATTATAGCAATATTTTCCTTTACTGTCAGTATATTACCGTATTCTCCCTTTCGTTTATTCTTGATAATTTTTTGGTCTGTTCTTATATGTAACATACATATTTTTAACCGACTTCGAAAAAAGGAGGAGGTTCTCAATTCGTCGGAATCTTTTTTTTTTTTTTTTTTGTTCCTTTTTTTTAATGTATGTTCGCCGATTACTCCGTCATTTATGATCCGATTTACGTGATTCTTTTTTTGTTCGACGCGGAATAGCTTCCAATTGGTCCCCTAAAAATTTTACATAGTTTGGCCCAGTAGTTTTCATTTTATGGACATTTTTCATGGAAATAATTTTCACTCCGTTCCATATGTTCGCCGATTACTCCGTCATTTATGATCCGATTTACGTGATTCTTTTTTTGTTCGACGCAGAATAGCTGCCATGTGGTCCCCTAAAAATTTGACATAGTTTGGCCTAGTAGTTTTCATTTTATGAACATTTTTCATGAAAATAATTTTCACTCCGTTCCATATGTACACCAATTACTCTGAGATTTATGATTCGATTTACGTGATTCTTTTTTTGTTCGACGCGGAATAGCTGCCATGTGGTCCCCTAAAAATTTGACATAGTTTGGCCCAGTAGTTTTCATTTTACGAAATTTTTTTTGTTCCGGGTTCTTAGGACCTATATTTTTTAAGAAGCGCGGCACCATTTGTAGGTCCACCCATACATAGCTAGACACTAAAAAGTAACAAATAAAATTTAAAAACTTCGTTTAAAAAAACCGACTTCAAAAACTAAAAAACTAAAATGTATAAAATAACTTATTTCTAAAGCTATTATTATTAATATATATTATCTAACACATCTTGAAGTCGGTGCAAAGCAAAACATAAAAATTACTATGTTTTGAAAATTACTAAGCACCGACTTTAAGATGTTTTAGATAATATATATTAATAATAATAGCTTTAGAAATAAGTTATTTAATACATTTTAGTTTTTTAGTTTTTTCTTTATTACTTCTGTATCCTAGTTATATGGCATAACCGACAGGTTTTACAAACTTTTGCACTCCATCGTTGTTGTCTAGAAGAAATCCCTTTTACAGATAAGACTGCCTATTGTTTTTTGTGCTTACAAATCATGAACTCTATCCAAAGTTATGGAATAAAGTATTATTCTATTTTAACACGATAAACACACCTATCACATCACTACTCATCCATCATACCCCAAGTCTTCCAGTCATTCTTCATATAATCCATTTATTTTCTTGTGATCTACCTTTACTTACTATTTTTAACCGACTTCGAAAAAAGGAGGAGGTTCTCAATTCGTCGGGATCTTTTTTTTTTTTTTTTGCTTTTTTTTATGTATGTTCGCCGATTACTCCGTCATTTATGATCCGATTTACGTGATTCTTTTTTTGTTCGACGCGGAATAGCTTCCAATTGGTCCCCTAAAAATTTTACATAGTTTGGCCCAGTAGTTTTCATTTTATGAACATTTTTCATGGAAATAATTTTCACTCCGTTCCATATGTACACCGATTACTCTGAGATTTATGATTCGATTTACGTGATTCTTTTTTTGTTCGACGCGGAATAGCTGCCATGTGGTCCCCTAAAAATTTGACATAGTTTGGCCCAGTAGTTTTCATTTTACGAACATTTTTTTGTTCCCGGTTCTTGGGACCTATATTTTTTAAGAAGCGCGGCACCATTCGTAGGTCCACCCATACATAGCTAGACACTAAAAAGTAACAAATAAAATTTAAAAACTTCGTTTAAAAAAACCGACTTCAAAAACTAAAAAACTAAAATGTATAAAATAACTTATTTCTAAAGCTATTATTATTAATATATATTATCTAAAACATCTTGAAGTCGGTGCAAAGCAAAACATAAAAATTACTATATTTTGAAAATTACTAAGCACCGACTTTAAGATGTTTTAGATAATATATATTAATAATAATATCTTTAGAAATAAGTTATTTTATACATTTTAGTTTTTTAGTTTTTGAAGTCGGTTTTTTTATCTATCATTCTTACAGTTTGACATTCTTTTTGTTATATAATTTAAATAACACCAGATATTACGAGGTGATAAATAACGAGTTTTGGTTCGTGATGATAGCACAGCACTATTTCACGATTCACGAGTGCAACTTACTTCAACATTAGTTTGTGTAAAATCCATCGGCCGTTTCTCTTATTTTTTTACGACATTTGCAAATAGGAATAACAAGATTTATTAATATTTATATTATGTAAATGCTGGAAATAAGAATAGGAAATCTTATACTTTATATTAAATCAACGTGAATAACTGCTTCGAATGACATCTGATTTCACAGTACACTCAATTTAAGATTTTTTAAATACATATTTTATAAAATGTCAAAATGATTAAACTTTCTAAATGAATGTTGTGCTAAATGTCTTGATATATTTTTATTCCTGGTACTAATGTCCATTACAAAGAGTTACTAAGCGTTTTCTGTGTTTATTATAACAGTTTTGTTGGCCTCGATCAATCAGCATCTACTAGACCTTGTCCTTACTCCACCACTGAGACCGGGAGTCCATTCATAACCGTGTAATACGTGGAGGCAGATCGAACAACGAAGACATGTGTTGCGATATGAAACACTTCATTTCGTATTCGTGACATTGAAAACTAGACTGTCTCAATATTCGACACGTTTCCTGTTTATAATAGGAAAACGTTGCAAAATTTCACATATTTTTAAATGTGTTAATTTTTCAAGGAAAATTTGTGATCAAAACAAACATTGAATGTGTTGAATTAATATGGAATCGGTTAAAGCGTCATGATGCCCGTGATTTCAAACGACGTTAAGACCTTCATATACGCCAGGTGGTGGTGGCATTTGTCCGACTGGATGGCTACCACCCCTAGTCTAAAATATGTCGCCATAACAACCTTGAGTTGTGTTCCGGCATTAGTAACCAGGTTCCAGTCTCGCCTAAGAGAGTAGCGGCGCATTTGTAACACCTTTGGTGTTGCAAATGTCCATAGGCGTTGGTAGCCGCTTTTCATCAAGTGGGCTATTTGTCTGTCTGCTGGATTCCTGCAGTAAAAAAAATATAATTTTAATTAATACCTTTAAATAAATGACACGTGCCCATCAAATATTTAAATGGCTATGATTCAGTACAGCTGTGTTCGTAAATCCAAGTATCTTTATGCGATTATACCAACCATTAAATACGGAAATACTTTTAGCACAACCGCCTACGATAAACATTCGTTTCACTTTTAAACATCTATAAAAGCGTAATAAGGATAATGTTAAAACAAAATAGGCAGGCTTTTAGCACTAAGATATTAAATCACGCCATATCGAATGAAACAATAGCTCATCTTCTACCAGAATGCCCCAAATATGGTAAAGCACGATTTGAGCTGGAGCAAAGAATCAGAGGAAGAATAGAAAAAGAATTATTGTCTAGTAGGCCAAGGCTAAAAAATAAATTAGTCATGAGTTTATTAAATATGGAGTGAAAATAGTCAAAGATGCGTTAAAGACAAATAAAAGTATATAGAATAAAATATAATTAATAATTATTATTTACTATTCATAAAATATAAAAATGTATAGATATTAAATAATTGTGATTACAGGTAAGAAATGAATAATTTGTATAAAGTGATCTTAATATACATGAAATATGTATAAGTAAATATGACGTAAAAGGTTTCCGTCATTACGACGGAGGAAAATAGATATTCACATTATAGAAAAAACAATCCGCTATATCATAAAAATGTACCACTACAAAAAAATACTACTACATACTCCAGTGAAATTATGTCTGAAATCAAAATTTATCACTCACGCTTAGATCATATAAACATATATCTCAATGCACTCACGTGTGCATTTTTGAGATAATGTAGTTTTAATTGTACATTGTACAATATGGATTTATTAATTTCTGAAATAAATGAATTATTATTAATGAATCAAAAACACTGTGCAAAGGTTTTCGTGTTTGCAACCCCCGGCAATCTTTGGTTTTTTTTTGTCATTACTCGAATAGGTAATAGAAACCAAACAAAGAACGTTTATGGAATAGAATTTTATAAACTATAATTTGCTCGCGAATACGTCGACGTTTAGAAGTTCATATACCGTCATGATGCCAATATCCCAATGTAGAGTATATTCTCAGAATTTTAATGGGATTTAATATGATAAAATTTAAGTGCTAATGCTGTCAAAATGAACGTAAAAATTTAAGTGAAAACTTCTGTTTTATACGAAGCTTAATCATAAATGACTATATTTAAAATCCCGTAGCCATTTAGGAAAAAAGTCTGTCTTTGTATGTTACACTCATTATTGTCAGAAACAACTGGTTCTACATAGAAATTGCACCCGAAGGCGAATGTCATTGCAAAGTTGTGTAATATAAAAATGGGGAGGCGAGCCTAGTAATGAGACGTTTATGTTTCACTAATATTATATTCTCATATAAGATATATTGTGATGAAATGTTTTTGAGTGTAACGCGTCACGTGCGCTAAGACGTCCCCTTCACAATGTCTCGGAGGCAGGCCGCACGTGATGCTCTGTTCACCTCACGTGAGAGCCATTACCACCCCTGTTTGGAAATGAAAGTATCACGAGAAGCAATTTACATTGAAATGCATATTGATCTGAAAATCCTATAAAAAACATTGAGTCACTTCACTTTATTCAACTTAATACCAACCTATCAAAATAACTATTTTTCAGAAAAACAAAATATCCCTACATAGGTATTTTCTTAAGTTCTTGCATGTAGTACACATAATTAAAACTAAGTTTTAACGTTTTTAAGCCTGGCATATTATTTGATTTTTATTTCGACGTTTCGGCCACTTTTCAGTAGCCGTGATCATGAAAAACAAAGATGTCAAGTGTCAATGAGTAGTGTTAAAGTTATTCAGCCCCTACTTATGTTTTTATTTACTCTATGCGCACTGTTTATTATTATTATTGTCTATGCGCCAAATTGAAAAGTGGCCGAGACGTCACCATAAAGACCAAATAACATGTCGCGCTGGAAATTGTTATAATGTACTTTTAATTTACCCCAATTTTTTTTATATTACAAATTTTTGATGTTGATGTGAATATAAGATTTGAACAACATAGATAAAATGTGTGAGTCTACTCATAGAGAAGGTGTTATATGTGGTATAGTTGTATTATCATTTGGTTATGGAACCTTGAAAACTTTTAATGAAAAATGCTCTGTAGTTTTCTCAGAACATAATTAAAGGATCTTTATCAATTTCTTTTTAATACAAATGTTTCAGTTCTACCACCTTCATTTTATGCATGAAGTAGTTTCGAAATATGATATGTGCAGGTGATATATTATTTTAGCGATACGCATCCAAGTGATATAAAATAAACTTCCTAACTAGGGATGGAACAATACATGTGCGTTACCCACATACACTTGGCACTTATTTGCTTAATCGAATATCCACGGTAAACGATTTATGAGTAATTCACGATGATGTTATTTAGGTCCTAATAATGCTTTATAATATTTGATGGGAAAGAACAACTCGACAAACAACAAACACATATCTGTACCAAAGCATCTTTAAAAACCAGTAGATGCAGCTTTCATAAACACGTTATATCGCTCAATAAAATCTGAATTAAAAACGGATTCGGAAACAACAAAAATTCCTTCCGCCATGTCAAAAGAAAAAGAAATACATCCACAGTATACATAACAAATACGCGAGGCCTTAGCCTTCGTCGCTTATCTACTTTACATATTGGCTGCGAATGTCGCCGTTGAAACTATTGCAAAAATGCGGTATGTATGTACTTTAAAATGTTTTAATAGCTGTTGTTCAGTCTTGTCCGGTCTAGCATAGTGGGCAGCTAATGTCAGCCGATACTTGTTTTTATATTGCACTTCAAGACTTATTTTGTAAGAAAAACAAATCACATGGACTACAGACTCATTTACATTGATCCAACTACTGACTTGGGGAGCGGACCGACTTCAAAATATTCAATCGGGAATTTTGAAATCAGTTAGCCTTGGTAGCTCTAGAATCTAAACCCACCTATGTCTTATTACAGCGGGCAAACTCCTTTTATATCGCTTAGAGGATCAACACCGCTAGTAATCCTCATCTCACTTACCTAAAGAGTAAAAATAGGGCACGTGTAACGCATGTCCGCCCTCGTCTTGGCAGCCACCTAGGCTGCAAGAAAAGATGGTCAAAGAATAGAAGTTTAAAAATGAGAGGAAAAAAGATAAAAGACAGGAAAATTCTGGCAACCTAGATCATGAGAAAGAGGCAGCTTTGATAAAAAATTACGGCCTTATGTTCTGTTCTTCCGGCTGCGGACATATGTGTACAATGTATGAATGACTTGTATAAATGACTAGTATAAATCTATAGACCCCTACAGTGACGTCTCAAGCTTATTTTGTGGGTTACAAAGTTCCACGCAAAAACTAATTACAGATCAAACAAATATTTCATTCTGGATGGAAATCGAACTCGTAAACACGCGACTACCAATGCGCCACCTGTATGAATTTTTGTGTATTATTTAGTAGTACATGAAAGCGTAACCTTCATTTTTAGCTTTATTACAAATTACCTTCACTTTGAATAGCGTTAACGTACGACCGTAACATTGACAATACTAATATTTACGTTTCGTGTGTACAAGCATCAGCTTCATCTCTAATCCGAGGCCAGTGCAACGGCATTGACCTCGCTCAATATTCTCTTGTCAATAACACCAAGGAGAAAATATTGGCGGTTCTGATTTTGACAAATCTTTGCAATGGTCGATGTTTTTTTCCTTTTTATTCAATTATTAGCTACGTCAAGTTTATATCACAATAAAAACAATACAATACGATTTTAACGTTCTAGTGCTTTTTTTAACGACTTCGCCAGGTCGGGATAGTGCTTACCGCAACCAGAAGTACTTGGTTGCCTAGATTAGATCCAATGAGCCATCATAAAACCAAATTACCTAGTATGTAGCTTTCGTTATCCTAACTGGCGTACCAATATTAGCCCTGATCATTATAAATAAAGATGGAAAGAGCGTCATATACACAACGTCTTGGCTTTTGTTAAAAATAGCTGAGTAACGCTGTGAAAGTCAGTTGCAATAATAATTTACGGTCTAGTCACCAAATATCGCCTGTCGATTCCTTTTACATATCTACTTCATTATAAGCCATACGCACTAAGAATGAGAATACACGTGCCGCCCGTGTCGTCGCATTGTGATCTAAAAAAGGTAATTCACGTGTCCGGAATTTGAATGAGCTTTAGTGTTTCAAAGTTCATTTCAGAAGACATTTTATTTCTGAACGAATGCATTTCTAATCTCGGTAAGTTTTCTTGACGCAATTTCTAAATACATACGTTGTAAACGTAAATCGTGCGGCGTTGTAAACGTAAATCATTAATTATAACTGCATAATATATTAGCCAATCAATATATTTAGAATAGTCGTAGTAGCGCAGCGTATATAGCCGTTAGGCAAGGGCAGGGGTCGGCAACCTTTTGAGTCGGAAGAGTCAAAAATACAATTTAATAAATTTCAAAGTTTTCAAAGAGCCACATCAAACACTTAATTTATTCAAGTAATATTTATTGTTGGCAAGAAAATTGCCAACAATAAATATTACTTGAATAAATTAAGTGTTTGATAGAAACAAACAAATCTATTTATTCATATATAAGTAGTGTTTTTCACAACAAAAAGATAATACTTATGTGACATTATTAGACAATTATTAATTACTTATTATTAAATACAAAAATGAAAACAATTAACTTATTAAATTACAAGACTAAATTGTGCTTCAATAACAAACAATTGGGCAAACAAACTCAATGAAAGCCATGTCTTCTTTTACATATCGAGAGCTTCATAACATATAGGGGTATACGCAAAATGCTATATTTTGTTTTTTACAAAAAATATGCATGTTACAATAATTTAGGCGGTCTTACTAGTATGCAAATGTACCTAAGAAGAAGGGTATTCCGGATTTCAGCCTTATACGATCAACCAGTTTTGTTTTGTTCACAATTTTGTTCCTTGGGTAACACTGCACTGTTGTGTGTACGCCCATTTGTTATGAAGCCCTCGATGTATAACTAAAGAGCCGCAACCCTACATCCAAAGAGCCACATGTGGCTCGCGAGCCGCAGGTTGCCGACCCCTGGGCTAGGGCAAACGTCCAAAAGTCAAAAGGTGCAATTTGGAATCCTGGTCGGAACGCATGCAAAACCACCACCAATAGGCAGTTTTCTGACCTAATGTGCATATTGTTACAGCTATCACGTGCTAACAACGGTGAAGGAAAAAAATCGTGATGACACCTGCACATCGAGATAACCGATGTGTCAAACCTACCAAGCCGCTTTAGACAAGTATGGCGGGTATACCGTCCGTTCAGTAGGATGTTTATGGGCTGTTATTATATATTTAGAAACAATTGTAATTTGTGGGACTAAATATGTAATTTAAAATAAATAATCTACCCACCATAAGATTTTTAGATTTTACATTAAATATCAAGGATCGTCTTATACAACGGACATAAGCGAATTGTTTTAATTATACAAACATTTTAAACAAGTCTATTAATACAAAATAATTATAAGAAGGAAACCTTTCCTTTATTACTTTTTTTATTTGGTAGTTAAATACTTTAACGACAATAAGTCTATAAAAATTCTAAAGAACGTATTCCATATTTTCCTGTTCATAACCGATCTGAAAAGGTTACAGCATACTTCTGTAACAAAGTAAAGGAAGAAAATCATACCGACTACGATGTTATTCCTTGGCGCCTACACAAAGTATTATGTCATTGGAAAATTACGTGCTTTCAAACCCTGGCAGGCTCCGTCTAGCTAACTGAAGAACAGCGTTACATAATTTTATTATGTAAACACTTATACACCGGTGTATTAAGTTCCTACAACAGCCCTCCAACTTGCAACTTGATTAGAAATATGAGTCGAACAAAACATTTATATTTGCTGCTTGTTTTAATTAATTATTGTTGTGATTATTGATTGATGGTTATAGCATCGGTGTATACAGTTATTGGTGCCGTAACTCGATGTACTTGTCAATGTCAAATTACATGTACGAGTATTTCAAAGAAAAATCATTTATAAAGGGATGTAAATAAACATGCATGTATGAAGGGATTTAAAAAAGTAGATGAAGGGAAAGGTATGATCCTAAAAGTGGAGAGCTATCGTGTCTGCTCACATATATGGAAAACGTGTTACGATGCCTGTTGTTTTTAATTTTAGAAAATCAATTAAGATTATTTTTGCAAGTAGTTGTTTTATACTACCGAGATAAAAATCATTATTCATGTTCCATCTTGGAACCTATAAAGAAACCACTTGAGTATCAGTTGCACATCCAAAACCGTAAAATAGGTTTCAACTAATTAAAGACTTCTTTAGTTTTGTCAGAATGAGTTCATTAGTTTTATAAAAAGAGAGAATAAATATATGAGTGGATGAAGAAATTTTGCAGATTTTTAAGATTTCTTGACGTTGAATTGTTGGTTTTATGTGCATACCAGCCAAACAAGACCTTAAAACAATTCTAATAGCAAATGATGTAGGAATTATGACCAAAAATAAAATGACACTCAAAGAAAATTTAACTTCCCATTTTCTCAATATTTACTAATTGTATCATAATTATATTATTCTTTTCGTACACTCATGTCTTCAATTATAAATAAACTTTAACAGGCAATGCGCAAGGGCAAGTTTATATATCCCTATAAATCGTTTCACAATCGAATACTTAGTGGAAATAGTTCACTCACTTGACCCCATGGAGCATTGAGCTGCTATTAGATTAAGAATATTAAATACTCTTCTATACTGAACGGTGCTTCCATTTTTATTTGCGATAGACGAGCCAGTTTCCTGTTTAGCCAATTGCCTGGGTTATGGCAAACTTTGACGTACTAATATCAATTACAGACCAATCGAATTCTTCGACATCTCTAGGTCAATTAGAAGGCCATCAGCGAGGATTTGCCTTGATTATTTTAAACTTTTATTTCAGTGACGGCGGATGTTAAAAAGTGCATCTATTTGGTGAGTAAACATCGTAAATTTTATACTGTCTTTGAAGTCATAAGCCGGAAAATTGTAGATCATAAGGTAGCCATGAGGTGCCAGAAAATATAATAGAGACTGACACGTGAACAAAATTTTACTTTTGGGCAGCAAGCGATATTGGTCTTAAATTGGCTAGAATTTTCCACATCTAAGTGTATAAGAGAACGCTCTGTTTAATACAAAAGTCGTTACAATATGTTTCCACCCTTCTGTCTGATAATCTGATTTAAAATCTGAAAACTTGTTATTGACTATTTTTTTATGGCAATCGCAAGTTTTTTTTTTCATATAAAGCGATATTGTTTCATACAATCAGTAAAAAAAGTATCAAGTGTATGGCATTCGACGTAAAATGAAGGGTTACGTAGATACATGAACTTTTTATTTTTGTAATTTGATCACGGAACCCTAAAAACATTCAATCGAAAACACCGCACATTCTCAAAAACTATTTACACAATGAATCTCGTTGAAACTGATTTTCATTGAAAGTTTTTATGAGCTCTATCAAATTGGATTATTTATCTTATTGAGAACAAGTTAGGGCAAGGTGGGGAAGCGAATATCTCCCTTCCTGTAATTTATATTATATAGGTTCGCGATTGATTGACATTGCACTTGATTTCAACGCGCACGCGTATCTAAGTACTTCTAGAAGAGACCTGTTCATGCGATTCTTGAACATATCTAAATTGTATGTTCAGGAAAAACAGACGACGGTATCTTGACGGAGATCCACTCCGTCAAAATATTGTAAAAGTGGAAGCAGTGTTTGATTTTAATATAATATTTATTACAAGCATTGTTGTGGGTTTTAATTAAAGTATTTCTTCGCGAAACACGTTTTTATCGAAGAATCAAAGCTTCTATAGTACACGGGACAATCGGAAACATGAATGACTGGCATATTGAATTGAAATTAAATTTTCTATATTTATATCCACAACAACGTCGTTATGACTTTTTTAAATTATTGTTACATACCGACAAATAAATGCATACACCTGGCTTTCGTAACATTATGTTGTTCTCTTATATGTCACAAAACTGGACTATCTTGTCTAAATTATCAAAGGCTTCCTATGAAGCAGGATATGTGAAAGGTTGTGCCTTTGTAATATTACCAATTAACTTTGATTTGATAAATTAAAATGAGCACAATATCTCTTTAAGACGTATATTCAATGGACATAGGAAATAAGAAAAAGGAATGTCAGATATAGATAACCCAAAAAACGAAGCAAAGATAAGCGAAATAATACGCTCCATTCACTATTTGTCAATACAGGAAGGAAAGAAAGGTTTCTTAGAAATTATAGAATATATCCCTCGAAAAAAAACGTATCAATTTTTTCAGGTCAAAAATATTGTTTTATATCAAAAGCAATCCGACTCTCGTGGGCGTATCGTTATGTACATACTAACGACTTCGCAGCTTTATAGTCGAATGAAAATGTAAGTACGGTATCCCATACGAGTATGTAGGCAACGACCCAAGCAGCGGTTTTTGGAACGTCGTCCCGATTGACCCGATAAAAGTTAGCGATTCCTAATTTGAAAGGTTCTGTACGTTTTTAGACCAATAAATACTCTTACGATCACGAGCCAACGGACGTTTTATTTTTGAATATATATTAAAATCTATAATAGAATGTGGAATATTCTTGTATATTACGTTTCATGAGACATATACATTAATTTTATT
Organism: Dendrolimus pini; assembly: GCA_949752895.1. Lineage (NCBI taxonomy): Eukaryota > Metazoa > Arthropoda > Insecta > Lepidoptera > Lasiocampidae > Dendrolimus > Dendrolimus pini. The sequence goes on from OX457127.1 coordinate 18,301,069, forward strand.
ATAATAACTAGCTGATCTGGCAAACTTCGTATCGCCTCAGAATCGATAAATAAAAAACGTTGATTTCTAAACGACGGGACGAACATCAAATCTTTGACAGGTAGGAATAGTTTCTAAGGGGAAGCGAAATTGTTGTTTTTATATTCCAAGCCTTTTTTTCATATTTACTCACCTTTTAAACGTTTCCTGGACTTCCACATATAATTCAAAACCAAAATTAGCCAAAGAAATCCAGCCGTTCTCGAGTTTTAGCAAGACTAACGACACCCGACTTCCAAGCCGCCTTGAACAAGCGTGGCGAGTATACTGTCCTTTCCCCCTATAATGGGAGGCCCGAGCCCAGCTGTGGGACAGTTATGGGCTGCTATTATTATTAATAACGAACAGCAAATATATTGTTATTGCCAGATTATAATAAGTATATCAGTTGCAATATTTTTACAACAGGTATTCTAATGGGCATATCAGGCATGCTGGAATGCCCCACACTGCCCTACTCTGCAGAAACCCGAGCTTAGCAATATGTGTAAACTGCATTGAAAAAGCTTGATATAATGAGAGTGGGTAACCCAAGAGTTCATTAGCAACGTTTGAAAATCCCTAGAGAATCTTACTAAATCAATACTCGACCGCGATTTCGTCTCCACCAGACGAATGGCAAAGATCAAAGTCGTTATACCAAGATTCAAAATCAGAACCAAATCGCATTCAATCTTAATTACCTAATTAATTCTGAAGAAATAGACTAAAATTCTAGAAAACATTATTTTTGGTTCTACATCGCATATATTTTAATCCAAGTGTCTTTTTTAATTATATCTCCAATGTACAGACATGAAATTTACCCTTTTATAAAATTATACATTACAAATAACTATCAATTAGCAATGTTACATTTAGAACACGAACAGAGTAAGTCACACTCCTTTTGTGACGTTCAAGTCCGTGGAAAACTCCTCGAAGTCGATTCTAATTTCTAAAGAGGTTAAGTGCAAGATTAATGAGCGGAAAGTTCGCCAGGTCAACGGCTCCCGCATGTTTATATCCAACTGATCGGATTTTAATTAGATGTACGCATTAATATTTACTTATATATACAAGTAAGTACGATGTTAAATCATTGTTAAATTGATTTAAAACTCTCCTTAGTTCCTTCCATACTTTGAATAAGAAATTTTATCTATAGACTTTTGTCAAGAAGTGACTTCTCCTCAAGATTAGACAAGTTGCGTAAATTACAATATTATAAATAATGTAGATATCGAAAAGAACACGCGATAAGTATAGAATATGGAATTAGCTTTGAGTCAATTCAAACTTCCAGTATTTGGGCTGTGCGCTTCACGTCCCAAGGCCCGAGGAATCCGGCTAATACGAGTATGTAGCTTGTTTTATATCAAAAATCAGTCAAGTGCGTAATAGTCAATGAATAGAAGTATTTCTTCACTTTTGACAGCCGTTCTGGTTGAGCGGGCTAAGCCTTTGCTGTCCTACCCCACTGCAATGCAGAGCCTCCGGGTTTGATTCCTGGTTAGATAAATTTCGGAAACGAATTTTCTTTGCTAATTTACTATGGTCTGGGTATCTGGAATCGGCCCTAAAGTAGTCCGTTGAATATTACCCAAAACACAAGTGTAATTTGCTTAATCTTATAATAAAAATAAAAATTCTCGTCTTGTATTGAATTAAGAACTAAAATAGCTGTAAAAATAGACAAGATACTGCAGAACTACTATTACAACCTTGAGTTGTGTTCCGATATTAGTGATCAGGTTCCAGTCTCCCTTAAGAGAGCAGCAGCGCATTTGTAGCACCTTTGGTGTTGGCAAATGTCCATAGGCGATGGTAAACGCTTTCCATCAAGTGGGCCGTCTGTCTGTCTGCTGAACTGCTGCAATAAAAAAATAAAAATGAACTAAAATCAATAGATAATAGTTTTTATAGGAGTAAAAAAAATCTTTTCGTCATTGAAATATACTCATTGATGATCAAAAGATACTTGAGTGCAATTATGCGGTTGTGAAAGTGTTCGAATACTTTTAGTTTCTGCGGATGTTTTTCACCAATTAATTGACCACTTCGCGATGTTTAATATTTCTGGCGCCATCAATACCGCAATATGATCATATTTTTTATTTCCTTCACCAACAGGTATTGTGGTTTTGGTCGAGATGATTAAATTAATAGGTGACTTTGGATATTTATATATTTTTACTAGTATATGCCCGCGACTTAGTCCACGCTTGACTTAAAATTCCCGCAAGATTCCCGGGACACAAAGTACCGCATTTGGATTTCTTTTGTTTACTTTGTGTTTAAAATTGGTAATTATTTAAACATTCTATTGTTATTGTACTCGTTTATGGCCACAGGTGTGTAGATTATGTTTTCTTGGAAAATTCAGTACACGCGGTCGAGTGTTGTATTGTATAGTTTAGTATAAAACAATGCCCGAACGGAGGGGTGAGGCAGTCAAGCGACGATTAGATACGAGCAAGACGTGTGTACATTCGATGAGCTATGTAGTGACGGACTTTGCGGGTGTTATTGAATCGTGCAGTTTGTACTAGTTGTGTCCAGTTATATTTGTACCTGTGTTATACGTGTTTGTATAGTTTTAATAAGTTCTATAGTAATTCCAACGGCATTTGAATTCGAGTCCCGCACTCGTAACAATATGTACAGAATAAAAAGTAGCGCCGATTTTAAGTCTATGAATTTGCTGTCGAAAAAACTGCATTGAAAGCGATCCAGTACTTTTTAGTAAGCCCCGAACAAACAGACAAACAGACAAGAAATCTAAAAAAAAATACATCGTGTTCTCTGTTTATATAGTGTATTCCAGTTGTTGTTTTAATTAGCTTTAACGTACAGACACGGTTTTAGATTATATAATATTATAGATGATTCTCGGTTCTTTATTCATAGCCTTAGAAATAAAGTAGCTATCGCTCTCTAAAGGGAACCTGGAACCTGGAACCTAGATACTAATACCGAGACACAACCTTTACACCAGTCGCCACATCTGCGTGACACAGCCTATAACTGTAACATTATTCCAAATGTGGCCCCCACCTTAATAAAACAAATGTAGTTTGAGGTCAGGTTAAGTAAACATAATAATTCAGATAATTTGCGAATTATTGCCGACACAGACATTTAACGAACAGTGTATAAAATACTAAATGTTTTAATCGTTACAACTACCGCATTCCTCTAATATTTTTAATACGAGTATTGATGTGTTTTTTTATGATCTATGAGCATTTTTATGACTTTGTTCCTGTGGCCTAGTGTTCCCCCCATTAACTTTAAACTCTTAGTTGGGACAGTCTGAAGAAAAAAATATATATATCAATACTATTCATTATTAATTCTTTACATTATTACTATGATTATTATTTATTTATGTGTATCAATATATTTATATTTTTGTCTTATTTCCATGTCTATTTGTACTTACCATCTCAAATCATCTCAATATAAATAGAATTAAAAAGTATATATATATATATATATATATATATATATATATATATACTATTTAATTCTATTTATATTGCAAAACCCACATGTTACACAATCTTCTCTAATCCATCCTAAGTTTGTCTGGAAGAAATTGCTTTTAGTGATAAGACCGCCTATTGTCATCTGTACTTAAACTTCTTAAATTGTATCTTAATATTATGCAATAAAATGCAATGCAATATTCTATTCTAATCTATTCTACTATCTTAAAAATATAATAAAACTTAAGGTTAATTTTAAAAATTAATGATCATAAGGATACTATAAATAAAGCTATACTTACAAAATAACAAATCTATAAATAAAAAATGGACTCCACAAATCGCTGTCGGCGGGGAGCGTGCTCGAAATGCTGGCTGCATTTTCTTTGTTCTTTAATATAATTAAACCCGTTTCTAAGCTGATTCATAGAAGATTTAAAAGTTATGGATTACCTATTTCAGAATGTACATTAAAAGTCCAGCTCTGGGCATTATGTTGTTAGTACGTTTCTGTCTATACATTGTTTATCCCTAGGAGGTACTTTATATATCCTATTTTAAATAAACCATTACACACAATTTAACTAAAATTGTATGTAGGTGTAAAGAAAAGCAGGTTTACTTTGAATATGAATCTAATCTGAAATTACGGTTTAACGGAAACGAAGCCTACACCCACGTATTCAAGTGACGATAAATCTAATTTATTTTAGTACTACATAAATAACGTCAAATTCAAAGAACCGGTAATATTCTGAACCGTTCATTGACGAAGTTACGGCATTCAGAAATTAAAATAAACAAACAAGTGATCGGAAATTTTTGCTCTTGCTTCATTATTAAATTATTCCACATTATCGTGGAGGAAATTAATTGATTTCATAATACAGAAGTTTCTAATTATATTTAAGATCGGGCAAGTGCGTCGCAGTTCACGAGAAAGGTTTTGTAGATTAGTAGTAAGTACAATTCGCCACAAAGGCAAGGTAGGCAAAGGAACGTAACCTACAGGCTTTTCTTATGTGTATGGTAGAGACATGGTAAAGTCTTTATCTTGATGATGGTATTTGTGCTGACTCGATCGATGTGGTTCGACCAGTTTTTCATAGAATATCGGCGTGAAACGATTACTTTTTTTACTACGATTGTGTTTCTTGTGATGAATGAGAATTCCGATGGCTTCCCCCTCCCCTTATCCAATTTTGGCTTTAGATAACACTTTATTGCTCACCAAATATACAATTTCAAAAATACACAATTACAATATTGTCATGGTATAAACAATAGGCGCCCTTATCGCTTAAAGCAATGTTTTCTAGGCAACCTAACTTAAGGAATAGTTTAGCTGGTGCAGATTATTTGGTATATCATAAACCAACATACTTAGCTACATATTTTATAAATTAAATACATACAAACATATTTATAAGATATATATATATATATATATATTTTTATATATATATTTATATATATATATATTTATATATATATATATATATATATATATATATATATATATATATATATGTGCGTTCTAAAATTTAGGCTTTGACAGTAAGAGGCAGCGCATTCCAAAGTTTGACAGTCTGCACTGTAAAAGAGTTATCATATTCCATCTCTTCTGTTGCATTACTGGGCAATTCTTCTTGTTGGCGCGCGATTGTTTAACGCGCATCATTGGCCGCTCCAGGTTTTTTTAACTACTGCTAAATTAACGCTCATTATTCTTTTCAACAAAGCAATTGAAACTGGAAGATTCTTAAAAAGCTTTTTTTAAAGAAAACCCGTATCTCAGCAGCTTGGGCTAAGCGGCGTGAGGTGACAGGTGTCGTTTGTGACCTCAAAATGCCGGTGAAGTTAAAAAGACAGGTTTACATACAAGCAAGAACTGCGTGTCATGGAGATTAATTTATTGCGATGGATGCGTGGAGTCACGCAAAAACACCGCATCCACGGCAGTCTTCGTGTCCGTGACATAGCAGACAAGCTGCATGAGAGTTGCTTATGCTGGTACGGCCACGTTTTACGGAGACCAGCTAATTATGTGGGGAAGAAATGTCTCGCCATGCTGCCTCCGCCAGGTACCACCAGTTGAAGGAGAAGCTCCAAGAAATGCCTGCTTAACGTTGTGAAGGATGACATGCGTAGCAACGGTCTCACAACGGGGGATGAAGGTGGATGAAGACCACGCGAAGTGGACTAGAAAATGTAGGAAAGTAGACCCTGAACGTTGGAGTGAACGCTCCTGTCGCAACCAGATTTTAACGCTCGGGTGATGATGATGATGATAAATATTTTTAAATAAAACCTTGGTGCGGCTAATGACACGCTCGATTTGACGCGAGAGACTCACTGCTTAATCCCTGCATCATGTCTCCCATCTCATCACGTCAGCCCAAACCCTTATAGGTGACGGTAACCAATTTTGATGAGCTAGGCCGTCTGCATGTTTGCTCTCTTCGAAATATCAAAAAAATCTTAGTATAGCTCAGTCGAAATGCAAAGTTAGTAAATGTAGAACTTTTTTAAGGCGGGGGAAATGCTGTTTACGCACTATACTGGGTCCTTTGCAAGGGATTAGACCGATGTCGCATATGAGGGGATTACCTTAAGGGTAATCCGCCCATAATTGACCAGAATGTGTGGTGACTCAGAATCATTGGACGGCCAATGCCCACTAAAACCACCCTGCTCCCATGTGCCCCGCGCTTTTGAGTAGAAAGGTCTGAGACTTAGAACGTAGTTACGCCCAGTCCAACAGTAAATGTAGGATTTGCACTGACGCCAACCAACGTATTTTTATGAAAATTTTAAAGGCACATTTGACTAAACAGGTCACAGTGCTCACAAAAAACAATTATTACTTCCTCAGAAATTATCGATATCCTACAACTTTCACTTCATAGTAATTTTACAACTTTTTAAAAATAAAACTGAACAGTAAATTGCCCCCTTTCGGTTCCCACCAAAAACGCCGTGTTTTGTAGAACTGACAAACATCCTATTTTTCTTAAATATTCTACGGAATCGAAATAGAACATTTAATTGATAAGTTATTTCAAACTTAACTCAACGGTTATTGTTAAAATCAATTTTCATTCAAAGTTTTTTTAAAGCCTTTTAAATTTCAACTTTTAATTACATGTACCTATTGCTGCCACCCTTAATTTTTTACTTCACCATTGCGAAGCACCATATAGACTACACCTTCCTACCAAATTCCATCCATATGGACCTTGTAGTTACTGACAAGAATAACTGTGACGATATAGTTTTCCGTCTTAGCTAAAATGACTACGGAACCGTTAAAAACCTGAAACTGTAACTATGTTTAATCGAATAATTGCCAGTTGCGTCATCCCATTTTGTGTGATAATATTTGTTTGTAGGTATGTTACAGCCAAAGTAATAAATCCGGATATTATATATATTATCTAGCCATTATTTATAATGTCTACTCAATTTAAATAAAGCGATAATTGACACAGAATAAATCATATTAACTAGCAATTTTATATGATATCTTCGAATACTTTAATGTAATAAAACAAGTAGGTATAGGCAAATATTATAAAATTATATTTCAATTTGCCTAAGAATTAAAATAACGTTGTCATAGACAATAATTCTACGTTAATTAACATTGTTATAACGTTATAATTTATAAAGTAAATTTAAAGCTCACTAGCCATAAAACAAAATTTAAAAAAAACACAGAGAGCAATACAAGTATTTGGTATCACTATTTAAAGACTACGATAATAAAATATTTAAAATGAACTGACATGGGTCTCTAGTAATAATAGTAGTAAAGAACTGGGTCGTAATTATTATTTATTCTTACAAGTAAGGCTCCTGTGACATTTGAGTTGCACATGAGGTTTGACTTTTTACATTTACATCTGTTACCATGAGATCGCGGTGATCACGCCACGCGGCAGCGGGATGAAGAGCGGGAACGGTAGCAAGTCAGTTAGACCGTATTTATTACTTTGGCTAACTTTGATCCGCTATTATGAATAATATCCGGATAAAGTTATTAATTTATCACATTGTCTATTCAATTTTGATATTATATATAATGACCAGTCATTATATATAATAGCTATTTAATCACTATGACTGTAACAGGTATACGTCTATCAACCATTACTCGTAAGTCTCTCCATGTAGTATTAAAATTATCTATCAATCTAAATAATTTAAATAATAAATAAGATAGTCGTTAAAACTTGTATTTCACACGTATTTCTGGATGATGTTTTGGAATGATAATTATATCGATTCAACTAATTAGAAATCTATATCTATCTTTATATAATATTATAAAATTCCATGTCTGTACATTGAAGCTATTTAAAATGAAACAACTAGAATTGAGTATATATAAACGATGCATTTTTTTTTTATTTATTGTCTTTTTGTCTGTTTGTTCGGGATTCCATTTAAATCTACTAGACCGATTTCGATGCGGTTTTCGCTGATCGACAGCTTATTCTTAGACTTAAACTCTGCAGAAATCCTGCAGGAATTTTTCTGGGAATGATTTAAATTGGCCAAATTAAAAAATCTAATTCCAATATATTTGTTTGACTGACCGATAGCAACTTTAATGTAATAAAATGTGTGATATTTTTTATCCCAGGAATCCCGCAGGAATTTTTCCAAGAGCAATTTGAAGTTGTTCGGATGCATAAGAATTAGTTAAATAAGTTTATTCCGACACAGTTTCCACTAAAACGATAGCTTACATTTTTTTTAAATGCTGCGATACTTTGTGTCCCGGTAATCCCTCAGTAATTTTCCTGGGAAGGGTATAAATTAGTTATATTGCATAAATATTAGCTGATTTCAATAACAATTTCACTAGGACGATAGCTAAGTCCTTTTTTAACCGACTTCGAAAAAAGGAGGAGGTACTCAATTCGTCGGTTTTTTTTAAATGTATGTTCGCCGATTACTCCGTGATTTATGATCCGATTTACGTGATTATTGTTCGACGCGGAATAGCTTCTAATTGGTCCCCTAAAAATTTTACATAGTTTGGCCCAGTAGTTTTCATTTTATGAACATTTTTCATGAAAATAATTTTCCCTCCGTTCCATATGTACACCGATTACTCTGAGATTTATTGAATTGAATTTCAATACTGGTAAAATAACTGTAATCTACGTTACCTGTCAAGCGTGGATGAAGTCCCGGGAAAATTCTAGTTAATAAATAAATATTGGTCATATGTCAATGTTAAAATTATTATAATAATGATAAGTACAGTTTTTATCAGTATAGTATGACACTTCAAAGTGTTAAGGTGCTTTTTAAAATTATAAGATATTGAGTTGTAGCCCGGTCCAGTCATATTTACGGTATGTATAAGCTTTGAAAACTTTTTTTGCACATGCACACAACAACGATTGATTACTATGAACCTTGAGTGGTAGTGGCTTGGGTAGAGATTAGGTTAATTTTTTAAGAAATTTCCATCCCACTGTTCAATACTTAATTATTTAGAATGTTTTACACTTTCGTTACCTGCTCCTTGCTAAAACCACTATAACTCCAAGTGCATATGATGTCCATGTATGAAAAAAGAATACTTTTCCACTGTTGTACTATAACGTAAGTTTGACTGGATAGAATTCTACTCCCATATTATGTTAATCGTATTTATACAATTTCATTAATACAAATTGTATTATTAGCTGCTACAAGGTAATAAAATTTATTTAAAATGGAAAGAGATTTGAGAAATAAAATTATTGTAATTACCGGTGGAGCACAAGGATTGGGATTGAATATTGCCGAAAAATTTCTTCAAAACGATGTTAAAGTCGTAATAATACTAGATATAGCCTCAGAAAAGGGAGAGACTGCTGCATGCCATTTAAATTTGAAGTATGGTGAAGGTAAAGCGGTTTTTTTAACATGCGATGTAACAAAAGATTTGGATACAATTTCAAACAAAATTATTGGAGAATTTCATCACGTAGATGTTTTGGTAAACAACGCAGGCGTAGTAGATGAATCATCTGCGAGAAGATGTTTAGAAATTAACTCTATTGCCGTGATAGAATGGTCAGTAAAATTTAGAGAGCATATGAGGACTGATAAAGGTGGAAAAGGAGGGACCATCCTCAATATCGCTTCTGTGTATGGATTTTTGATTGATCCGTTTTTGCTTTATTATAAGGCATCAAAACACGCTACATTAGGATTCACAAAGTGCCTGGGACATGAATATCACTATAAAAAAACAAATGTGAGAGCTATTGCATTATGTCCGGGATTCACACATACTGAATTAATAACTGACAAAATGGCTTGGGAAGAAGATAACGAAGACTTCGAAGAATTTAAAAAGTCTCAGCAATGGCAAAAAGCTGATGTAGTTGGCGATGCTGTTATTAAAATCTTTAAAAAAGCAGATAGTGGTACTGCTTGGTCTATCTTGGGAGGTGGATCTATTGAACAAGTGCCTTGATGAAAAACATAATGTACCTAACCTCCTCTGTGTTAGTTTAAGATACAAATTTGTCAATAATAGATAAGTTTATATCCAATATATAAAGAATTATTTTCTGTTATTAACTTCAATGCTAGTATATTTTTGCTTGTACAGGTGTTTCAAACTATTATTAAACAAAATAATAGTTTGAAACACCAGCAAAAGCAAGCAAAAATATACTTAGGTGCAAATGTGAATTACCATAAAATGGCGGTAAAGGCTCGACGTAATTGTAGGTCTGACATATTCATACAATTTTATTATTGATAACCTTTAATGATAAAAATTTACACTTTGTTTTAGCAAACTGTAGTCAATCTTTTAGTCAAAGATTAAAACAAATAATAATGATATATATTTTAAGAATAAAAATTGTACAAATTAAATTCAAGCTGTTCTCTATTTATATGGCTTTTATTGGCCTGAATTACTTCAAATTGGGCAAGTGCGTGAAATATATACAATAAATGGTTCCGTAGAGCTTACAAACATCCGCTGTCTTCAGTTACCGATGCCTATAAACGACATTCTTCTTTTTATTGTATGAGTTAAGCAGACAGGCAGACGGCCCTGAACAGAAGCGGTTACCATCGCCTAAGGACATTTGCTCTTAGGGCAGACTGGAATCTGGCCACTAATGCCGGAACACAACTCAAGGTTGTTATGTGATTGCCATCCAGACGGGCAAATACCCTACCACCTGGCTGTGGGTTATTTTGTCGCCTCTTACAACAGGCCGGCCGGCGCGGCCGAAGGAAATTGTATTCTTCCACCTTTCCTGCAAGGATGAACTAAAGTCTGATTTCGTTCTTATTTTTTCCAGCTTGCATATATTACTGACAACAATACTATCGGTTATATAATATTTACATACGCAATAGTATTATACAAATAAATTAATAAATATTGATTTTAGAGATAATCGAGTCTCGACCAATTAAAAATCCTTATATTTATTTCCTACTTGGAATTAGAGTACTCTACATTCAAACACGATGCAAAGTCATGTCAGGTCAAAGATCTCGAGTCAAAGTGGGATAGGTCGTCGAATCTCTATCGGCTTAAAAGTGTGGACTTTGCTTTCAATACTTCCGATAGTTTCCCAACGTTACGACTCAATAATTTCGCTAGGTCAGCTACGTGAACTGTCTATCGATTTAAGAATTTTTTGTGGACATTTTGTGACAAACACCAACATATTATTACGAGTTGCCTGCAACCGCATTTTAACTCGAGTCAAGACTCGAAAATGTTGGAATTATTATAGAATTTATTAGAACTATACAAACACGTATAACAAAGGTACAAATATAACTGTACACCATCAGTCCAAACGTAATGCACGATTCAATCCCTCGCGCAAAGTCCGCCACTAACGTCTTGCTTCGCTTGTGGCTATCACTAGACTGCCCCTCCCTCCATTGGGGCATTTTTTACAGTGTGTACAAATACAATATGTCTGCTCGATCGCGTGAATTTCATAGAATCACACCAGGCTAATGACTACCATAAAATATTACAATACACAATGGGCTGTTTTTCTAATCACAAATTTTAAACATAAAGTAAATAAAAGCAGTCCAAATGTAATAAAACGTCTACAGGTATGCATGTGTGAATTTGTCTTTTGTCGGCGCTCAGTTCGTAACAACATCAAGTAAAAGATCTAATATGAGTTGATATTAGTAACATAAACATGTTATTAATTAGGTGTGAAGTAACACCCAAAGTCGATGTTTTATTGGTAGATAAATGGCCCATGATAAATAACTAATATTACGTTCCGTTTTTGGCTGATCATAAATATTGAGTGTCATAAACATACCAATAATGCAGATACTATGTTGTCAAGAGGATTTTTCGGCGTATATTGGCCGATTCTTATATTTTACCAAACGTTCATTTGCCTTACTATCGGTTAAAATTTGACATAAGCACACAAGTAATGTCAAAATTCAATTGGTTAAGTTAAGTGAATGAATAGTAAGATAGGAATCGGCCATAACCGGTGAATGCTTATATAATAGCTACTAAGCTAAACAGGTGAGTCGGGTGCTTTAACTTAGTGGTTAAAGCACCTGTTTTAGACTCCAACGACATGCGTTGACATTCTATTTGGGAGTAAACATCGCTTAGGCAGTTTTTCCGCCATGGGTAATATACATACCTATTGTTACAAGAATCACATATGCTAAAAGACCTATTAAATTGTCTACACTATAAACATGTCCTTGAGGACATAAGATTAGTATGGGATATATTTTCCACTGGAGGCACTACGAGTTTCTGCAAGGTTTGGCTGTTAAATACAGAACCGACAGAAAATTTAAAGTCGATGGCTCACTAATAGGCAAATGCATCATTGCAAGAGAGGTAACCTATAGCTAAAAGTGACAAATAATGTGACAAACTGTACCAAATACAAGAAATTAAAACAATGATTGGCTACACGAGTGCATGGTATCTAATCTAATCTAATCCAAATGTAAAACAAACAATTATAAAAAGTAATTAATAATGAAGTTAATTTATCCTAGTAATATACAATTAATATAAAACATTTATCCGTTTTAGTAGTAGTATTCGCGACAATTGGAGACATAGGAACTTGGTCTGAATCCCTTGAAGTACCTGCCAAAACTCTGAGATAAGTCCAAAACCCTTCTAAACAAAAATAAAAATTCTTGTGATATCTGGCCATGCAGCTGAGACAACTGTAATAAAGCATTGTCTTAACTTTCATATTGTGATGGTTTTCATAGTTACAATTATCTCTAAATGTATACAAAATATATACCTTGAGAATGAAATAATAATCCTGTACAGTAAGTAAAAAAGGCTTTAATTGAGAAAGACACGTGCTTATGTATTAACGTGCCATGAGTCCGTCGAATATAAAGGGCGTCGTACGGCATGCCTAATGATGGGGCTCTAATTATACCAATGAGATGTTATTTTCCAAAGGTTTTTGAGACAAAGGCTACTCATTTTCTAGCCGAGGTCAAAATAAAGATTTTGACCTCGTCGAGGGCTATTATCCTCTCCTATGCTTATTATCTTTAACGTAGGCCAAGCGGAAGATTGATTATACGAACAACTTAGATCTTTTTATTTTCGTATTTCTTCTTGCAAACTAATTTAGTGGTACTTATGTATTTATTTATTTTTTTGCGTGAGGCACGTATATGCTTATAGAATTATTTGTATAGGTATGTACAGTGGCGGTATGAAAAAGCTTATTAGGAAATTATTTAAAACCATATTTATGAATTTTTACGTGAAACTCAAAACAAAGAGGGTCTTGGCATATACTACGAGTGGTCACCAAGGAGGGCGGGGAGGGGGCTAATAATTAAAAAAAAATGGGTCACGTGGTCACGGAATAGGGTACGTTTCCTTATCATCTCCTTTAAATTTGCTTAAATGGTTTACTTCCCATTTTAAGTAAAATTGGCCTAACTACCTATATAGCTAAAACAATTTATATAGTTAAATTGAAACACGATTGAAAGTTTCAGTTCACTACACGATAAAACTTCGTTTAAACAGCAGAACGATGAAACTTATTTAAACACCGAGTTTAGATAGTAGACTAAAGTTTAATATTGTTACTCTAAACCAGTGGTTTTTCAACCTGTGGGTCGCGACCCCTAGGGGGGTCGCAGAACCTTGCACGGGGGTCGCGAGAAAAAGGGAAAAGGCAAATTTACATTTTTACCTCATACTTAGTTAGGTACTTTCTAAGATTAGCAGCTTTTTGCAGGGTGTAAGTATATAAGGCCCGAATAATGAACATGAGTAACAAAATAGAGAAAAACGTAGTCTTTTAAATTTCTAACTTTTTGTCTGTCTATGACCCAAGGGGGTCGCCAAAATTTTTCAACCTGTAAAGGGGTCGCATATTCAAAAAGATTGAAAAGCACTGCTCTAAACAATAAATATAGTAGATCGATATACGAGTAGACTGAAACAAAGTAGCACATTTGGCACGTGTCGAAAACACAAATGAAAATCAATAACCAAGTATCAATGGTTTTTATTTGTCGTCCTAATTTTTCTTGTTTTTTGCCTCGTGCTTGGAACTTAAACGCTAATCTTATTACGATCAATGAGCCCGCCACGAGTAAGTAATTTGAGGTTATTTAATAGCTCCTCGAATTTATAAGAAGTAACAAACAACCTAATCATAATAGAGGCACGAGTCGAAAAGTGTTTGAGTATCTGTTTTGAAATAAGGACATAAAAGTAATATTTCATAATTCATGTTATAATTTTTTTGTACAAAATGCATGGAAACAGAAATGGTTTACGATCAATCGATCGTAATTATTCCAGTATTTTTTTTGTAAAAATTTACATAGATATTAAATATTATGTACGACATGATCATATGACTACTGGTGAAAAGCATGCCTAAAAGATTCGCTAATAGGGAAGCTGACAATAACGTGATAGCCTGATAAGAGTAGATTGTGTACGAGCGTACCTACTTATGTATGACGTCATAAGTAGGTACAAGTAAAAGGTAACATGAAAGGTACAAGTAAAAGGGAACACAGTGCATTAATTATTACTCTAAATATTATTATAAAAGTAAAAGTATTTGATATTTTTAGGGTTAGGTTAGATGTTAGATGATAAGATGTTTTCTGGACGCCTGTTCTGTATGTATATGTGTCTGCAACCCTTTGCCCACTGTAGACTGAAATATAAGTTTTCTCCATGGATAGAAATGTTTTTTTTTCTATAAGAAATACGAAATTTTATGGTGATGATAGAAAAGCGAGTAAGTACGGAAACTTGTGGGTCGGCGTCCCTGTTTACTCGTCTGTCAACAAAGTACGTGAACTATCAGAAGCGAATAATTCGTGAAGCCATAAATACGCGCGCATTTCTAACAGCCTCATGAATTTACTCGTGTGTAAAATATATACTGGCATTGTGGCTTAAACTAAAAAAAATTAGAGTCGATCTGCTGCTCACACGATGCTTTTTAATTTTAATTTATTTGAAAATTTTAAATTCCTAAGTTTTAATTACAATTAAAGGGAATTATAATTAAAACTGCAATTTGGGAGCTATAACTCCCAAATGGCATAAATATGTAAGTTCTATCTAAAGGCTCATATTTGAGCTAATTACCAACTTTCATTTTCAGGGCAGTGACCCAGTCATTGTAACATGCAACAAAACTTCAAAAAAATTCGAAATAAGGCGCGTTTTCACGTAGCGTCCCTTTTTCCAAATAAGCGAATAACACCCGACTTTTAGTCATCGTCGCATACTCAACCATTCGAATCGAGAATACTTAGTATCCCAGCGCTGACAAGACAAATTTTCCTGCATTTTATAACTAAATTAATGCTTATACCGCGATGCTTATAGATAGGTTATCTGTGCAGAAACGGAGAAAGAATACAATTTCCTGCAGCCGGGCGGCCTGTTGTAAAAGGCGACAAAACAACCCACAGCCAGGTGGCAGGGTATTTGCTCGACTGGATGGCGACCACCCCTGGTCTAGAGTATGCCGCCATAACAACCTTGTGCTGTGTTTTGGCATTAGTGACAAGGTTCTAGTCTCGCTTAAGAGAGCAGCAGCGCATTTGTAGCACCTTTGGTGTTGCAAATTTCCATAGGCGATGGTAACCGCTTTCCATCAAATGGGCCGTCTGCCTGTCTGCTAAACACCTGCAATAAAAAAAATACTTTTAAGTGTTTATACACGTATTTTGATTTCCTTGGTTAATGTGGATATAGGGGTCTACTTTAATAAGTTCCTCTGTAAATATGAGTTGAAGTATGGAAGTCCAGTTGTAAATATTAAAATATAGAACAAAAAAACATAATATCTAACTGAGTGAAAAATAGTAGATTGTTACACGAGAGGTGAAAGTAACTTATTTAAGTATGAGATAATTTGATGCACGAGCATAGCGAAGGCGCTAACGTTTGAATTCCTAAACAGGCCTTTGAACCGAGGTTAACTCTGCTTTTCATTTCTAATATGAGGATAGTAAAAAAACTGATTCATTAAACAAACAAATACTTCGCTAATGAAATCAGCCGTTAAACCCATATCTAAATCTGATGAACTCATTTAATACATCACATGATGACATGATCACATGAAACGTTATGTGAATTTCCTTTTCTGTGGCATTCTACCAGTCAGTTTTTTGTCACTGTTGATATTTAGCTAAAATTTATGTAAATTAAATAATAATTTTTAAGTGTAAAATGTTACAAAATTCTTGATATTTTATATTACAATTTATGACGTGATGAACAGTGGCTGTAAAAAAAGTTGGGACATGATTTGCACGTATTATTTATGGTTCACATAGTTTTAATTTTTTAACAGCTGGGAAAATCGTTTCCCAGGGACGGAATTACTGTTTTCATCTCTACGATCAAACTCTTCAAGCGTACTTCCAGAGTACAAGAAATGAAAAACTTTTATTAGATCTAAAGTCTGTAAAGTTTCAATCTGACGGCGAACACTACCCCATTAACCCCATTAATGGCAAATATTGGCGATCTAACGAAAAGTAATTCTTTATTAAAATTTAAAGGATTTTCTTATTAGTAAAAGTGAGATTTTTAAGTAATATTTATTTATTAATCATCACACTTGATATTAAGGAAGTCGGAAATTAAAAATTTTGGTCTTTGCAAGTAATGTACTTGGAGTATTTGCAAGTAAGTTAATATTCATTTCCTTGCTCTGAGTATCCATTAACTGCTCTTATTATACGCATATATTATGTAGATAAACATAAAGGTAATTTCTAACGTTTGTGGCGTCATTTATAAAACTTGAATATATTCTCTTTGGTTAAATGTATAAAAAGTTGTCATGAATGTCAATTAGAGATCCAATAACCTCTCAATAAAATTTAAAATATTGAAATTGATACAGTTTTATGTTGTACTTTATTCTTATAGTGGTTCCTTCAAATACAACGCGGAGGATGCACTTAATAGCACAAAATATACTTTTCATGGATAAGGGATGCAACGGCCCCAACCATTAAAACCTGAAAGCACCGATTGTGATATACCAGTACTTCTGGATGCAGCATTATCGCAGCCAGAAAACGAAGAACTATTTTATACTGCCAGTGTGCATTTTTTAAGAAAACATTTAGAAGGTAAATCGAACAATCCCCAATCCAAACAAGATTACGCCAGTACTACACAAAGCTGTTACAGTCTGTCCAATCGGTCATTTAATAATCAATGTACAGATAATTTATCAAAATCAAGATCCAGTCTACAAGTAAAAGATTCCGAAACAGCTGTGAAATCATCGTTATCAATGCATCAAGTTTTGCCATTTCCTAAATCTAACAAAGAGGGATTTTTCACTAGATTAAAAAGTACAGTCCGTAAGTGCAGCAGCTATTTAAAAATATTTGATTTTGATGATAACCAAAACACTAGACTTAAAGAAGAATCTGAAAGTCTTAGTCCCATTTCGAATTTTAAATTACCACACTGTGAACGACCATGTAGAGTAACCCTTTCACCATCTCTGGTGAAAATATGTGAAGAAAGATCTGACGAATGTATTAAAACCAAGAATATTACAGATTCTAGTAACACATGTAATGATTTAGACAATTTTAGATTTGTACACAGCAAGAGATTTAACCGCAAGTAATTCTGCAGTACCGTAATATTAAATATATTTACCTCATGTGTTTATTAATATAATATTGTTAGAAACGTTACATAATATAGATATTTTATTACGAGATTTATTAGAGTAGTGAACTTGTTAGATATTCTAGCTGTTTCTAAGTGGTTTGTATCGATAATGTCAACGAAGCCTTACGAGTGAGTCTTCATCAGCGATCGCAAATTCTCGCGAGGGGCGCGTCTTGTGACGTAAGCTTATGACCGCGGGCGTTGCTCCTCTTTTCTAGGCCAAAATTCAAAATATATAATTCAATTCTTTTTGAAGTATATTTAATGTAGAAATTATACTTATGGATAAGGCATATTTCGCTAGACGCTTTATCTTATAGAAATCTCCAATTTTTGTAGAGGTAGTAGCAGGTCCAGCAGACGTTGTCTTGCCCCAAAAAGATTATTTGTGGACTTTGAATATTTTTAAAATGGACTATAAATTGAATTTATAAGACGTATTTACCATAGGTCTTCGAAGTCTCGAAAATAGAAAACAAACATAGTTGTTTGTTATCTGTATTTTTTCTGGAAATTTTCATTCAAATTTACTGTTTCCAAAAATATCGAGCCAGTAAAAGTCTGATTTATTTAAATCGTGACACCTAAATAATTGTCTTATTAATCATTAAAATGATGACGTGTAAGATATGAAACACCTTATAAATAAAATTGGACGTTTTAACGAGGTGACAACATCGACCCAGAATATATATTTTTGAAGTTATTCACCTTTAAATATATTTTTGATACAACTCATTAAATTTAAATAAATTCCCATTACGTAACTAATACTCATTAAATTCTCTTGCAAAGATCTAATTGTAGTAATGTATACATAATTTTATGCTGCGCCCACATCTGTATCTGCGTAACGTAATTAGTGTGTTTTTATAAAGTCTAGTAAGCCCCCCTATTTCTCTTGACATAGTCAAGGACTATGTGAACAATTATTTGTAATAGTATATATAAGAAAATAGATTAGAGTTAATAACACTTTATTGCTTACCTAAATAAACATTTACAAAAACAAAATGCATAGATACAATATTTCTAGAACACTAGAACTGCGTATTATATTATATGTTATGACGACTGAATGTGTATATTTATATCTATAATGAATATTATGTGTACCATGCTATCGTATTGGTGGCAACTGTAATGATAGCGATGTTTTTATGATAATAAATAAATAAAAATAAATAAATTTCTTGGCAAAACAACAGGCGGCCTTATCGCTGAAAGCGATCTCTTCCAGAAAACCTAGCTTAAAATAAATTCTTAACCTTTTGAAAGTGGTGTCACATTGGTATTGGTAGACCATAGGCGATAGTAACCACTTTCTTCTGAACTCATACAATAAAAAATAGGGGGAGGGGGAAGAGGGTCATAGGAACTCTCACTCATCGCACAATCACGATGAGTACAAGACTAACCGTTTCACGCCGTTATTCTATGAGGGCATGGTATCACATCAATCGAGCCAGTCCTAAGAATCTGTAATCAAGATTCATAGTACATAGCATATATAATTATGCATTTACCCATGCATTAAGTAATTGCTACTTTGGGCCCAAGTTATTTCTTTTTTTTTACACATAGCTTGATAATATTGATCAGATAACGCAACAACAAAGCGTATCTACTAATGGCCGATTCTTGTATCTTACTATTTTTTGTTAAAAGTTGACATTTCTTATATGGAGCTTATGTCAAATTTAACCGAGAGTAAGGGAAATGAACGGTTAGTAAGATATAGGACGGCCCATAAGTGATACAGGTATGGACGCACGTTTAAATCTTTAAAATACCTTATAATATAATATAAGGATAATTCGTTTTAAATATTTTATTTTTATGAAAATTACACATGATATTCAGTTACTTAGAAAGGTCCTTCGGTAGGCTTTTACTTTGTTAAAGAGAAATGAAATAACAGAGTTTATTGACTCCGCAATACTGAGAATATTTTCCGTCGCAAATATTCAAAGGGATTAGAATATGAGTTGGCATTGAATCTGTCAAGTGTAAAGATTGTAATTAATATTAAGAGTAAAATATATATTAAACTTCTCGTTATATTAATATACTTGAAATATTGAGTGATAAATAACTTTAAGGTTATTCACCTCTCAATATTCTAACTCATATAAGCACAAGCCACTTCTTCCTTTTTCTTCGGATTCTTTGTCGGAATCCATATAACACTTGCCACCACCGGTTATAACCGGCGTAGACGCTGGAATAAGCCAGTGTAAGCGCGTTCGACTTTTTGAAGCGTGAAATAAAAGCGCGCTTGTAAGCGCGTATGCCGAATAGATCGTAAACGCGCTCGGAAAAGCCAGTTTTCCCAACGGAATTTTCAGACTATCGTTTTGTACAATTGTATAAGCTAGTTTTTTGAAACGCGTGTAGGCGCGTCGCGCATCCCGTACGAGCGTTGACGCGCGCTTATAAGCACATGTAAGCGCAAATCGCGAGAAATACTAGTATCTCCCCGCTAGCCCATATCGCCACCACCGATTTGAGCAAACATACCTTAATAAGCCCGTGTATGCACGTTCACCTTTTTGAAGCGCGTATATAAAAACGCTAGTCTGAAAGTGCCCTAAGATCAGTGCCGTAAATAGGACGGTGCCACCGGTGCCCAGGCACAGGGCGTAGACTCTGGGGGTCGCAAGAATGGCCAGACCAGGCAGCACTATTATTGTTCGGTTTGCTCCTGATAAGTTCCCGCTGCGCCCCTAGTGCTCGATTCCAACACATACATACCTACTTGCCAGTATCATCAAAAAGTCTGGTAAATTAGAGAAAACGTCGCGGTCGTTATTTGGGCAGCGCACGAGCGAAATTGTGGTCTAGTTCTTTAAAAGAATTGATTTTACTTTGAAAATATTAGATAATTGGTCCACCAACATCAAGGTCCTTGTGAGTTATTTTATCACCCTGAATGAAATAAAGTAGGCCTATACATAAAATTGCTCTAGGTATAGGTACCCTTAATATCTGGAAAAAAACACGGGCGCAGTTATAGAAGCTCGCATAGGGGCATAAAAAGCCATTTACGGCACTGCCTAAGATATGCGAGTCCCGCCACCCCGTACGTTTTAATACCGACCGTATATTTATACGAGAGTGCTTCATGTTCATCTTACGTTTGCCTCTGACACATATACCTAACACTACAACGTGTGTAATGTGCTTACGTTCTAACTAATTAAATGACGCATTTGCCGCTCAATCCTTTGCCTTTGCCGCTGAAAGCAATCAATACAGTACAACGCAATAAAATACTAATAATGCATAATTAATTATATTTATTTCGAAAAAAAATCTAAACCCAATGATTCTTAAATAAAGCCATTGTACTTACTCATGCAATTCTTATTACATGTATGTGCACAAAATTATGGAGTAAACTACATAAAATACTTTTGCAAAAATTATTCACAATTTAAATAAAGGTACTGGATTTAATTTATGTATTTTTCATCTAAACACGTGCACAAATATTTTAAAAAAACTAAATAAAATAGACAAAAACCTTCAGAAAAAGTAATCTAAAACCTTATTATTAACTAAGCTAACTTATGTTTAAATAAAAATGTTGTATGTATTAATTTACGCAATGACTAATTAATATACGTGGACATGTTTTTGGAGTAAACTACAAAAAATAAACTTTTGCGAAACTTATTTATTATCTTATATTTAAATAAAACATTGCAGTTTACGAATTGCCCATATACACTTTTTAAACATGCGCACAAACTTTGGAGAAAACAAAATTAAATAGAAAAAATTATATTCAAAAACTAAAACTAAAAATTTAGTATCTTATATTTAAATAAAGGCACTAATTTATTTAATTTAAGCAGTTCCCGTTTAAACGTGTGCACAAATACTTGAAAAAAAAACAAATAGAAAAAGAACATTTCTAAAACTTATTTATTTAATATATTATATTTAAATAAAGGTACTGCACTTAATAATATAGAGGCAATTCATTTAAATGAAATAATAATTACTTTTATAAAACTTATTTATTTAGTATCTTATATTTAAATAAAGGCACTGCACTTAATAATATAGTGGCAATTCATTTCGATTGTTTAATCATTTATCACAGGCTTTTGACGAAAATCATATTATTAAAGTCTAAAAACTAAGTAATTAAAATATAACATTTAAAAGTAAATACTAAATTACGAAAAATCTTAAAATAAATTAAAATAAGGTTTGCGACTACACCCAGCTCGGGCTACGTTTTTAAATGTTACGAAAAGAACGAGATACAAGTTTTACATTGTGAAATGTAAAACTCGTATCTCATTCTCTCGCAGGCTTAGTGCTATAGATTTATCTGTTTATCTCTTTTTAATGTCGCTTTTTCGTTTCATCGAGTTTTTAAATCACAACGATTCTAAATAAAATTCCCTTCAAAAAATATTAACCCTGAATATTTTAAAGTTTTTACGACCGTCACAAATGGCTATCACTTTTACCAGTTTTAAGAGCGATTTTGTTTTTATATACATATAACGCGACAAATATGAGTCATTTTGTGACCTCGGGTAATGAAAAGTGGCCGATAAGTTGATACCGCATTTAACACTGTTAAAAATAATTTTAATGGCGTAAAAAAAAGAAAAATATGAATGGATCTTGTAATCAGGTATACTAGGCGTAATTCATGTCATTTACACTTTGAACGAAAACTAAAGTGAATTCTCAGAACAATAACTAAGTATTACTTATCCAAGAGATTCCGAGAATAGTTATTTTATTGAGGTTTCAATTCATTGTCTAGACCAGTGTTTTTTAATCTGTAGATCGCGACCCCTAGGGGGGTCGCAGAGCCTTGCTTGGGGGGTCACCAGCAAAAGGGAAAAGGCAATTTTAATTTCTATCTCGTACTTAAAACTAGGTACTTTCCTAGCTCAGCAACTTTTTGCAGCGTATAAGGCCCTAATAATAAATATGAGTAACATAAAAAATAAAAACTTCGTTTAAAAAAACCGACTTCAAAAACTAAAAAGTATAAAATAACTTATTTCTAAAGGTTTTATGATTGATATATATTATCTAAAACATCTTAAAGTAGGTGCTTAGTAATTTTCAAAATACAGTAATTTTTATGTTTTACTTTGCACCGACTTCAAGATGTTTTAGATAATATATATTAATAATAATAGCTTTAGAAATAAGTTATTTTATACTCTTTAGTTTTTGAAGTCGGTTTTTTTAAACGAAGTTTTTATTAGTTACTTTTTAGTGTCTAGCTATGTATGGGTGGAATTACAAATGGTGCCGCGCTTCTTAAAAAATATAGGTCCCAAGAAACGGGAACAAAAAAAGTTCGTAAACTACTGGGCCAAACTATGCCAAATTGTTAGGGGACCAAATGGCAGCTATTCCGCGTCGAACAAAAAAAGAATCACGTAAATCGAATCATAAATCTCAGAGTAATCGGTGAACACACATAAAAAAAACAAAAATTAACAAAAAAAAGATCCCGACGTATTGAGAACCTCCTTCTTTTATTGAAGTCGGTTAAAAAATATAGAAATACTTCTTTGGCGTAACAAGCTAAAAATCTTTTCAAAAATTTTATCTTTCGCCTTATTCTACGTTTGTAGAAAAAAACGACACTAACAATAGAAAAACTAGAATGTTGTTGATTATAGCTAACTTCAGGGTGTCGGTTTTTCGTGACGGTGTGCGCGCGCATATTAAAAATTTACTCATCATTTTTCCCTAACGCGCCAAAAGAAGTATAACTCCAAAAACATAAACCGTAGTCTTTTAAATTACTAACTTTTTGTCTGTCTGTGACCCAAGGGGTCACCAAAATTTTTCAACGTCTAAAGGGATCGCGTATTCAAAAAGATTGAAAAGCACTGGTTTAGATGATGTACGCACATACATACAGGCCTATTCCCCATAGGAGTAGGCAGAGACTATGGATCACCACTTGCGACGATACTGACAAACGACTTTCGCTTCATCTATTTTCATTAACCTCACAAAATACATGCAGATTTATTTATTTTCTTGTAAAATATTAATAATTCTAACAGTAAAGCATTTTCCTTAAATTATACTTCACTCTTATCCTTATTTAGGCAATAACTAATGAATAGAAACAAAGACATCGTCAAATAACAAAACTGTAGTTCTAACTAGTCTTTATTAATAACCTATAACTCATTGAATATGTATATTTAATCTTAACAAAGAAAAATTTGAAAGCGTAATATCTGAAAGCCTGAAACTATCATCACTATACACTGCCCCACAATCTATGTATTTTTATTGTAGACTTTACTGAGAACCTATCACACTTTCAGCTTTGAGATAGTAATTTCATTTTTTTTTCTAGATGTGTTATCTATCATAAAAATATTATTTTATACAATTAAAAAAAAGAAATACCAATTTTTATAAATTAGAATTTTTATTGTATCGATTAATTGTATTCCTAAAACCATCTGTCAAAAATTATAAAACCAATAAGACATGTATAATATCAATTAAACTATTACTACAAACGCCATCTGTTCGAAAACTAAAAAACTAATATCGATGTAAACATGTAAACAGAATGTTATTTAGTTGAAAACACGCCGTTTTTTGTTTGTTAACCACAAATAAATAATCAGTACTTAATTAATTATTAATAAAACTACGTTTTAACGGTTTTAAGCGCGGTAATTTATTTAATTTTGGTTTATCCGACGTTTCGGCCGCTTTTCAGTGGCCGTGGTCACGAAAGACAAAGATGACATTTGTCAAACGTGTATTGTCAAAGTTTTTATTCAGCCTACCGCCAACTTGTTCATTTTAATTATTTAGATTTAAATTTTGTTTATGGATATTATTTACTCTATGGGAGCCTAATCTAATTTACCACCGCTTCACAACATGTTGTGGCTTGAAGAGAAGAAGCGGCGCAAGAAACTCTTCAGCAAACATGCCTAGTTCAAATTTTTTTTTATATAATATTAAAATGAGTGGAAGGAAAAAATAAAAGAAATTATCAGTCAAGTTGGTTTGTTTCGTTGCACGCAGAAAGAGCTCACAGTGTCTTGAGGTCTGGCAGTTGGTTTTTGCTGGGTTTGGGTCTTAATAGTTTTGATGATTGGATCCCAAACAGGTGGTACATGCCAACCATCTTCTCTATTGAAATTTGGGTGTTTTTTTATTTCAATAGCCTCACGAATCATTCTTGGTATGAAACGTTTCTCTTTCGCGAGGATTTGTGGGTTATCGAATCTGATGTAATGGTTGGGTTTATCCAGCGTGTGTTCACTGATCGCAGAATTATTATAAATTAATTAAGTATTACTAGATAGAAAACTTTGCGAGCCCTCCTAAAGCACCGCTTTTTGCTAGTAATCTTACACTTATATAATAGTCGTGTATATAATATTTTGTTATAGAATATCTATGACATAAGTCGATATAATATAAAAAATCCAAAACAATTACTTAACAAATACAATTATAATGAACTGTGTCTTTTGTCAACGATTTGGTCCCATATCATGTCTATCGCGCATTTTCGCTGAAAGGATGAGCGGCACCCTTAATCTATACATAGGCCTACAATAGAAAAGGAATCCACGTTTGTTTCTATTATTGTAAAACTCCAAATATATTTAGGGCGGGCAATGTCGAGAGCCTTATCCCAGCTTAGATCATAAATCCTTACTGTTTTAAATGGGGTTTTATCACTTTGTAATAATATGAACTCATTCTATGTAACATGTAAATTCTACTTATTTAAACTACTTATATTTGTACATAGCAACGAGAACTAAGATAACACTCTCGCGTTTCTAGAAAGGAGGAGTCTTTATAGGAATCAAATTCGGAATGTCTTCAATAGTGTATGAATTGAACGAGCAAATCAACTACACGTTCGCTTCACGCGGTGTCGCAGCTATTTTACTATAACTACGTTCACTTATCTTCACACTGGAAATATGATGTTCCCTGGTGTGTTAACGCTTTTAGAAAAGAATTGGCATGGAATTCTTCTCTTTATAGGACTATGCGTTCTTATACCTAAATACTTTATAACTAAGAGCCGCTTGCATAACGATCGACTTTAAATAAAATTAGTTAATCACATTAAACTGCCTAAATACGTTTTGACAAAACGTATTGACAGTTCTTTAAACAAATTTAGAGGCGAATTTTGCGTTGTGCAAGACGCTAATTGTATTTTAGGGTGTTAAATACGTTGTGTGTTACTTAAATAAATTTCAGGAACCTTATGCAAGCGGCCCTAAATCTTAATTCATTAATTATAGTCAACACTTAAGAAATTAACACATTACACAAGTCACGTAATTATAAAGTTTAAGTTTTTTTTTTACCAAATATTTACATTAACAATACTAAATTTGCGATAGCACTTATAGCAATGCCTAAATATGGTGCTATTTCTCCGGTTCAATAGTATTTTATTTGGTGAAAACTTTTACTTATACTGGTAAATAATACATCCGGTGGCTATCGCCAAAACAAACGAATCTCATTAAAATCAATTCATATCTAAAGTCATAAAGAAGGCACATAAAACCTACAAGATAAATTGAAATGGTGGATGTTGCCAGTTAAGAATTGGAGCTATTTTCCAAAATTTTGGAAAACTTTTGTTTCTTGATATTAAAAACATGAGTTTTAGTTTATAAAACATTTTTCAATACGAATAACAATTTATAATCGAATATAGAATAGAGAGCCGCAGCTCCCTTTTACGCATAAAATAATAGCCTTTTGTACGTGGTTTAGCTGCTCTAAAGCTTAGATTCGTACCCCGCAGAAAATGACGTATATCTAGCTGCACTCCGTGGTTCATACTTTTATGTTTATACATTACTTTGTTCCTTCTTAATGAGCTTGAAAAATAACTGATTGTCATGAAAATTACTACATGATAAATTGGAAATGTTAGGAATAATTCAATCTTATATTTCGGGAAATTCTATCGATTCCGTAGGATAAAGGATTAAAAATTTACGCGAATAAAGCTGTGCGAAAAGCTATACATAGTATACTAAAACAAACATAATTATAATCGAAATCCAAACAATGAATTCAATTACAAATACATACATACATACATAACTTCACGCCAGGTCCCTTGCGGGGTAGGCACGAACAACAGAGCGCCATTTAGGCTTATTCTTCTTCCTCACTTGCTTCTTTGACATTCATAGCTCTTGTCATGCACGCTCGTCGGTTCTTAAGGCTCCTGACATCACCTTCTGCTAGTACATGATCAATTTGATCATGGAAGGTGTGTCGTGGCCTTCCGCGACTTCTGCATCCATCCACTTTTGCATTGTATATCTGTTTAGTCATTCTTCCATCATTCATTCTTTCCACATGCCCGAACCACCGGAGCATTCCTTTCCTTACCTTCACCCCGACACTCTCTTTCAGACCAACTCTCTTTCTTACTTCGGTATTACAAACGCGGTCCGCGAGCGTCACTCCGCAGAATTTGCGCAGTGCTCGCATCTCGACCGCGTTTACTCTACTTTCATGCTCTCTCTTCCATACGTGAGCGTAGGTACCAGCACCGCGTTGTGTATGGCAAGCTGGGCCTTCTGACTGAGGTTCTTAGCGCCTAGAAGTTTACCTATATTACAAATAATATAAACTAATTATGACATAATGAAAAACAATAAACATACTTAATTCCTTAGAATAGTTTTATACCCTCATCTTTCAACTGCCTCAAGACCTCGGGAGAAACCTCATTATCACGGAGTTTGTAGCCGCATTTGATCATTTCTTTGGCGACCTCCTTATTCTTCTTTAGGGATTCCAACCATATTGTATAAGAATAATCTGGCCATATGCCACCGTACCTTTTGGGTAAATGATCCGGGTGGATGTGTTTGTGAAGAGAGGTGACGTCATAACCGTGGAAGAATATTCTCGAACGCATTACGGAGTTGAGGAAAGGCCTGAAGATGTTGTAAATTTTATCGAAGATCCAGGAGTGGTTGATCACGTGGATCGCGTGAGTATTCGCCGGGAAGCAGGACTGAAAATGGATACAGTAAAAAGTTGAAATACTTAATCAAAATTACACAAAAAAAATCTATAATATTATAAAGGAGAATGTGTTACGTATTCGTGTTGTGTGAGCCATACGAATAAAGGGGTTTGTCCACACGAACACCTAACAAAATGTGAGTTTATTTGTTTGTTGTTTACATATTCACGCATACTACCCAACAGATCGTCATGAAATTTTGCATATACATACTTTGTCAAAAGTAAGAAAAGGACATAGGGTACCTTTTATTGTGAAAAAGTAAAAAAATTGCACTCCAATCGTGTTTTATAGACGCTTCATTTAACTCATATTCTGACTTTTAATACTATGTGGAGTAGTCCTGTCATCTGGACAAAAAGCATACACTGCTAGAAGACTTTCAACAAGCATTACGAAATACTTTCGTTTTCAAGCCTACGAAGCATACTGAATACTGCCCATCCCAACTAAATTCTCCTATTAGCAGTTTCCTCGAAACTGTACTTCCTACCTTTATCGGAACGGAAACTCGGATATAGACATGTTCTTGCATAATTTTAACCAAAACCACAGACATAACTTGTAATATTAGTAAGCTGAACTTACAATGGCCCGGTAAGCTCTATTTGCGGACTGATATAGTCAATAGAGCAAATTATTCCTAGAGCGGAGGTCGCTTTCTTGCGGCTTTAATTCAAGGAGACCGTTTCATGTCCTATATTCTCTAGAATAGCTCTAATAATAATTTATTTTATTAGTGGGAAAATTGAGATTCTGCTTGATTGTGAAATGTAATTAACATACAAACTCATGTTCATATCTGCTTTACATTTTTTTAAGCTTTAAAACCAAATTTGACAAATGAGGTTGAGTTACAGTATTTTGCTGTGTCAATATTTAATCCAAAATCATCCGACACTTTATATTTTACTCACCACTAAAAGCTTCACTATCTTCGAGGCAACTGAAGGTGTGACCTGCCACGCATGTTGTGTGCTGAGATCCTCCAGGTCAAACAACGCCACACCACCAAGAATCTGGTTTTGCGGCTCCAGCAGACCCAACTCTAATGACAGGACAGTGGCTTTGAATAATTCTTCTACTGATATAGCTTTTGGATCCCAACATCCTATAAATAAATATGTTTAATTTTGTATTATTAAAATATTGCAACTACCTACATCATTGGCACCAGAATGCTTGATAAATTTTGAATCGCTCTCAACTACTTGGCCATTGTTTGTCCTAACTAGTAGCGACTGATTTTATGATATTTACTAGAGTTTGCCCCGTGGGTACACCGCATGTCAAACCCTAGACAGTAGCTTATTTCACTTATGTAAAAACTTAATTCCGTTTTTTACTTATAATATTACAAGATTGTAAAAGTGTAAAGTCATTTGTTTTTTGTCTGTTTATTTGGGATTCACATAAAAAATACTGGATCGCGGTTTTCGCTGTTCGCGGTAGTAATTTATCGGATTCAAATCTGCAGTACTTTATATCCAGACAATCAAAGAAGAAAATTTTCTTGGGAGCGGTTGAAACGGCCAGGTTGAAAAAAAATGATTAAGATACTAAATATTTCAAACCCAAAAAAATAATTAACCGACTTCTTTCTACAACATCTTAAAGGCGGTGCTAAGTAAAAGATAATGAACGACAACAAAGTTACAAATTTTTTATGTTTTACTTGGCACCGACTTCAAGATGTTATAGAAAGAATTCAGTTAAATATTTATTTTATGGTTTTTACCGTGGAGTCGGTTTTGTTTTTCTTTAAAAAATATATTTTTACTTTTTAGTTGCGCACATACTTCAATAGCTTTAGAAATAATATATTAAACACCATACTTTTCTGTTGGGTGTATATGCTCTTCAACATGGGTTGGTCTCGATTTCAATACGATCCACAAATCCTGACTTGGTGACAATGGGACCATCTCGGGAGTTATAATAAACAATTTGAAAATCGGTCCACTATTAACGGATAAATCGCGTAATATACCTACAAAATGCGTAACATGTCTACAAAAAAATAAGCGCCTGGAGAAAGTGTAATATTGGCACGCGTATACAAACTTTTTTTTAATGTAAGCTTTTTGCGCTTGTAATAAGGGTTACTCTCTATTTCTCTAGGATCCAGTCATCAGGTCCTGACTTGGTGACTATAGAATCGCCTCGGTAATATTATTTACGAACTAAGAAAAATACTTAAAAATCGATCCACAATTGACGGAGAAATCGCGTAATATGGATTTAAAAAAATTAAACGCCTCTAGAAAATACCTACACGCATATGCCATCTTTTTTCCATTAATTTAGGCGCACCGGTTCTTTAGTAAGGTTTATTCTCGATTTCTAGAGAATTTAAATGGCACTCGACACAGAGCTTAGCAGGCTTATATCCCGATTCAACACCTAGGATTCGTTTTATCCCGATAAATGATGTCGTTTCCATAAAATAAATATTTTAGCTCAATAAATGCAATTGCGTTTTTTTTTCAATTCACTAACAAATACCTACATTTACATACATAATTTCTCAAATCAGGTTTCGATTCATCTCTGATTTCCTGGACAGTTGTTTTGACTGTATCTTCTTAGTTTTTTTGGTATTATTGTATATATATGTAAAAACTGAATTAAGTTTTTGTGTAAGTGAAATAAAGCTATTGCCTGTTCTCACACGTGGCTTAGCCGCGGGGCAAACTAGTAAAGTATAAAGTATGAATTTACTATTAATTACATACTCTACAATTCATAACTTAATTTATTATTTACGCAATTATTAAGTATATTTTATGCGAACAATTAATTTGAAATTACTTTCAACTTAATTGTCTATTAAATTCTGTGCCACAATCACAGTTTAAAGTAGCTTAAATAATTCGGTCAGCTATATCATGTAGGCCTATCAAATTCTGCTGCAGGACATAAGTCCCCTTCCTAATGTACCATGATCAAACCGCCTTTAGTAATTTGAGGTTCCATCCTCCGCTAATTGATTGCATGTCACCAAAATTTTTATCCTCACCTACTCTCCACAACAAGAGTCTTCTTCCATCTTGATCCTTATAAGGGGGCACGGTTATAACGTTGGCATCGCCAATAGCATGTAAATCCATAGGATATATATCAAACAGCTCAGGGTAGTCTTCTCTGAACTGGTAGTAGTTAGCCATCTGGAAAATTGTAGTAAATATCTATTATTATCTCGGCTTATGCAAATAAAAGTTGAGTGGTTAGACGCCTTTCTATAATACATAGCAATTTGAATGTATAAGTAGATGTTACGAGTCGTTTATGCATAAACTGTAATATGTAGCTTCTGTGCTTGAGCGATTCTGTTAGATGTTGATAATTATTATTGTTAATTTTACAGAGAAATTCTCGTTTTACTATTTGTGTATAATTTTTTTTTGAGAAATTTAGTAGATCCTAGTAGACTCTAAGAAGTAAGCCAATAGTAATAAGAAATAAAGAAAGGAATTGGGAGTTATGACTAAATTGTAACTCCTGATTTCCAAATCTCTTTCGTATCACGATCGGTATGCCATAATTAAATATACGTATGTATACCTCCTATATAGGTATATGTGTTTTAGATGATTTATTTTACTATAAAATTTTCAAATATGTATATTTATTATTCTTCTACATGATTCACTAATGGCAGACCTTTTGCATGAAAGGAGTCATAAGCTAGTAAACAAAGTCATACCAATCTATGTGCTCTCTGCGGGATGAAATTTCGCGCACGAAGAAATCTAATAAGAAATTCGTCATCCATACGATGCGGCGTACATTCACCGCGTTCTGAAACACGAAAATAATTTGTTTCATTGCTTCATTTATATCGATATCTTCTAAAGAAATCGATCAAGTGCGTGTCAGTACAAGCAGATTGAAAGAACACTCCTACACATTAGCAAAAGGTGTAAATAAGTATGTATAGGATATCGTTAGATAACAGTCGGGTCTTTAAAACTCATAACGATGCTACATTATGACTTTTTTGTTCATTGAAATAGGTGTCGAGATAAATATTCTAATATAAATAGATATAATACTAGCGTTTTCCCCGCAGCTACGCCACGTGAAAGACTCTAGATACCTAGTAACAAACATAAAAAAATAATTAAGTGTTTTATATATTTATAAACCTTCAATACTTTAGTTTCTCGTTGAATTCACTACAATAATGTAAAGAAACTGAGTTAATACAGTGTAGACAACTGCAAAGCAAAACATAGAGAAAAGTCGCAGCCAACCTGATTGGATGTACCTAAAACATAATGAATGACATTTGGGTATTTGGGTAACCTGCTAACGTATTTGTTATTGTATTACTGTGATGGCAATTGTATTACAGGCAATTGTATATACGAGATCTCTTACTGGTGAAAAACGTATCCTAAGTATAATAACCTGAATCAACATTCAGGTTGTAAGAATATAAGCCAGCTTTGTTTCAGTTTCATTCATATACGTTTAGTAGTTTTCACGTGACGCTCTAGCAGACAGACAAAAATTCTTAGAATTGCGTTTTCGGAATCTCCTGTTCCGAATTATCCGTCGTGATTTTTTCTAAATTTTTAAACGCAATATACAAACTCGAACCATTTACAGATTTATCATAGTATAGATAGAATAGATAGATTAATAAACTGAAGGGCCCGGCTGACGTTGTCTTGCTTTGAAAAATTGATAATCTAGAACCTGCAGAGCCATCCACCAGATCCAATTTGTGAATATAAACCATCCCGAGACCCACTCATATTTTTTTCCAAAAACAGTTCCACCATTTAGGAGAAGTAAAGATGATATGATATACTGTCTCCCGTTCTATCCTATCTATAGCAGTATAGTGTTGTTCTAATCGTAGGACTTCGCGTCAGCGATATATTATAACTTCTGCCCTGGTGGTCCCGTGATGACGGGTACCGTACTTATAATCGCAAGTACCCTCGCAACACTACAAAGCTTAAAAAGTACTTTCAAAGAAAATTAGAACAAGCTATGCTGAGTAGTTTACAATATTTTCTCATAAGTATTTTCGATTAAATAGTTTTTTATTATTCCCAGCCGCAAGTAGCCAAATAATAAAGATAGTGAATCACGTCTACAGGCCTCTACGGAAACCTTCAATGTATCTGGAATGACATACTCTTTATTGATTTTATTTTATAATAGTGAGTCATACATCACAATGCAATAGAGATTAAGTCATCGTATTCTTACTTATATATAACCCGGGTAGAGATCGTTCGTAAATGCTTTTTGTTTGCAGTCAGACATCCTTGCTTTAAACTGCCTTGCACCTGCATTGAATTCAGGTTATGGTTTGCAATTAGCATGCACTTAATGCGAATCAAATGCGGGTCTTTTAGCTTGGTGAATGCAGCTTTATGTTCTAAAAATATTATAAATTCAATGTTATATCAATATTTTTAGTAAGTATATGGCACTGTATAATATATAAGCTTTCATTTTGGTCTCAACTCATCCTGAAGGAACAACCTGAAAGACTTAAGGATGTTAACATGTAAGGGTGTAAACATAATTTAAACTTTTAAGAGAAAATAAATAAACAAAAATACGTGTAAATCAGGCATAAGTATGTATGACTGTATATAACTTTATAAAAAAATATTAAAATTCTACAGTAAAACTACGTTTTAACGGTTTTAAGAGCGGTAATTAATTTGATTTTTATTATTCCGACGTTTCGGCCACTTTTCAGTGGCCGTGATCACGGAAGAGAAAGGTGTCAAGTGTCAATGAGTATTAATAAAGATTTTTTTTGGCCTAATTATTTACTGAAAAGTGGCCGAAACTGTGGAATAACAAAAATCAAAAAATTACCACTCTTAAAACTGTTAAAACGTAGTTTTATTATGTATACGCGTCGCGAAGACTTAAAAATATATCATTAAAAATATACAAAAGCTCTATTTAGAGATAATTATAACATTCTTTGAAGTTTACACGACCTCTATTGTTGAACAAAATAACATGTCTTTGAAAACGAGAATTACGTGTCTTTTATAGTAGTTTATAATACTTTCAGCTGCTTATTATGTATCATAAATCACTACCCAAAGTGAAGCCATTAGTTTGACTTAAAAAAACTAATTAATAACTAAAACTAATGGAGTAACGTAAATACTTTGAAGACTTGACAAAAGGTAACTATGATACGTTCACACAAAACACTTAGGCTCGGGTTCTTCATTTCAGGAGAAAATACGGCACTTATATAAACAACTAGCTGTGCCGGCGACGTCGTCCGCGT
Source organism: Dendrolimus pini (assembly GCA_949752895.1). Taxonomy (NCBI): domain Eukaryota; kingdom Metazoa; phylum Arthropoda; class Insecta; order Lepidoptera; family Lasiocampidae; genus Dendrolimus; species Dendrolimus pini. The sequence continues at coordinate 18,335,136 of OX457127.1, forward strand.
GGAATTTGTTTTCATAACCCTCCGATTTTGAAACATTCTTCGTTGGTGCTCCGCTCCTATTGGTCTTAGCGTGATAATATATAGCCTTCCTCGATAAATGGGCTATTAAACATTGAAAGAATTTTTCAAATCAGACCAGTAGTTCATGAGATTAGCGCGTTCAATCAAACCAAGAAACTCTTCAGGTTTATATATTAGTATAAGATAAATCACGACGTGCAACGAAATGTAATCGCACTCAAACGAAGTTTTGAAGAGTTGGAAAATTAGATATAAATAAACCAGTACTTGCGTTAGTGTTATCCCATGGGAACCGTACATTTGTGCCTTTCCAGATACGTTCTGGCGTGATTGAGTAACAAATATGTATCCAAAGTTTTGCATTTAAAATGTTACGTACGTATAGATTGTTATTACTGTTACGAGTCGCGAGACTCGAATTAAAATGCCGTTAGAATTACTATAGAGTTTAGAACTATACAAATACGTATAACACAGGCACAAATATAACCGAACACGACAAGTCCAAACGTAATACAGAAGAAGGTCGTAATTCAATCAAACGCGCTAAGTCCATCACTTATTAGATTCCCGATTGTTGCACACACACACACACACACACACACACACACACACACACACACACACACACACACACACACACACACACACGCGTCTTACTTCGCTCGTGGTTATCGCTCGACTGGGTCATCGTTTTATACTGCACAAATGCAATGTCCTCGTATCGTAATCCGAAACACGTGACTAATGAGTCGACCGCAACAGCCATTAACGAGAGTACAATAAAAACAATGGACTGTTCTCTAAAATCGTGCCAATAAATAAGTAAACAAAAGAAGTCCAAATGCCGAAAGGTAATAAAATGTGTTTTTACAGGTATGCAGATGTGAATTTATTTTTTGTCGATGTCTAGGTTGTAACATTACTGATATTTCGATAACCTCCGTATGGTTTTTATTTAAATTTACACAGATGAAATAGAAACCACTGCATATTTTATATGTTAGCGTAATTTAAGATTGTATTATTATCTGTAACTTATTTTGAACTAATTATATTGTACGTATAATTAGGAACAAATATCTTCCTAATTTTGATGGGTGCCCCGAGTTCAAATCTGACATTAAAAGCCTGGCATGGCATCTCAAATTTCTACCGATAGTAAGGCAAGTGGGTGAATAGTAAAATAAACGAAGATGTGCTACTTAGCTCTTTAATTTAAAATTATCAACAAAAATTAATAGGCATATGAAATATAGGTATATGCATGTATGTCGCTACACAATGTTTTAGTAACATCAATACAAATAAAGATTGCAATTGATCGCCATAAATAGTAATGCCTTTCAGTTTACTCTAGAGTGCTAGAGTATTATTGGCCAAGGTTTATCAAGGTCATATCAATATTTATTGAAGACTCATATAGAAGAGATTTTTATTGCTGAAATACAGTAGTTCGCTTCTGAAGTGAATAATTGTACCATCTTACTTATAAATTCCTTTTTATTATATAAATAAATTTGATTACCGTTTATGTAATAAATAATTACCTAAATAAATATCTAATATAAGAATCGTAGAAATGTATGTACGCGCATAACTTGAGAACGATTTTACCGATTTTGCTGATTTTTTGTGTGATGAGTTGGTCCCCGGGTCGTTTAAATTCACAATTAGAACCGGTAGGTGGCGCTAGGTCCTAGTATTTATTTTTCCAAAGCAGGACAACGTCAGCCGGAACCGGGTTTATAATAAATGTAGCCCATTTCACTAATTGTAATTGTACAAACGTAATAAGTAGGTATATACGCTGATATAAAAACTATGAGGCCGCGGCGTATTGTAAGGTCCTAAAAAGTAGCTTAGGTGATTCCCAGTGGGGTGTTCTGGTCTCAGGGACACCCCTCCTTGTCAGCTTGCATCGAGGTGTCACGGCAGTCATATCCATGGTTACGGTCCCGTGGCGCCTCATTATGATGCGGAGGGACGCTGGAAGGTTTAATGGGTAGTCTGGCGGTCGTTACTTGCAAGCTATAACGTTGAAGCTACACCAGCAGCCGAGAGTCCCACATACTACTTGGTGGTATCCCCCGGGACCTGAGGATATGCGCAAACGCATTCCCCCAGCGTTGTCAAAAAAAAGGTGACTTGACACTTACCATATATCAACTCCCTTAACTCGCTGATCGCTTGAAGACGTGTGTTTGGGTCCTCGCCGCAATGCTGGCGGGCGTACTCCAAGATTTCCGGTGGCGGTTCCCCCTGTTGCAGCTCAACACTGTATTCTGGCGTCGGCATAGTTGACTACAATGTCTACGGAAGAAGTGTATCATTTCAATTTATTTATAAATAAGATATTATTACGTACGTGGTTCAATGAAATTCCGACTGAAAGAGCACAAACTTTCTACACATTACATACAAAGTAACAAACAGCCTGAGATAAAATAACTCTTAATCATTATTAATCAATCGATACCGTGAAACATGCACTTAGTTGTAATAAGATTGCTTGGACGGTCATGTTTCCTGCGTAATTTTATTTTCTAAAAATGTAACTACGTAGAAAAATTGGTAAAAAATATTTGAAACGTTTGAATTGTGTTTGTTAAAGAAAATTTCAGTTGTTTAGTCAAATGTGCCTAATTGGGATACCATACAAATTCCTCGTTTGATATCAGTCAAAGACCTATGGTTAGGGCTTTTTTATTTTGGTCGGGCTTCCTCCTGGTGCGTATTTGCTTAAAGATTATTTTACATGAATATACAATGTACATCGTATTATATACTTATTACACAGTCGTGGTAGCGTAATGGCTAGGCACATGCATTCCAAACTCAAAGGACGCGGGTTGGATCCGGGCCGGAACGCATGCACCAGTTAGGCAGTTTTCTGACCTAATGTGCATATTGTTACAATTACCACGTGCTAATAACGGTGAAGGAAAATATCGTGATGCAACCTGCACATCGACATAACCGACGTGTCAAACCTGCCAAGCCACCTTGGACAAGCGTGGCGGGTATACTGTCTGTTCCCCTATAGTGGGAGGCCCGAGCCCAGCAGTGGGGCATTTATGGGCTGTTATTATAATACATCGTATTATGCCTGTTCCCATAGGCTTAGCAGATACAATGGATTGGCTCTTGTTATGATCCTAATCGGATAAAAACGGTTGGGCAGTGTTCCTGAACTAAGATAGATATCCATTACAAGTTCGACCGAAGTTCTGACTGTGAAGTAAGTGTCGCAAAAAAAATTGCTCATAGACATTAGGACTAACATCAAAGCTATAATACAAGTGGAAAGATCCGAACAAAGCGATGGAACATTTTCAGAACTGGCAATTAGTTTTTATAACTATGATAAACAGTCAAGAATGAATCACAAATTTATCACCGCATATATCATATGCGGTTATATATAACCTATACGCACTATAGGTATACACAACGCTCACTAGTCGATTGCATTATGTGCCATGGATACGATTTCCTGCACAACTGCGTAATGTATTTGAGTATCATAGGTACTATAACATTTAAAATACGAACTAATCCCTGTTTCATTTATCCAGCTGTGAATATACTCGCATTTCTAATGACTTAGGTTCAAATACCTAGATATTTATTTCATCATAAAAATATATATCAGTATTATTTCATACTTTCAAATAAAAAGTATTCTGGAGTACATAACGCACCTCAAGGCCATGCGGCATTTTAACTTTGTACGGTTATATCATCATCTCGACTATCCGTGCGAGTAAAATCCTAGAATTACTGATAACCTTTGATTATAATTTTACGGTCTAGTAACAAACACCTTCAATCAATATCAAAGTCAATTATTCTTTATTTTTAAGTTTATACTTTAAAATATCACAGCATAACACCCCTCCTATATTCTGATCATGATAAGTCTGATCTGAGATACTTCTGTTTAATATAAATGTTTTACATCAGTCACAGTCATCACAGATCTAGTCTTCTTCATCTTTAGCTAAGGCCGGTCCTGTCCAAAGAGTACATTGAATATATAAAAAGTCCCACCCTGAAACATGGCTCTTGCATAGCTCTTGGCCAATAGTGGAATACCGGGGTAGTTTTTATTTATTTATTAATTAAGGATTACCAACAGTATTATACATGTTTTATACACTTAATTTAATAAGTTTAGTTTTATTTCTTAATAAGATAAAAAGATCGAATACTATATAAACAGAAAATAAGCAAGTATAGAATGGTATCATAGATCTCTCGCTGTTGGAACTATTATTTCTTTAAATGCCTTCTAACACTGATCATATTTAACTAGTAAACTGGTATTCTTTATAAAATAATACATATTCAGAAACAATACATTTGATAAGTTTGGGCGTATGACTAAGGTTTACAATGCGATGTAAAAACTAAATATAGGTAAATACAGCTTGCAATTTCATTTCTTCACTGTTACTTAATTAAACTCTAATAATAAAAAGAACAAAAAGGTGTAAGATATTGAAATTAGTCTGTCTATGTCTAATGTCTTATAGGGGCGAAACGAATCTTTTTATAAAATGAATTTTAGTCAATGTCCGTAACATCACTGCTGCATTTGATTATTTTCTTCTGACAATGTCTGTGAGTCCCGCACTATTTTATTGATTACCGTCAGCCAGTAAGATGTGGTAAGATGTACATACATACAAGATGTGGTAAGATGTACATACATACATACATAGTTCATAGGATACACCGAGAAAAAGATCAGTCAAACATTCTGTAATTCACAAATCGTGTGCATGCATAAAGAAGAAGAAAATGGCTGACTACGAATATTATAAAATTACAAGGGAATAAAACTTCCCAAATTTCCTGTTTACTGTATTTACTTAAAATCCATAGATTTATATCTATACAGATTAATAAAATTAAAGTGTCTGTTTGTAATATCAAAATATAGCTTCTTACTAAATACATATGAAAGTATATACGGTATCTGCTTATATCAAAAATCCAATTTTTACAATTTTTGTCGGTATGGCTGGATGTCTCAGCTTATCTAATGAGACGGTTGAATCGATTTTTACTGGCTGATAGACTTTTTTTACTTTAAAAAAAACCACGTGGATGAAGTATTGGGTACAGCCAGTAGCGTATATGAATCAAATATCTAACAGATTAAGTCAGAAGCTAAGTTAACTTAGTTTCTAACTTAATCAGCTACTTACTTCTCGTATTATGAAAACATCAGAAGGTCGTTGGTTATGTGCTGCAATCAATGCAATTAATCTCTAAACCGAGTAACAGGGATCGAATTAGAAAGTATAGAGAAATGGATGGCCTCCGGATTAAAGGAACAGGCTGCTAGTACTTAAACTGGTCACGATATGCCTGTTTCTATGTGGGATTGGCTTTCACATGTCGGAAAACGGCTGTAGATTGCTGCAGGAATAAGAGCATTGATTAGGTACATTTTGTAATTACCTATCTACGAAATAAAATAATACACCTGATAAGGTACACTAGCACTTATATACATTATAATATTGCACAAACGCGTGAGCTTATAAGCTACCGTTAGACCCCTAAATATTATAACTACTTACTTCACGGTAATAAAGCGTTTCGTAGACGAGATTGATGTCCATTGTTTCTGTAATATAATACAGAATCCTCAAACAATTTAACATACTTAAAATCTCAACAAAATAGTTTTGTTGAAAATTTATTTTAAAGTTATATTATTTAGGATTTTGTCATTGATTTCTTATATATTATTATTATTACATATGTTACATAGATGAAACTTTTACGATTTTAGAAGCGAATAATATCTTCTATCCTATTAACTTTATTAAAATCATTAAGAAATATTTTAATGATTGATTTTGGATAATAATCTTGATTTTGGAAACTACCTCTTTTTAATAATCGTCCTTTATTTTTTATTTTTTATTGTTATATTTTTTTCATCTACGAAACCTTATTCAATTGCTTGAAATTGTTACTGTTCAGTCTTTTGAAGTGATTAACTCTTTAAGTAATTAGAAGTGTTTACAAAAAAATACATACTTAAGATGTAACAGCTTGTATTTCTTCTAGACATAGTGGCTAAATGAAGCAAATGTTTGTTTGCATTATTCAAAATTTCCGGTGCGAAATAAAACGACACCGATATACATGGTCACGGCTATATTTCCGCGTCTAGTTTGCTGATTTCATTTGACTAGTGTTGTATTCATGGTCATTGTTTTAAAAAGAAGGCCACTTTCAATCAGCTGTTTATCACCTTAAATCTGCTTCGTACAAATTTGGTATTCATTCATTACACTACTAATTATATCATATCATACACTATTAATATTCTCAGTGTCTGCCATTATTAACATTGCAATTTTCTTTTTTCACGTTTTTATAGTTTATAAACGTAACAAAACTGGCGGGACAGTTTCTTGTACTCGTGCAAGCAATAGTCGACTTTAAGGTGACGTACCTTTTCATGCCGCGACTGTACATATTCCTTATTCCTTTAAAACGTTACTTAGTTATCCTTTAATGACATCTATGGAAAACATAGAAGAATTTTTCTTCAACAAAGAACTGCTAAAGAGATTCTAGCGACTAAATTTTAATGACTACCCATTGGGATGAAAAACATCTAACGATCTATAAAAATGCTACATCTCTGTATTTTATTTTATTTGGGCGCTATAATAACTACCAGGAGGCTAAAAGCTATAATAATATTAACTTGAATACAAACTAAGTAAAGAGTAAGCCTTCACAGGCACATCTATATGTTTATTCACCCTATTTTATATCATAATGTGTAACCAGTTCATTTTCATTAGCTATACTTTCTTTGGGAAACGATAAATAATAGGCATGGAAAATAATAATTTTTATTCCATAGTATAGGTATGGTCTTCTAAATTTCACTTCTTTTTGCCGCAGATAGGCTATTCAAATTTTACCGCCGCTACTGGTCTCTACTATTGAAACACTCTAGTTCACAATTATTGAAACTTAACATACTTTTATAGTTGAAGTACAGAAGACAGGCATACGGCCTATTTGAAGGCGGTTACCATCATGTCGCCAATGAACATTTGCAACACCTGATATCTCACCAATACGCTGTGGAAAACCTCAGCTGAGAACGCATTCCAAATTGCTACGGTGCGCAAGAGAAACTTCTTTGAGAAACGGCTCAAGGAAGTGAAGATAAACACCCAGCCGATGGCGAATAGTGTGATGGTAGAAAGAAGACGAAAACATTCTGAACCATTCCTTAAAACACTTTCCAATGTCCTATACATAGAATACACAGAGAGACTCGAAGTCTCTCCGAAGACCAAGCTTATCTATGCCGTCTATAAATGTGGAATCGCAGACCACGCGAACGACTCGACGTTGAACTCTCTCTAATGAATTTAGCTGATAGGCAGGTGCCCCAGCTCCTAATTATTAGCAGTATTTTATAGGGGGCCCACCTGGGCTTTATAAAGCACAAGGCATATTAAAGTATTGCTTGAACCGGTTTTGAGCTCCCAGCTTCTTGGAGACAAATTATAATTAGGCAAGTATAATTTTTGCACTATTATCCTTATTACACCACCTTTTACCGGGAAAATAATGTGTGTGAAATGTATTACAGAGATACATATTAAATTGTTGGTATGGATCTAATAACATTTAAGTATATATATATATATATATATATATATATACTTAAATGTTATTAGATATAGATTATGTGTGTGTGTGTGTGTGTGTGTGTGTGTGTGTGTGTGTGTGTGTGTGTGTGTGTGTGTGTGTGTGTGTGTGTGTGTGTGTGTGTGTGTGTGTGTGTGTGTGTGTGTGTGTGTGTGTGTGTGTGTGTGTGTGTGTGTGTGTGTGTGTGTGTGTGTGTGTGTGTGTGTGTGTGTGTGTGTGTGTGTGTGTGTGTGTGTGTGTGTGTGTGTGTGTGTGTGTGTGTGTGTGTGTGTGTGTGTGTGTGTGTGTGTGTGTGTGTGTGTGTGTGTGTGTGTGTGTGTGTGTGTGTGTGTGTGTGTGTGTGTGTGTGTGTGTGTGTGTGTGTGTGTGTGTGTGTGTGTGTGTGTGTGTGTGTGTCTGTGTGTGTGTGTGTGTGTGTCTGTGTGTGTGTGTGTGTGTGTGTGTGTGTGTGTGTGTGTGTGTGTGTGTGTGTGTGTGTGTGTTGTGTGTGTGTGTGTGTGTGTGTGTCGGAGAAGGCCTCGTTCTCGTGATATTTTCTTTATCGGTTGCAGGTTTAGTGGGCGTCATCAGGATAAAATGCGAGCATAAAACACAATGGCCACGGTTTATACACTTTTAATTTAGATTTGAACAACATTTTGACATAGTTTAGACCGAGCAGCGGGTTCAGGGCATCGCTCATACTTCCAACTTCAATACTTTCTTTAAAATTCTCAATGGTCCAACTCGATCTATTGCCATCAACCAAATGTGCCACAAAAACTCCTTCGTCTACCGAAGTAGATACTACTAAAGTATAGAGGGCGTCTGACCCCGCTCCGAGCCATATGCTCTGCTCTGATTGGTCGTTTATTAAATTACAATATTCATAACTTTTATTAGGTTAGAACGATCTTTAAGTTATAGAAACATTCAACAAATTAAATTAAATTAAGAATTTTAGAAGTAATTAAAATGTAAACAAACGACGTGCGTTATACATCCAAACAACAATCCAACCAATTATAGCTTCCCTCCGACATATATATATTAATTATGACTCTTTTAATCTCTGTAAGATAAAATAATCAATGAATTTGCCACTCCTAGTATCTGCCGTCACAGGCTCTAGCCTACACAGCCTGCTGGTAAATCCGCCACAAACTGCTACCACAATACGCGTACTCCACGATAGCGGATTTTCAAGTTGCGGATTTTAAAACGCGTCCTAACTCTCCATGTCGCACCGCCCGTCGTACAATTAAAGTGCACGTTAGGCCTAAGTGAAGAAATATATAACCTAGTTACATTTCAGATTACTTGGCTTTTCAGATCGAGTATAATCGAGGTACTGCACTTTATTTAATAGAACCCATGGTGAAATAGAAAAGAAACTATATATATGAAAATCCACCGTGAACAAGTATCGTTATCAAATTATGGCCGATTCCTATATGTACTAACGGTCCATTTGCCTCACTGCCGGTTAAAATTTGACATAAACCCCATACAAGTAATAACAAAATTTAACCGACGCGAAAACAAGTATATGAATAGTAAGATATGGGAACCGTCCATAGAGGAACACAATAAATCAACCAACGTGAAACTGAATTTATTTATGTTTCTTTTCTCAACTACGCCTTATATTATGAACTAATGTTCGTGTGCTTTTTAGAAACGAGCTTTACAAAATGAAGTATTAGCAAAGAGTTATCATTATTTATTGCATAACGTTTTTCAAAACGAAAATAAATATTACGTGGGTGCAGGCAGCCACAGCGAACAAAACCAAAGGAGACAAGAATATAATATACCTATTAATTACAATAGTCGTACATGTTTTACAGAAAATAGAGTCTATTGTATTACCACAAATAATTAATGAATTATACTCACTATTGTATATTTTTCTATCAAACAATGCGTTGTTGTATGTTCTGCTGTGAAGTGACACAATCAAATAATGGTACAAAACTATGTTGCTGACAACATATAATAAAATAAATTAGTAGCTTGAGATTATGATTCGAAACAAAGTAATAACAGTTAAGAAAACAATAGGACAGACTTCTACATATATTTTTTTCTTTATTTAATGCTAGGAATAGAATAATAACAATGAAATGTGACTCTGAAACGCTACTCAGACTGTGGTGTCACAAATGCTGAAAACAGTCTCTAGAATGAATGGACGTTGGACGCCGCTTTCGGCGGGGGATTGATGTTATACACATTGTCACTCTAGAAACATCTAAACCAGAGGTTTCCAACCTTTTATGGACTACCGCCCCCTCTGTAAGAAAAAGATTCCAATGCCCCCTTTAAGACAAAGTGCAATGTTTTTATAATACTTATTATGTTTATTCACGGCTTAAAAAACATAATAATTATCACTAAATAATAACCATAAACAAAATTAAAACTAAATAATTAAAATGAACAAGTTGGCGGTAGGCTAAATAAAACTTTACTAATACTCATTGACACTCGACACCTTTGTCTTCCGTGATCACGACTACTGAAAAGTGGCCGAAACGTTGGAATAATAAAAAATAAATAAATTACCGCGTTTAAAACCGTTAGACCGTAGTTTTATGACACGTATTCTTTTACTTTTAAATCTAAAAATGTTTGTAAATATAAAATTAAATTGTATAAGAATATAAAATTAGATTAAAATAAATGTAAAACATTTTTTAATGAAGCCTTGTTGTCCTCGGCGTCTTCCCCAACTTAGACAAGGCCATTGCATAATTATACTTTCCGGATTCGTATATATTTTTACAATGTCATTATATTTTACCTAAGTATATCAAATTATATATATACATACATACATACATAACTTCACGCCAGGTCCCTTGCGGGATATATATATATATATATATATATATATATATATATATATATTGTTACGTGTTAGCGGGGTACGCACTTAGGATTGGAAGAAAACACCAGTTTTTAATTAAACGCTTTACTGACTTACACAGCCGAACGTGATTTCGCCTGTACAAGCACGACGCTTGTCGAAATCACGTTCGGTTAACGACGCACTGACTCGACGATAAGTTATCTCACTCACAATACGGTCGCCGATATTCCGAAGACCGCCTTCTGCTACTGCAGAGCTCACCCGCGAGTTTATCGCGTGTAGCTCGCTTCTGAATCTTCTCTCGAACTACGCTACACCCCTCCTCCAATGAACTGTCCACTAAACTTTTCACTTAATTCACGACTAAACTCGTCACTGTCTTCTATAAAACTTTTCTTCGAACTCTTTCGTATCGCACTTGTCGCTTCGCTGTCTTGAACTGAATTCAACTCTAAACTGCTCGGTACGCGTACCTTACGCTGCTTAAATACCCGGCAGAATCTACTGGAACCCATAATTTCGATCTTCTTTTCGTTATTCTTTTATTTCCTAACTGTCCCTTTCTAAACATCTATCTATCCCTGTCTTTGCCTTCTCGAACCTTCTATTCCAGAACTTTCGTTTATCGTCTATCCCTTTCTAAGATGTATCTGTTCTGGCCTTTTCTTTCCAGAATTTCCTACCTTTTTCTAAAAGTTCCTAAACCAACTAGTTTGTTCCACTATCACCACAATAATAGGGTATAGCATATAATAGGGTATTGATATTAATGTGTATTCTTATATGTTTGCAACTATTTATACTATAGTCATTTATAATTAAATAATAATACCTGAAGCAAATAACTTGTACCCTTTTTTACGAAAATTACGCGGACGGAGGAGTGTCAAATTTCACACACTTATAGTTTATCTAGAGAAGGAGTGCAAAATGCATTTTTTTTTAATTATGCTTCCTATTAAATACATTAAATCAATAAAAAACACTACACATACTACCATGTGTTTGACACACACAAGCATATAATAATATACTCTTTTGTTTATTGTTAAGGTCAAATTAACTGTGTAGCCTTGGCGAAATCTGTGATCATAGCAGTATAGTCTTTGACAACAGAACCTTGAGAATGTTCAAACTTATGATTTAAATTAATTATGGTCGAATTTCGACCACTGGGCAACTATTATCTTGTTTTATTTCTTTCAATTGCCTTTTTTGACGATTTTCAGATAAAACCGTGCCATAAGCTTTTCATTTCATTCATATTCCGAAAGTATGCATCGAGTTGCCTGATCATAGGGATGAAACGAGTACTTTTCATCCCTAGAAATGACGACCTACTAGTTTAAAAAATTCACGAATCATAGATAAATACATGTGACTCATGCCCAAACTTTTTTTCCAGCCACTGTTAGATCGCGGCATAAATTGTAGACGTGATCACAGAAGACAGAGATGTCAAGTGTCAATGAGTAATGTTATTTTTTGAAGTGAAACTTGTTTATCGGCGTTGGAAAAAAAATTACCGTCACATTTTTCGGTTACGCGTCACATTTTTCATGAGTAATCATAAGGTAAAATAAAATAATTTCGTGAATGACACGCACACGCACACATTTTATTAATTTATGGTTATTATTTACTCTATGTGAGCCAATCTAATTTAACATAGCCGCGCTTAAAACCGTTAAAACGTAGTTTTAATTATCTTCCTATGTACGTGTATATATTAGCACTATGTACCTACTAGTCGCAAAAACATTCTGACAAATGTGAAAGCTGCTGTGTATCAAATAAATCAGTTGATGATGATAATCAGATGAAAAGGAGAACAAAAATGTTATTACAATTAATTACGAAACAGATTATTTTTATAAATAAATAAATCAACATGCAAACACACACATATTTCAATGTGCCTTCTTAATAAGCCTATAATATTGTAGAATTACGTAAGTTACGCACATTTAAACATCGTTCACGTGTCATAATAAGTAATGGAAACCTGTTCTTTGATTATTCTGGGAATTGCTAGTCATTCTTGTGGAATATAGAGCTAAGTTCACCTCAACGAACGCCTGAGTACCATTATATAATTATGAAAGTTGTTTGTTTGGATGTTACCTCATCGATTAATATTATTATTATATATGACCTAAATTCTGCGATACCTGGTTAAGACGTTCTATGTAGTTCAGAGTCGATGACCAACATTACTATAGGGTACATATTGTCTCGGAATATCGAAATGTTTCCAAGTGGACCTTCCTCAAAGGCCATTAGAGGCAACAAGGAGGTTAAGGCCTCGAAGAACTTCTTTGTCCCGGCTTCAGCTGTACGGAGTTCAGAGCAGTTACAGTTTTCCGATATAATAATGGTCCCTCAACTGCTCTTGTTCAAAAATCTGTTGCGACAGAAGACGATTTTATTCCGGAGGGATACAAGTTGAATATTAAACGTTAGAGCGCAATTTTGAGTATTGTTCGACTGGATGGTAAATTATTAGCTCACGTGTGTGGTTAGCCGCGGTCAAGGTCAACGCTCGTTGCTTGGATACGACTCGGGCTAGTTGTAAATTTTTCTTAATCTATGATATAATCAATCTGTTAGGGGTGTCAAGTGTGTTACTCCATTGAAATGTTACATGAGCTTTGCATTTGTTAGAGGATGCAATTTTATTTTTGGGACAAGTGGTGGGAGGTCAATAGAAGCTTAACCTCAAGTTTGTGGGGTCGCCACCCTTGTCCCCCGGCCGCCATCTTGGAAAAAGTGGTGAAAACACTTTTTTCACGATATCTCGGAAACTATGCGTCTTACAAAAAATTTGTAAAGTCATAATTTGAAGCAAATTGTTTTGCCTACAAATATGTTTATATAACTTTTTGCCGTAAATTTAAAAATTAAAGAAGTTATAAGCAAAAAAGTGTGATTTTTTTTATTCATTCCTAACTCTTTTCTTTACCATAGAACTTACCAAATTTAACTTATCGAATGTTAAGCAGGTAAAAAGGTCCTCCGTTTTCCCCGCCATCTATGAGGTAGAGTCCTTAGGCGCGTTTTTTTTTACGTGGTATCCCCAGTAGGCCTACTCCACGGACATCTTGCTTATAGGGTAATCCTCGACATCACAATATTTTTAATCACTTATTAGCTAGCTACTCTAATCGACTTTTCTTCGATGGTCCAGGGGGGGCTCAGAATCTAAATCAACGTCAAAAGTGAAAGTTTGAGGAATGACAGGAGTTAAAATTGGAGTCATAGTTCATGTTCAAATTCATTTTCTTCCATTAACTTTGATATCTCCATAATGTTGCTGCATATTTCGCCAGAACAGACATAAAAAACGCGCCTACGGACTCTACCTCATAGGTGGCGGGGAAAACGGGGGACCTTTTCTACCTGCTTAACATTCGATAAGTTAAATTTGGTAAGTTCTATGGTAAAGAAAAGAGTTAGGAATGAATAAAAAAATTCTCACTTTTTTGCTTATAACTTCTTTAATTTTTAATTTAGGGCAAAATGTTATATAAACATATTTGTAGGCAAAACAATTTGCTACAAATTATGACTGTACAAATTTTTTGTAAGACGCATAGTTTCCGAGATATCGTGAAAAAAGGGTTTTCACCACTTTTTCCAAGATGGCGGCCGGGGGACAAGGGTGGCGACCCCACAAACTTGAGGTTCAGCTTCTATTGACCCCACCCCACACATGTTCCAAAAATAAAATTGCGTCCTCTAATAAATGGAATACTCGGCCCTTAAATTGTAAGATTTCAATGGAGTACAATGTGTTTAAAAATATTAGGGAACCTAATTCAGACCAGCAGATATCGAATGCAACTTTTAGAATATGTCTGTCTGTAAGAGAATCACGAGAAAACTGCTGAATAGATTGAAACAAAACACAAAGCCAGCTTATTTCCTGAGTGAGAACTTAAAGTACTTTCTAACCTGATTGATAAATTCGTGTCCGTAGGATTTTTTTTTAATGTTTATTGATGAAGCACAACAAACAGGCTGACAGCCCAACTGTGATAAAAAGTGGTTATTGTCGCCTATGGGCATTACCAACACCAGAGATGCTGCGGGCCTCGAAGGGCAATCTGGAACCTGGTCACTGACGCCGGAACACAACTGAAAGTCGTTATGGCGGCATACACTAGACCAGTGGTAGCCATCCAGACGAACAACCCTACCACCCGGCTGTGGGTTGTCTTGGCGACTCTTATAGGATGCCCGGCCGCAGGAATTTTTCCATTCCTGCTCGGATGGGATAGACGAATATAACTTAAAAGATGACGCTGCTGTCGCATTTTTGGTCCCACCTTTGCAATTCAATAACAAATGGGCCGTCGTCTTGGCAAAGCGAACGAAATTTCACGTACACATGCTAGTACTAACTATGTCGCATGGTTTCACTTGTGATGTTCTGGATTAAGAATATCAACCTGACAGTCAGGCGGCACCGAACTTGTGAATTTCTTCTTGGTATTTTTTGGATTGATTGGATAGATGTGACAAGTGTGGAGTGGATTACGGTTTGCAATAGTGATTAGTGTTTGGTGGTTAGTACTCGTTTGGAGACTGACATCATATACGTTTCTCATTACTTAATCCGGGTTTTCACGCGAATTTCTAGGACACAAATATTTTAATAGCTTACCTTCATGTATTATAAACCCATTGCCATGCTCGAATTACCATTCGATTTTGAATATTTGGGTCAAACACAAAAAGTTGTACATGTCTACAGGAGAAGACTACAAATATTGGAACAATATGTTTATATGTTTTGATTCGCAAACATGGATTGCTATATGAAGAGTTGTTTATTTTTATAAGTTCCCATGGTTAAAAACTGTATTTATTTATTGGATTATTTATAACGTCTACCAAAATGAGGTATTCAGCATCCAAACAGTCCACAGTAGGAGACATTTTGGTTAAAACGAGAGCAATAAACAATCATTTATTTGTTAAAATACAAAAAACTGTCAAATCTAACAAACATACCCACAACATAATCTTATATAATAAAAAAATACATGAACACATAACGTACTTATCGAATTTATGTAACTTGAAGACTTTATCTTCCGCTTTTGTGTATGACCCATTTGCACAACAACTTTAATCTTTGCTACCACACGAAGTTACCGACAAATATTTTATATTTCGATTTATATAATGTCGCCATATATGATACATATGTATGCACCGAAATAGACTATTAAAAAAATATATGGCAACTTGATCTTGCGTCTATCCCTTTCTTGCCCCACTATATCTCAGACGATTATTGTGTCTAGACTTTTTAAGTATTATCATAATATATACAACGAAAAAGAATATGGAACGCAAAAGTATATTTTCAAATCAAACTAATTGTAGCTACCGAGATTAACGTGTTCAAAAATTATTCTAACGCCCGATATTTTAAATTTTTTATATAATAACCGAATAGATGGGAAAGCACCACTACTTATTTGTTTATTAACACTAATTCTTAAAAAAATTGTAAATGTTTTCACAAAGATATCACCGTGCTTGTTATGACTAATGCTATTTACAAAAATACTCGAGTTAATACCTTTTTATTATGTATACGCTGCCTGCATATTTTTATTATTCAAAATGTTATATGGGTGACCAAACAACCAACAGAAAGAAGTCTTCTAATCAAAATTCAGGTAAGGAGAGGTATCCTTCAGCTTGAATATGTGTACAGAATAGGTAAAGAAATATTGCCACAAGAATCTATGTTCAGAGTAATTGATGAAACTAAGGTAAGGTAGGTAACCAATTAAATTCACACTCTTGCATGTGAAACATGACTGGATTAAAGATAGATCCTGTAGATAGTGACGCGATACATTTGTAGCATATGACCCTAGATGACGAAGTATAAAAGAATTGATGTCTCGCACTTTCGACTTTTAATTCAGAAGGACTATAATTTCAAACGCCAGTTTACTTACTTACTTCGTTGGCTCAGCGACCCAAAGTGGGTCTTGGCCTCCGAAACGAGAGCATGCCACTTTTCTCGATCCTGTGCGGTTTCTGGCCAATTACTTGCTCCTATCTCCGACAGGTCAGCCTCTACTCTGTGCTTCCAGCAATATTTAGGACGGCCGACCGGACGCCGACCTACCGGCCGTCCCTAATATGCTTTCCTCACGCTGCGATCCTCTCCCATCCGTTCTACGTGCCCGAGCCAGCGGAGGCGGTGAGCTTTTATTTCTCCTATTATGTTAGGCTCGGCCACGAGATTCTCAATTTCGAGGTTGCTACGGACCCTCCAGCTACCATCCTCTCTTTTGGTTGGACCCCAAGATCTTACGGAGAACCCTCCTTTCCGCTACTAAAAGCTGGTTCTCCTCTTTGAGGGTAAGCGTCCAAGTTTCGCACCCATACATCAGGATGGGCCGTATGACGGTTTTGTAGATCCTGATTTTTGTTTTTCTATTTAGAAACTTAGACACCAATACCTTATGCATGGCTGCACAACACCTCAGAGCATTTTGTATGCGTATAAGTACTTCGTCCTCTCTGTTGTTTTTGTCGGTGACTGCGCAGCCCAGATATTTGAATTTGGCCAACTCTCACCGGCATAGTGCTTTTACCGGTGGCTACCATAATTAAGTCAACGAGCTGCTTAGGAATGAGACAGTCTCGTAATATAGTATATAGGGCACCCCTATCTATGCTATTGTGGCGACCGAGGGTGGAACTCCCCAGCAGCGTAAATCAGTTTTAGAACTTTTAGAAAGAACTAGAAATTTCTGGAAGAAAAAGACAAGGACGGATATATTTAGAAAGAGAAAGACGATAAACGAAAGAAAGAGATAGATATATGTTAGAAAGGGATAGACGATGACCGAAAGAAAGAGATAGATAGATGTTAGAAAGGGATAGATGTATAAACGAAAGTTCCCGAACAGAAGGTTCGGGAAGGAAGAAACAGAGATAGATAGAGGGGTTCTAGAAAATTCTTCCGGGTATATAAACGACAAGTGCGATACTACAGGGTTATCAGAGAAGGTTAATAGAGTACAGAGACGGATTAAGTGGTGAATTTAGTGACAAGTTTGGTGGACAGATACGCGAAGGAGGTGTGTAACGTAGTTCAAAAGAGAAACCACAAGCGAGCTACACGCGATAATATTGGAGGTGGTCCGCGAAATATCGGCGACGGTATTGAGGGTGTGACAACTTATCGTCGGGACTGTGCATCGTTGGTCGTGCGTATAGGGGCAACCCTACAGAGAGGTACTACGTGCGGCTGTGTAAGTCAATAAAAGCTTTTAAATTAAAAACTGGTGTTTTCTTCCAATCCATAAGTGCGTACCCCCGCTCGTACGTAACACTATCATAAGCTTTTTGGAAGTCCACAAACAAGGAATGGACGCTCTGTGCGTACTCCCACCGCTTTTCCATCAACTGTTTGAGAAAAAATATTTGGTCTACCGTGCTGCGATTTCTGCGGAACCCGCACTAGTAATCGTCGATAATTTGTTCTGCATACGGTTCTAAACGCCAGTTTACACTTGATTATTGGTTTGTTTATTATAATTATAATAAATACTTATTTATTAATAGGCTACAAAGTATTATAAATATTTTGAAATCTACAAGCACAGAGTAGTAGTATAAAGTTGTAGTAAATAGGACACCCGCTTTATATATATATGACGTAGGTTCGTTTCCTAGCCCAGAAATATGCACTGCTCGGGCGTTTTTCTCTGACAGTACAGGAACTGGTAACTACACATTTTTGTGAAATTACGTTTTCAGTCAAACTATTAACAAGTATTACCATATGTAATAATATACACGGCAAATTAATAAAAAAAAACTAAACTGATTTACAAAAACCTTTAAATAAATTTAAGCAGCCTTATGCAAGCGGCTAAGGGCCGCTTGCATAAGGCTGCTTAAATTTATTTAAGAAACAGAAAACGTATTTAACACCCTTAAATACAATTAGCTTCATGTACAACGCAAAATTTGCCGCTAAATATGTTTAAAGAACTGTCAATACGTTTTGTGTCAAACGTATTTAGGCAGTTTAATTTTATTTAAAGGCGATCGTTATGCAAGCGAGCCTAAAAATAAATTAAATTGTAAATAAGTTAATATAAAATATGTAATAAATCGCTGCCAGAGGGATAAATGTCCAGAAGGCTGGCTGCGTATTCGTTGCGCGAAATACGAAGCAGCCTTCCGATCTTGGGTGGCATCAAAGTTTCTGACGAATTTCTTTGAAGACACTCTTTGGCGATTGACCTGACGGACCTACAGTTATTATATATACACCTAAATGTTGCAATTATTTCTCAAAAAATCTATTTTCAAGGTCCTGCACTGACGCCGACAATATTGCGATTAATTATATGTGAAAATCGCAAATCCGCCTTAACCGTGCATGTTGGGTATATTGTGCTGTCCCTTAAAAAAAGAGACATCGATCGGGGTTTCCTCCAGACGCTATGCAACACATAGCTTGCCCCGTCCAAACAATGGGTTGCATAGCGTCTGATATACACATCCGGCCGCCACAGTTGTGTGTCCTTTATACTACTACTACTACATTAATATATAGCTTAGACAAATTTAATGGAATTTGTAAATTAGAACCAGAAAGCTGTGCAGTAATTGATTTCGTATGAAATGTCGTTTAAATGGCGCATTCATGTGTTGATTACTAAGGTTGGATATAGAGACAGACTGGTGCGCACTAACCGGTTAAAAAAAACATATTGGCATATACAGGCATTTGATGAAAAACATCGCCATATTTGAATATATAATATGTAATATTATGATCATCTTGTAAACACCACACTGGTACAAACTTCGGTACTAATGTAAGTAACAATGTATGTACTGGCAGCATTGATTAAATTGTGGCCTTATCAACATGTGATTAAATATTTATCTGCTGTCTGTTTATGCAGTCGTTTATTAATTAATAAAATAAAGAGCTAATTGATTAAGGCTTAGTAAATCTACATGGTATTTGTATTAAAGTAAGTGATATGCCAACGCTCTGGGCAGGATAATAAGTAGGGGAGAGAGGGATGCATTAGGAATTCTGTGTGTCTGTTTGTCTATCTAAAAAGAGATGGAAAACTAAGAAAGTAATATTCATCATTTACTATAAATTATCTCAAATTTTAAAAATGTATATTTCAAATTGTTTAGATCAAAATGGTATAAGCTTAATAGACGATGACACATGTTTATTTAATTAAAATGATTAAAACACTGTATTTATTTATATCAATTAATGCTAAAAGAAGTTCATCTATTTTTGTAATATCAATCTTTGCAGTTATCCATCTGGGAGGTACCTGACCTTCTTTAATGGTGGATAAGCAACTCATGCTATACTGGTCCAGTTTTAATTTCTACTGAGAATTTCTACCAATATTACTAATATATTTGCTGTGTTCTTAGCATAAAATGTATGAAATTTCATATCATTTAATAGTATACTTAATATTAATCAACAAAAATCATTTTATAAAGCTTGTGCCAGATAATCATTAAATAGTTCATGATCACGAATAATCGGTCAATACAATTAGTAGTAGTCGTAATAGTTTCATCACTAAATTAAAATAAATATCTATTTATTGAGACAATTCACAATATCTTATATTCACTTTCGATTTGAGCAATGTCTAAATTTATAAAAACTCGCAAAAAAAAACTAGAAATAATTAATAAAATAAGATTTCACTGTAAAACCGCAAACAATCAACCAGTTCAAGATCACTTAAATATTCTTTATACTTGCATTTTGGATTTGTTTTGTTTTCAGATAGTTTTCTATCAATTCATAAGGTTAATACAACAGACTGAGACTACTAATTGTGTGGTGGTGGTGTGGTGACAGATAGACGGTTGTACATGACAATCTCGTAAGAGTTCCTGTTTTGCCCAAATAGCTATGGAACGTCAATAATAGGTATGATATGAAGTTTTTTACTGCCGGGTTCAGAGATTTGAAGTAATAATTATGACTTTTTTATAATATGTATGCAACAAATAAGCAGTTTTTCTGATTTAGAGCTTGTGTTAAAATTACCATTGGTAAAGGAAAACATATGAAGAAATCTGCACATCGAGATTACCGATATATGAAACCCGCCAAGCCGGCTTCATGTTCCGTATACCATCGACTCCCCTAAAATAGGGAGACACGTATGTATATATAATATATATGTATATATATTATAACATCTCGATTGATTAAACTACGAAAGTGACAATTGTTTTTTGCGAGGTATTTGTGATAAACAAACCAATTACATAAATATTTTGGCAATTGGTTTCTAAGTTTTGAACTCCATTGAAAACAATTCTAAACGCACGCAACATGCAAGGTTGCAAAAATTTAAAACAAGTTCCCGTACAACTCCAAAATCACCCTGTCCTTGACTTTTGGCATCGTACTTTCATTGACTTAAAAATAAGCTTCGAAGCTTACTATATGCGTTTTAAAAGGATAACCTTAACAGTGATTTATAAAATAAAACTATAATAAAACTAATGAAACTTACCCTGAGGCCGTTAAAGTAATTCGCGAATTGGTGGTATAAATCGACGCGCGCGACCGGTATTGAAGCGCGAGGCGAACTGCGTTGCTTGCGGGGCACTCCTGCGCACCGTCTCTTGCAGCCAGTAATCCTCTAAAAGCATATTAAACCCGATATGGTTTTGTTTTACTTCTATTATGCTAATTATAAGCACAGTAAGCATCATTGGGTTAAAAGATGATTAGCTTGAGAATTGATTTAATTTGTAATATTATAACATTTTAAAAATGCTGTGTCCTGTACATTGAAGCTATTAAAAAAACAAATGGAATAGACTATATAAACGACAGAGAACACGATGCATTTTTAAACATTGTCTGTTTGTTCGGAATTCACTTAAAAACTACGAGGCCGATGTCGATAAGGTTTTCGCTGATGAATGACTAATTTTTAGGCTTAAATTCTGCGCTACTTTTTCGGGAATACCGCGTGAATTCTGGGAATGATTTAAAGTGGCCAAATTAAAAAAATCGAATACCAAAGTGATTTTTTTTACTGATTGATAGCACATTTAACGTAAAATTTAAAAAAAAATTATTACGGAAATCTCGTGGGAATTTACCCGGTGTGGGTTTGCAATGTTCGGGTGCATAAAAATTAAATTATTCCGACATTTCCGACACAGCTCAGACTAAAAGGATTAGACCAGGGTTGATAATTTTTGAAACCAAAAAAATAATATGAATGAAACCTATTGGCAAAGGAAGAGAATATAACAAAAATGAAAGGAAAAATAATTTACGGGCGATCTGAGGTCGGGAAGTGGAAGGGGGTGAGTTAAAAAAAAACTATAACTAAAAACGGTTTATCTCGATTTCCGGCAAAACTACAAGTTTTATGACAAAAAATTAAATGGCAAAGTTGTAGGTAATAAAAATATCTACAACTTTACAACAATATTAAATTCTCCCGAAAATTACTTTTCCTTTCATTTTTCTTATTTTCTGTTCCTTTTCTGTTTTAGACAGCTTACATTCTTTTTTAAATGTTGCGGCACTCTGTGTCCCGGCAAACCCGCGAGAATTTCAAGTCAAGCGTGGATTAATTCTCTATTAACCTGTGATAAAGTGGCGCGCAAATGTTTATTTTACTACATTATACTTAATTGTATAGTTTATAATAATGGGAAGATATTGTTACACTCGAATAGAAAAATAATTAACGTACTTTATTTAAAAATATACTTTAGAGCGACAAGTTTGATCAATCTTATAATACACGTAATATATATATATATATATATATATATATATATATATATATATATATATATATATATAATGTAATGTAATGTATAATAAGTTAAAAAAATATCAACTTCACGTTATATAATAAATGAAAGGCCTAATATGATAAGTCAATTTAACTATCTTGTACCTACACTGTTATACATTATGATGAATTCAAGCAACTGTACCCCGATAGTAGAAAGGCAATAGATACTCGAACAAATGTAACTTATTTTAGAATGACGCCACGGAGACATAATTACTAGTACTATAATATCCATCTTACGTTTACGTATCTTTGAATCTGAGTCATAGATGAAACGGAAAAACTAATTTGTCTGAAACGGTTTGAGTGTATATACGTGTTTTATGGCCTAATTATGGAAAAGGACTAATACTATTTCCAGGATCCTGGGTGTTTAATGTATATATGGACCAAAAGATTCAAGATACTACAATAATTATCGTATAAGTAAGTTAAATCAATTTTAAAAATGAAAATGATCTACTCGTGATATACAAAAAACACTTTTTTTAATACATAAATAAATTATTAATAAATGATCAGCATATCATTCGCCACAATAACAGGCAGGAAACTTCAAAGTCCATGAAGCCTCGTCTCGTTTGTAGGTCTGCGACTGGCGCTGAGCAAGGAAGTTTTTGTGACAACTCGTTAGGCCCGTAAGGCAACTCTTTTGACTACGCAGTTCACATGTCTCACAAAAGACAATTATACTACTTAAAAACTATTAATATCTTAACTACTATTTCTTACTCTTTAAAGTAATTTTACATATTTTCAGAAAATAAGCAGTACAATACTACAACAGCACGTTATCTTCCATTATAAATTAATTTAAAACCAGAGCAGACGAAATGTTTTTAATGGACGCTTAGAAAACAACAAATAATAAAGTTCCATATTTGAATAATGTTCAGTGGCCAGCACGAATTTATATTTATAGCAAACTTTTATTTTTATTTATTTAGGTTTATGGCTTGGCAGCTAGGCCTTTAAGCCTGATCTTAGTTTATAATATAGTTTCCTCATTGTCTTAAGCCTATATGTAGCACTGCTGAACTATAAGGTAATCAGCTAGTGCCATTCAACGGAGTCCTTGTGACAACTCAAAAGGCCACATTTGACTATACAGTTCACATTTCTCACAAAACACATAATTACTACTCAAAAACTATCAATATCCTACAACTATTGTTCATTTTAGAGTTATTTTACACATTTTAAGAAAATAAAACTAGACAGCACAATATCTCCTTTCAGTTCCCGCCAAAAACTTCATATAGCAAACTGAAAACATATTGTTCACAGATATGAGTACATCAGGTGCGACGCGCGCGACTCATTTTAGGATGGATCTGTGGCGTTCCTCGAAAAAGTCAGAGGAGGCATGATACTAGCAGAAGACCAGGCGTTGGCAAACTTGAAGTCCCGTGATCCTGCACTCATGACGTTTTTATGATGAATGGATGAGTATCGGTATGGTTGTATGGCCCATTCGTATATCTTACTATTCATTCATTTTTTATACCAACGGTTTAATTTTGACATTACTTGTATGGAGCTTATGTCAAATTTTAACTGATAGTAGTAAAGCAAATGAACAGTCGGTAAGATATAGGAACCGGCCATAAGACGGCAATTAGTTACCAATGATTACATACATTGCATTGATTACAACTGCTATTTAAAAAACATAAACTTTATACTATAAAACCTAAAACACAAATTAAAAGCTGTGAAATCAATAAATTTTGAGAAAAAATAAAGTGGTGTTATTAGATTTTTGAAAAATCAATTACCCTGGTCAGGAATCGAATAGGCTGATTTTGGAAAAATTAGCACATCTTGTATTAAACCAAATTATACAGTAAGGGAAACGATCAATTTCTATGAAAGAATGTCAAACGGAAAATCAAGGGAAAAGGTTGTTATTTTCCATAAATTAATTAAACATCAAATTGCGCTGGTCATTTAACCGCATCTTATTTGAACGCAATCAATGTTTACCTATTAACTGATTTGATTGATTGGGGTAAAATAACGTGGTTTCGAATAATAATTTATAGATATCTGTTGAAAATATTGAATAAAATGAGGTGAGGATTAATTAATATATGAAAAATAGAACATTCTGTTCAAAAACAATGTTTTGCCTTGGTTTAGACATACCTTCACAGATATTGATCCTTACAAGATACACTATGATTTGGTACAAAAATAATAATACAGCTGTGTTATTTTTTTCAAAATCAGCCAATTCGGTTCCTGACCAGGGTAATTGATTTTTCAAAACTCTCATGAAATCACTAGTTTTCGTTAAAACCGGCGTTCAGACTCCTTTGAGTGAGTTTCGCTTATTAACTAATTTAGGATTTGGCCTTGAAACATTCACCCTGCATATACACAAAACGAAATCAACATTTATTTAATACATTACCAACTCATACACAAGTAGAATAATATATTTAGCGCGCAAACTAGCGCGGCCTTCAAATGTATACAAAATGAACATTTATAAAAATAA
Source organism: Dendrolimus pini (assembly GCA_949752895.1). NCBI lineage: Eukaryota > Metazoa > Arthropoda > Insecta > Lepidoptera > Lasiocampidae > Dendrolimus > Dendrolimus pini. The sequence continues at coordinate 18,360,100 of OX457127.1, forward strand.
AATATTAATCAGATCAAGATACTAATTTATGTAAACTATTGTTAAGAATAAATAAGGCGAGATATCATTTTTTATTCTAATTTTGTAAAGTGTTCCTCGACTTCACTGTTATTTGAAAACAAGGTCTTCACAATTTAAAAAAATAAATAAAGACGTATTAAATAACTAGTTCTAGTGCAAATCGTATCGGAATCAGCGCATTTTTATGTACCCTAACCACTACTCAGATCACATCACAGACAAAGCCCGACATTTTTTATCGACCAGCAAAAACCACTTCGAAATTGATGCAATAGTCTTACATGAATCTCGAAGAAGCAAACAAGAAAAATAAATCATGTTCTCCGTCCTTTATATAATAAATAGTCTATGATAGTTTTTGTTAATATTATCAATGTACAGACACGATACTTTGACAACTTTTTGATATATATTGTGCTTATATGTGATTATAGATTAGTTGATTAGATTGACATTGAGGGCCGGTGTATGAGTCGTTAACATTGGCATTGAATTTTAATTGGGATGTATAATGTATTTAGTCTACTTATGTATATGAAGCATAGATTTAGGACCGCTTGCATACGGTTGATTAAATTTATTTAAGAAAGACAAAACGTATTTTACACCTTTAAATACAATTAGCGTCTTGCACAACGCAAAATTTGCCGCTAAATATGTTTAAAGAACTGTCAATACGTTTTGTGTAAGAAGTATTTATGCAGGTTAATATGATTAACTAATTTTATTTAAAGGCGATCGTTATGCAAGCGGCCCTTAGTATATTTTTCTAATCGAATAATCTGTTTATTTATTAACTCTAATACTTGTCGGTAATATACCCTTATAGCTATATATAAGTGAAACTTAAAATGTTCGCAGATTTACATTTAATTTGCTATTAGCTGATGTTAACAAAGGGTGGTGTCGTAAGAAAAAATCAGAATGTGTTATTAGTCCACGCCTTCACTCTGTATGAAGTCCCTTATTTAATGTAGCGTAATAAGAAATTAAATTATGAACTTAAAATTTTAGATATGGATTCGTGTGGACATAAATAAAAATGAAATACTTAACTTAGTAGGTAATCTACTATTCTACTACTACTCGACGAATCAGCACTTCCGTTTCTTCACAGCCAGCCTTCTGGGAACCTTACTCATTGACTTCAATGACATAGGCTTCTTATTCTATAATACTCATAGCTCAAGGGATTATAGGTAGAACACAGTATTACTAAGTCATTTTCTTTATTGTATTGTTTTTTTAATTTAAATAATAACTTTTCCTTCCGCACAGGTAAAAAGGAAAGAAAAAAAGTACACGTTAAATCTGGTTCTAAACAAATTTTCGTTGGAACTGTCTAAAATCTATGTTTTGATATCTGTTTTCCTGATGAATTTTTCGTTTTTATTAAAAAGTTAAATTTAGTTTATATATTTATTTCACTTTAATATAAACAAAACGATGGTATCTTGAAAATAATTGTTAAAACTTTTAAAACAATAAATATACAACGAACGCGTTTGTTTAAACTGTTTTCTTTCATTCTACAGTAATATGTGCTACATATAAAAACCAATATTAGACGGATCATTCCTGTCTTTCAATGAATCAACCAAATTGTTCCATATAAACATAAATTTGAATCATTTGATGTCATTAAATACCGTCGTGTCCCCTCAGGTCTGCAGTTTTCAACCTTTCCTTTTTTTGCCAGGGGAAATCCGTTTGAGGAGTAAGCCGCGACAAGGGCAGAACCTTGGGGGGATAATTCGCGACCTAGTGTGGGATTCGCCAGATCGGGGGTGGCACTAGCATGCCCAGTCAGAACTGGTGCCATGCTATTGCCACTCCCCAGTGAGGGATACCCACTAAAACCCCTGGGTGTTCCGTCCTTTGCCTTATGCCAGGGCTACGGGTATATGGCCTAGCCTCTCCGCAGCCCTGGCAGGCGTGGGCCTCGCGAGGCCACTTCCACTGCCGAGGGACTACTTTTGTCCCCCGGCATCTTCGAGCTCTCTAGGCGTGGGGCGGTCTGTAACTCACCCCACGGGAGGAGAGGTGAGCGCGCGCGGAACACGCCGCACCCCCATCTCGACGGCATGTGCAGGTGAGTGAGAACCTCTATACCCCAAGAGGCCCCACCCGCGCCGCCCGCTTACGGTGGCCGAAGATCCTGGATGGCCCTCCGGCGCCGACGCGTCCTCCTTTGGCGGGAGCGGAGCAGTAATGTACGCTCACGCTCCCGACCCGCCTCCTCCTTCGCAAGCATAACGCGCTCGCAGAAGGAGGAGACGGCCTCCCCCCATCCGGTGGTGCTCCCGACCATGGTACGTACCACGGTCGGGAGCGAAAGGTCAGATCCGGGCAGTTTTCAACCTGATTCAAGTCGGTTGATCCATCTAATATCAGCAATACACAATACAGATACATAAATGGCACATAATTATGTGTATTGTGCAAATATGAAAGCGACAACTTGAGCAATAAAGTAATAAATGTTTTTTTTTTATTTTAGTTGAAAACAAACAGATCACGCCAGAGGCCTTTAAACAAAGTCAACGGCCGTAATCGCAAATTCCAACAAATAATTCTTTCGTTGTCACCGCCTTTGAAAAAAAAGCTCAGTTTGGAACGTAAGGCGTCGTTGAAAAATTAACCTTAAGTAGGGTTGCTAACATTACTTAGCCGTGGTAATAGAAGACATGTTTTCAAGGTACTTTCTTGTTTTTAAATATAAAACTTAAATATAAAAAATAGAACAACAAATATAAAGAAAAATTTTTTTTTAGCTAGACGTGTTGCTGGGAAGTTTCTTGCCGCTTCTTCTCCTTAACAGCAATAACACGTTGCGAAGCGGTGTACATAGACTAGGATGTAAAATTAAATTTTAACCTATATGCATGACCTTCAAAAAGTGTTCTCCAGTGGAACTTATTTTGAATAAAAACTTTTGAATTTGAATTTGAATTTACAAAACGTAAAGTTCCATGTTCGCGGTACAATATAGTAATAGGCAGTTGAATAAACACTGTATTATTGAAGAACCTTAAAGAATCTTACAAACTTACTCTAACTCTCAATAAGACCGATAGTCTTTATCATTTTATAAAACGGTACGACCATTGTGTATAACCTATCCATAACGTCAACATGAATTTTTTTGCCTTCTGGAAATATTCTATCTTATGCCAGTGAATTATAAACATAATTCAATGTATCCATGTAATGTTATTTTTAACGTGGATTCGAGTCTAAACTCCGCTAAATATAACTAAATACAGTTATAACAATACTAAGTGTGTTTAAAAAAAAAATTCCAACGATGTCCAGTGAAATTAGAAGCAAAAATAGTTTCGTTACATTTCGTAGATATTTACCAAAGAACCACCGACATGACAGATGTGTAATAGTGTTAAGCTACTTTTATGCCCAAATTTGCAATCATCAGATAAAAGTTATCAGCCGAACAAATTATAACCTGATTAGATTGAAAAGTGAAACAATTGAACCATTTTATTCATCTGTCATTTTAAATTTTCCCATGTTGTGTTTTATTCTATGAATAACTTTTATCTGATCATAAAAAATTGGCCCTTAATGAAATAATTGTCTATAATCAGTGTTATAAAGCTCTGGCTTACAAAATTAATAGCCAATATTCTTAAAGTAAACATCATAGGTTATATCGTAAATAAACCAACTTGATACTTGTACTACGAGTATGTTTGACGTAATCCTTAAATTTACTAGTAAGGGTATCGATCACTATTAATTATTGATCGATGAGTAGGGGCCAAAATTACTTTGTCATAATGTTGGGGTCGCTAGAGTACAGATAAATGTGCGACAGTGGTGCCCCTCTTGCGTTCTACTCTTTTTGGCCAACCTGTACAAAAGTGCTCCCGTACAAAATCAAGCATGATTTTGTATGGTTGTAGCGAATTATAAAACGTCAGGCTTTTAATTACCTTCGTAATTAATTATAACAAGGTGGTGAAACGCCAGCTTTTTTATTTCTTCATTGCCTTAGAATTTGTTATGACATTTCTGTTTTCAAACCATTTGTTCAAGAAACAAATTATTTGGACTTTGAATCACGTTACTGAGACATAAAAGCTTTTCAGTTTTCTGATCTAATGTGCATATTGTTTCAATTACCACGTGCTAACGGTGAAGAGAAACATCGTAATGAAACCTGCACATCGATAACCGATCCGTCAAGCTCGCCAATCCGCCTTGGACAAGCGTAGTGGATATATGCCCCCCTGTATACAGGAGGCCCAAGTCCAGTAGATTGGGAATTTTATGGGCGTTATTAAGTAATTTTCCAAAAGATCGCCCCTGCTTGTTTGAAATATATAGCACAATTAAGTAAACGAAATCTTGGGCTGATAACCCTAGTCTTAAATCAGCCAGAGCTGTCAAGAACAAACTGGTTTTTTCGGTCAACAACCTGATCTAAGCAAATTCGCCCCCAGTCAATAAGTTACGGAGACCGTAACGAAGTTTAAACTTCAAAGGAAACAAAGTTGTATTTTAAGGCAAATATTATTAGACTTTTTTGTTATTAGAGTCTTTATATATACCTATAGAGGCGTCAAAATAGCTCAATGGTTAAGATCCAATAACGTGAGTGGAGTCTTGGGGGGCCAACATTATACTCGTAGGTTACACAATCACCACCTGTTAAGTGTGATGGAAGATATCGTAAATAAACCTGCACATTGAGATTACCTATGTATGAAACGTGCAAATCCACCTCAGTCAAGCGTAGTGGGTACCTTGGTATACTTTGAGTCTGGCAGGGGATCTTCTAGGAGCTCGTTTTATTTATTTTATAATATTTTAAAATGTATTTATTTCATTCTGTTCATATAAAAAGTTCGAGCACAAGTGTTTGTCAGGTGGTTTAAATCAATGTAAGCCTTAAAATGGTGAAAAATTGAATGAATAAATCGTTGTTAAGATTCGTAGAATACAGTTTTGTCTTTAGGAAAATATGTCTCATGTCTCTGTCTGTGTACTTATTTTAATACAGAAATTTAAACGTATATTTTAGTGTATTTCATTGCGATATCTTGCTTTGCTTTAATATTGTATTTACCTACCATCACGCCACTAAAATGTAGGTTTTAATAAACATTAATAAAATAACAAACGTACATTGAAAGAAATCTGATCTTTGCATGTATTCAATTTCAAAGTAAACATTGTTGCGCTTTATTCCCAACAATAATTTTCCCAGAAGTCCAAAGTGCAAGGTGTGGTAATACGACTACAGCTTTAATTTGCTGACTTGCTTTTGCAGAACTTTAGATTAGCTGGAAAATTACGTGATGCAAGCACCGCTTTGGATTGCATATCAAGTATTTTGAGATGTTTATTCAATCAACCCCATATTCATAACATAAATATTAAAGGTCCATAGGCTGGCGTCTATTTGACTCAAAGATTAAGCATTGCTACACAACGTGGCAACGCCTCCAGCCTTCTGGGAACGTTCCCGGTAAGTGACAGTAGTTTGGGACCAAAAACTTATCTTTAGATATTTTCCCCTTTTTATTTAGTTTTTATATAGTAGGTATAGTTTGTAGTTTATTTTTAAGTTTATAGTTATTGTAGTTTCGTAAAAAAAAATATTTAAGTAAATTTGTATATATTATTTTTTCGTGGTGGTTAAATGGCTTACGTATTCACGTCTTATTCAGATGATGTGGGTTCGAATACTGGGCGGAAAGCATGTACCACGACACTTTCTTAGTCCTATTCGGCCGCTCTTAAAATGCTTTCCTGAGAACTTACTCTTACTCGTGCATGCCTGTCGATGTTCGTTTTAGTGCCATAAGCCCGAAAGAGTTAATAAAATATTGAACAGATGAAATAAAGAAGAAAGATTTCTTCAAACTAATAATAATGTAGTGTATGTAACACAAAAATAAATGAAATATATAATAGAAGATGTACTTAAATCTAAAAAAATCAAGAAAAAATATTGTAAAACGATAACTAACGACGAAAGATGTTTGAGAAAACCCCTCTGACTTCCAGAACATATTATAACGCTGATAACATTGTATTGACGAACAATTTACGATAAAATATATACTATATGTCGTTTTTGTTCCTGTATTTATTACGGTGTGATGGGTATACTGTTCGTTCCCTGGATGAAAGGAATGAAAGCTAGGTTTTTTTATAATATTAATAACTTATCGGCAGTGAAACATACACGTTATATAACCCCCCGCGCAACTTAGCAAGCTACGCTTGTGTTATGGGTAATATACAACGAATTACTTACTCTAGGGCCGATTCCAGACACCCATACCATAGTAATTAAGGAAAAGTTCATTTACGAAATTTACCATGCCAGGTATCGGACCCGGGGCCTCTGTGTTCCATTGAAGTAGGTCGGCAAATGCTTACAGTCCAGTCAACCATAGAGACCGTCATGAGCTAGTTTCCTTGAATATTTATGTTTGTCTCGAAAAATTCATTTTATAAAAAAATTCGTTTAGCCCAACAGGACACTTATTAGACAGACTGACGGACAGACTAATTTCATTACCTTACACATTTTTGGTATATTTATTATTAGAGTCTAAGTGAATAACAGTGAAGAAATTATACTGCAAGTTGTGTTCGCCTATAATTAGTATTTACATCGCATTGTAAACCTTAGTCATAAGTCTAGTAACTGATCAAATGTACAAAACTGTCGGTGATCCTTATTAAAATAAAAAATAAATAAAAATATATTAAAAAGGGACTACACTATTGAAGAATACTTAAATGGCAAAACTTCATTTACATAGCAGCTTGTTCTAACCTCTTATGCTATCTTTTCTATAACGTTTTTATCTTGCCAAGTATGTAAGGAATTTATGGAGATTTGTTGCAGTATAAATTTCTATGACGTCATGTCATTATTATGACTATAATATTTTTCCTTCCTTTTATTGTGTCTTTGTCTTACTGAGTATGCATTGTTTGCCACAACTCCATTAATTCTTTGAAAAGTAATTGTGTAACATATTTCTGAATAAAATTTATGAAAAATAAAGAGTTTCAGCTACATAAATAAGAAGAAAAGCAATTTCAGCTCGACGTGTTGCTGGGGATTTCTTGCCGCTTCTTCCCCTTAACAGCTATAACATGTTGCGAAACGATTTACACAGACTAGGAAGTAAAATTAAATTTTAACTTATATGTGTCACCTATAAAAAGTGTTCTCCGGTGGAACTTATTTTGAATACAAACTTTTGAATTTGAATATATATAAAAGATTTTAGTTTCAATGGGACACGGAAAAGACGATAACGCGAGCAATGACGTGCATTGCCGGTATGAACTTTTCACGGGCGAGTTCTCGGGTAAACGCTATATGTTTATAAGGGACCTACTGATTGAAGTAAACATTATAGTAACATACACTCGTACCTATAACTCACAAAACATGTAGGTAATCGACGTTTCGTCTACTTTTGATTATGAGTGAGTTTCTTTATATTTCCTTAGATACTATTTAATTGAAAATTATCACTCCACTAAGGGTTAGCCCACGTTATGACAAAAAAGTCCATTTTTTTCACAATTTTGAAACATTTGGAATGGCATGAATGGCGATTTAAAATTATTTTTTTAAATCTGTGAAACCACTTTTCATCAGCTTAGCTGTCATCGTCAGCCAGTCAGTTGTCTGTTGTACTGTAGTAATAAAAATCGGCCAAGTGCGTGGCAGTTCCGATGTTCCCGTTGTTTGGCTACGCAACCAAAATATTCGATACAATTGTCGTCAAAAGTGTTTTTTTAACTATTCTTTGATTGCTTTAGAATCTTCCACTTCACATTTTAAAATTATACGAGATATTTTTTTTTATTGCAGACAGGCTGACGGCCCACTTGATGGAAAGCGGTTACCATCGCCTATGGACATTTGCAACACCAAAGGTGCTACAAATGCGCTGTTGCTCTCTTAAGGAAGACTGGAACCTGGTCACTAATGCCGGAACACCACTCAAGGTTATTATGGCGACATACTTTAGATCAGGGGTGGCCATCCAGTCGGGCAAATGCCCTACCACCTGGCTGTGGGTTGTTTTGTCGCCTCTTACGACAGGCCGCCCAGCCGCAGGAAATTGTATTCTTTCTCCGTTCCTGCACGGATAAATACGGATAGATACAATTGGTACGACTTGAGAAGCAAATGAATAGCCTGGATGGACTTATTGACTGGAACATAAAAGGATGTTTTATGATATTTCAAAGTCTGACTTATGACATCCCACATATATATGTATATACATCTACGGCGGCCACTACTTAAATGTACTTTTGATTTCACTACAGCATTGTGAAGCGGCATATACATAAATTACATAAGCATTCTTACTAAATTACACGTAAATCGAAAAAATAATTGACATTAAAAAGAGACGGGCAGACGAACAAATCGATTTTATATTGGGTTCGTTTTTGTCCAAATGTCTACGAAACCCTAAAAATATGCCAAATCAAAAGCGAAATAGGCCACGGCTATAATATATCACGCGATACCCCAGCCAGTTATTTGGTTGCAGCTGTGGCCTGTATTACTCACTGGCAATAACTGTGGCTGGCAACAAATGTGTACAATATTTTTCTACATACACAATATACGCCTTTCGAGTATATAAATCAAATAAGGTCAACACGCATAACCAACCGGAACATGCAAGGAAATTAAAGCTGAAGAAGTGACATATTGAGGGACAAGGCCAAGTATTATTTCATTGAGTATTATGACATCAATATCTCTGTGGTAAAAAATCAAAACCTAGCAGATTCGAAAAAATGTTGCAGAAGAAGAAAATATAGTGTTACGACTAAATGCCGACAAAGGAAAAAAAATGCACACCTGCAGTTTATTACCTTTCGGCATTTGAAGTTCTTTTGTTTACTTTGTGTTTAAAATTTGGAATTAGAGAAACATCCTATTGTGTATTGTAATCGTTTATGATAGTCATTAACTAGGTGTGATTTTTAGAAACTATTGTTATGCGGTCGAGTATTGTCTCAAGACATATTGTATATTTTAGTATAAAACAATGCCCGAACGGAGAGGTGAGGCAGTCAAGCGACGATTACGATACGAGCAAGACGTGGGTACATTCGATAAGCTATATAGCGACGGACTTTGCGCGTGTTATTAAATCGTGCATCACGTTTGTACTGGTGTTTGTATAGTTCTAATAAATTCTATATTAATTCCACGGCATTTCAATTCGAGTCCCGTAACTCGTAACAGTATGTAAACTTTTTTAACTCATCGCTTTACCCGACATGATGTGACACAGTGTTTACGTATTTTAACAAACACAATGGGCCTTACTTATAATCGTTATAATTAAGGCCACAAACTCCTCTTTAGTCGAATATTTTGGGTACAACCTACGTTAATCATTCAAATTTCATTTATCTGTACTCCCATAGGTAAAGTAAACAACAGGTTTATAAGTGAAAAAAATATATTAAATGACTAGGGTCTGATTCTGATTCTCTTACTTAAGAGATGCCTAATCGTTTCTTAACGAGATTATTATAAGTAAGGCCGTATATGTCTATGAGCTTATACTGAACAAGTAACAAAATAATAAATTCACAAACATTCGCTTGAAGAATATCAATTGCAAGGTATTAAAATTGTCCATATCGTAAGGGTCAACCAACCCAACACGATTACTTATCGTCAAAGTTCATTTCTGTCGCTATTTAACTGTTATTTATAAGTAAGTATAATTTAATTAAAATTACATTATGACGGTAGTTTTATTTACAAAGTAAAATCCGTTTATCTATCTATATACATGTAATTGAAATCCACGTATATCACGATATCTCAGGAACTATAATACCTATAGACTTGAAATTTGGCATGGACCTTTCTTTCGCCAAGTATAGGTCAGCTAAGAACGGATTTTACGGCACGCGAAGCGGGCGGGTAGCAGCTAGTATGTACCTACTCTTTGTTTATAATTCCATTGAAGGAGAGTGACAAAAATGTCATAATAAGCGGACTATATGGTTACGTTCCATTAAGGACTCACACCGACCACGTTCTCGACCGCGATTTTTCCCGTTCCACTTGCTTGCCGGCGTTACAATCATAAACCCATGTGGCGACATTAGTGCCAACATAAAAACAAGCACGTAAGCGCGAAACCAATATTTATCTGTGGCAAGCAAAACATCGCGCCGCGTATCACAAGCGCGCGCCCAATCTTCCGCGGCAATTCACTTGGCGCGAAACAGTCGAGAACCGAAGTTCATTTCGGGACATTTCGGCTACAGTCCGACTCACGCCTTCAACACGAGCGCACGACATTCGTGCTCGGGTTCAACGTTCGTTTTCGCGCTTGCTCCTTGCCTAACAAAATCCTTCTGAACTGTATTATAAACAAGGGTGTGTGTGTGATTAAAAGTGTAAGACGCATCTAGTTTTTCATTGACCCGTACATCGCTCAACGGCCGCAACCATCATCTCATCACCATCACATCATCACCCTCACCCAAGTGGAAGGGTTATTCAACCCACCTCTTGACATGCGTCGTTGTGAGCGTTGTGTGACGTTTTCACCACGACCATAACGACCGCGGTTGCCTTGTGGAACAGCTAACGGAACATTTTGGGCGTTGTGAGATACTAGTGGAACGCCCTGCTAGTCACTTCATATTAAGCGGTTGGTCAACATAGGAGGAGCTATAATCGGATTCTGCTGTATCTACAAGTCGCGAAAATTTAAGAAAATACAAGTATAATTTATATAATTTTCAGTTCAAATCCGGTAAACATACTAGAAAATATCCACTTAATGTGTCGCCATCTACTGTTCCAGGATTCAAGGGCAACTGAACTTTGTTATCTCGCTCGCACATTATCACATTTTCGAAGATATAAAATGACAAAATTTACTTACGACAAATCAGAATTAGACAAATAAATCTTTACAATAACATTAAAAGGGCCATCCACAAATTACGTCACACGAATTTCATGATAGTTGACCCCCTCCCCCTGCTGCCACTGTTGTTCACACTCGTGTGACTCCAAAATTTTATTTCGATTTAAATTATTTTAGAATAACTACATAAATAGTTCAAATATATATATGTTTTTTCAAGACCACGGGCCATAAAAATCGCCCGGACTTTTGGAGGGCTTGCGTGGGGCCACGGGGAGGCCAACACGAAGAGGCCCCTTGACAAATTTAATCTAAATGTGGCGTGACACTGACCGGCGATTATCCCTGTCTACACCATTAATAATGCACCCATGGACAAGCCCCGACCAGTGTAGGACTATTGTGAGAAATGAGAAGAGAAAGTACCGGGCTATTGGGGTGAACTGTTAGTGGTACTAGGGTTCTGGGAATATGGCGTCTGCCCGTCGCAATGTTCAGGGAACATGGAAAAATGGGCAGACGGTGATTCGCCACTCCCTGCATGGGCCCCTAAAAATGCCATAAAAGACAGGAGCAACATGAGTATGAGTGGCTAAGGTGTGTAGAGAGGTGGGCTGCAGGTTCACCGAAGCTACTTCCGACATTAGGCCATTTATCACTCCCACCCTTGGAGCTCGAGACTTAGCTCTAGCGATCTCCACTCCGTGCCGGCTGGCTTAGCCAGCACGGAGGCGGGGGCCTTGTCTTGGCCCCCGGAGTCAGGTACGAGGTGTCGCCACTCACCTAAGGCTTCGCCACAAAGCCCCCTGCGGGTAAATATAATTTTATTATTAAGATTTGTGTTAAGCAGGTTTTTTGTAAGTAAATTCTGTCAATTTATGCCAAATTTGTGACTTTACAACGGTTGTAACGTTCAAGCGGAATAACGAATTCTATATATAAGTAAGCTCCCTGTGAGTCATTTAGATTAAAGCTTTTATTTTAATACTAGTGACATCTAGCGAACAACCTATGACCATCTCGATTACATTACAAAACATTTTAAAGTACGGGAATAGTCATTCCTAATAGTCATCCATCGTATTACAAAAAATGCTAAAAATAATAAAATATTAAAAATATATTATATAAAATATAATCATAAACGACGACTATTCAATTTTCTTCAATGATTATAATGTCGCAACAGCGCAATCTAGTAGCAATATTCGAAACTAATAATCTTTTCGTAAAATTATCACATACCAAGTTTGAAGTAATTTTTCTACTGCCCACAAGGTGGCGTTAACATATTACTATAACGACAAATATTCCTACTGATATGTCAATCACAAGCAAAAAAGTAACTAAGAACAGTATTATGAATATTCAAGGCATTGCTATGTAGATATACTAAAAAAAATCACCTCTGAGTTACATGCATGACAGCCTCGATTTATAATTGAGTAGTTCGCGATTTCCCAATGCTCTTGTGCAGTAATACATATATAGAATAAATAATCCCAAACAGATTTTTGTTTTTAAGAAATGTTATTAACGTACATAGACAAGCAAACAGACAATCGACAGACATGAGAATTTTTATGGCTTCCATTATAAATAGAAATAGCTACAAAACTCCATTATCAAGTCTTTTAAGAAACTTAGAAAATCTGAGGACACATATAAACTCAGAAAATACTATAAGTCCTGTAATATACCCGTAAACAGTAGTTTAGAAGTTTCATAAAATTCTTTATTTTATTAATTGACAAAAAACGTACGTATCTACTCCATTGTTGATATAATTATTTAAATAATGTAATTTTTCTAATATTATGAATAAAGTGTTTTTATTTTATTCAAGCAACCCCAGTACTCACTTAAGAAAAGCTAAAAATCTAATATCTTCATAAATATATTTTTCTCTAAATTCAGACAAATTTTTGTAATCTATAATAATACTAACACAATTACGTTGTTCCGAGCTAGGGAATTCAATCACAGCAATGACACCTACACATCGAGATAAAACATATTATGTGAAACTCAATAACCGGCCTTGAACAAGTATGGCGGTTATATCGTTCTTCCTTTTAAAAACAGGAAGACCTGTGCTAAGTGAGACGTTTATATACTGACATTATTTCTACATATTTGCTAAAACGAAAGCTTTTCAAGCGTCAACCGACATATCTAAAACAGTTACTGCGCAGCTCGTCGGTCTGCCAGATGGAGAATACTTATCTTCACTTCAAGACTCATTTTGTACATCGGTAGATGTAAACTTATTAATTTTGTGAGCTAAGTCGGTTATGATGGCTCTTTTACAATATCCTCCTTTTATTCTATGCATTCATTCTGTATACTATATAGCTGTTGAATCTAATTCCGTAAAAATGAGGTCAAAAATACTATTATGCAAATGCCTGTAAGGACTGTACGTACTTTACATTGAACAAAAATAAACATGTTCTCACAATTACAATCCATTGTTCAATTGGTGATTACGATGACTGACATACGTTGAACGAGAACTTTGATCCGCTGTGATCGTCGAATTATGATGATTCATCATTTACACTGTATTATATCTTCACTAGTTCAGAATTAGATGATATCAATAAAAAAATCAGTGGCATAATATCATAAATTTTACGAACCCCTTAAAAATTCGATCATATACTTTTGAAGTATAAACAAACGCGTAATTATACAGAATAAGGTAAAAAAAATAAACTACCTAGTTTAAAACTATTAACCTAATAGTTTAATAAAGAGGACCCTCAAACCCTCCAATTGAGAAACATTCTTTGTGTTGATATAAGGCCTATAGCCTTCCTCGATAAATAGGCTATCTAACATTGAAACAATTTTCCAAATCCGACCAGTAGTTCCTGAGATTAGCCCGTTCAAGCAAACAAACAATCAAACTATTCATTTTTAAATATTGGTATAAGGTTATATCCAGTAGTGACTACTAATATTAGTTGGTCGGAGTCCACCTTGAAACGAAAAGTCTCGTGACCAGAGATGTACAAATAAATACAGATACAAGATACAAAATGCATATTTTGTACCTTGTATCTAGATACTTTTTAAAAATGTATTTTGTATCTTAATAAAATTCTGCGATTTTCAAATTAACACTGTTTTACAAATTTACAATAATGACATAAACAAAATTAAAATTTAAAATATTCCTAATTAAAAATAAACTAAATTATAAATAAATTAAACTAAAAATAAACTATATATACAAACTAAAATTAAACCATAAAATCTAGTTCCAGACCGCTGTCAGTCGGAAACGTGCCCAAAAGACTGTCCACATTGCCTCGCTGAATGGCAATGCTGATGCGTTGCCCGAGGTACAAACCAGTCTTTTGGTCACGTGAGACATCCACCAGACGTTTGGCTATGTCTCGATAAAGCTTGTGCGCCTCAGGCCCCCATGGTCCTAGGGTCTCGACCCCAAAAGCCGCAAATATGTAGCCATTCCCGATGGCTGAGTATTTACGGCGTTTTAGGGCCTCCTGTTGTGCAGCAGCTGTACCGGCAGACATGCTAGTAGCTGGAAGATGGGACGCTGCCAAAGTATCAACGCAAGACGCGTCCCATACTAAGGGGCGACCCATCTTCCAGGGCACCAATGACATACCATCGGGTCTCTTGCCATCGTCGCGACACAGGCCGTTCGGTTCTAGGACGGCAGGTAACCCGGCGGTGACAAGAGCCCGACGGATTATGTCATTAAGAGTTGCATGACGTGAAATTCTACCGGCACTCCTGATGCACGATAACCCATGGTGACCGAGGCGCTCGACCTTATCTCCGCACTGACAGTGGTGTGGGACAACACAGGCCGCCCCTAGGCGAATGCAAGCACTTATTCGAAACGTGTTATCGTCTAGAAAAGTGCCTAAATTCGAGACAGCTAGGAGACGAGCACGCTCCGTCTCATTGGCACACGTATCTAAAAGATTTTTATGCCCCAATGAGCAAAGCGGGTCGTCCCATAGCTTCTGTGACTTTAGATTTATGGGTAAATTTTGATATGGGCAGGCCATAGACCAAGCATTTCTGGCCTCAGTCAAATACAGGACCTCAAAGTCACCAAGTGACGGATTTAATATTTCACCAATGAGGTCCTTTGTACTGTAAACTGAGGACAGAAAGGCGGGTAAAGAAACTGCAGAAATTTTGCGTATACCCAAACCTCCATACCTTATTGGTAAGGAGGCTTGGGTCCATGTACGGTCATCAAAGGGAATGTTGAAAATCGATGAGAGCGACTACCGAATAACATTATCCAACGTTTTTAGAATATTTTCGTTTTGCCATATAGGAGAGCATCTCAAGATATATATAAAATTTGGTGTAAAAACACAGTGCCGAATAATATAATATGCGCTATGTAAACTTATACTTTTTAAGCTTTCTATCTTTGACTGGAAATTTTGAATTTTGTTACTAACGAAAGTAGAAATAGACTCCTCAAAAACGGGGCACCCAAGGAGGCTGAGGCTATTTTTGTCAACAATTTTAAAATGTAGTCCCAAACTAGGAAAATCTGATATAATATTAGAGATATTTGGCACCTTGTCACTGAAATATATCTCACATTTTGAATAATTTAGCTCTAAACCAATTTTATCAAACTCGTAAATTAAATATTGTATATCTTTTTAAAGAGTATCAATGTCTCCTCCAAGGGTGCCGTCGTCGAGGTACCATACGTTGAATTTAGAATTTAATTTTTCTATAATGGGATGAATGGCGAGTGAAAATATGGCCGGCCCAAGGGGGTCCCCTTGCTGGCAACCGGTTTCTGAAAAAACTTTATGATTTTGGTACATTAAAATTGATTTATCAGAGTAGCATTGGTGGATAAAATTGAAAATTCTTGGGGACTTGTCGCGCACTTAAACCAGCAAGGTGGCCCTGTTAACCGAATTAAAAGCGTTCTTTACATCCACCTTCAGGAGAGCTTCGCAACAGTCTCTGGACGTAAAGGTTCGAAGTGAATGTACCGCCGCCTCGCAGCCGCCCTTTATGCCAAATCCTAATTGGCGTGTTGCGAAATAGGAAGAGCCTAAATCCGTTATTTCCCGACAGCATATCTTGGCGGCAAGGCGGCGGTATGTAGTACCGACTGCTATAGGGCGTATGCCTTCATCTTTTTTATTGAGAGCACACAAATTTGCACCGTATAAAGTTGGAATAACGTCGTTATTTACTCCACCTGAAAGCATCAGGTTAATTAAGTCTGTTATGTCTTTCAGAAGAGTCTCACCAGCTGTGCCAGTACCTCCTCCCAACAAATCCTTTAGGTGTTGGGGGGTCAAGGCATCAAGCCCCCCGGCTGAACCACTTCTGAAGGACATAACAGATGTAAAAACCGATTTTGGTGCTGCAACTAGGCTTTCTTCAGGACATACTAAGCTGGAATCCGGAGCTGCATCTGAATGTGGATGTTTTTCTTCTAAAGCCCGCAGAGTCGTCTCATTATTGGAAGCAATGGTGTCGTTAGAAAACAGAATTCTAGCCGCCCCCTTGACGTCTCCATCAGAAAGTTTTGCTTCTACAATTTTATTGAGTCTGTATGTAGACTCTTTGACAATTTTTGTAATATTTCTATTTGTACGAAATTCATCTAATTCTGGGAGATTTTGGCAGCGTCTTTTAATTTTAGTTGTAAGATTTCCAGATTCGTTAGGCTTAATGTTTAAAATTTTATAAGGAAGCTGTAATAAATCCTCCCAAGCTCGTAAAGAATTTAAAGTTACAGTATTTCGAATAAATTTGGAAAAAATTTGGCATACCGAAATTCTAGCTCCTCGTGGGATTCTTTTTATAATTTGGACCGAATGTTTTAGGCTACTTAGTTTTTCCGAAAGAGTAAAAATATTAGTATCACTAGAAAGAGGTTGTTGGGGCGTGGCTGAGGTTGATAATGCATCTTGGTCCCTGTGAGCTTTGCCGAGATGTATTTTCAAGCCTCTATTACCTTTAAAATAACGTGCCTGTGAGCATTTAGGACACTGAACTAGGTTATCCAACGACACCACATCAGGTTGGGGCTGTGTCATAAAATGCAATACAATTAAATTAAAGATAAACAGAACTTATTACACTTTTTTTTTTTTCGTAATTTTTGTTATGGTGAACAATAAAGTGTTGTCTATGTCTATGTCTATGTCTAACTTACAAATAATCTATAAAACATGTTGCTAAAATTAATATACTTAGAAAGTGTAAAGTAATTCCTAAATTATAATTCGCTTAAAAAAAAGAACTAAACTAAAGAACTAAAGAATTAAGAACAAGATATTAAAAATGGTGAGAGCGTTTCACAAGTTCGAGTTGTAGTGTAGCAGGTCCTTAGGCGAGGTGAATCTAACGTGCGATGGGTTGAGACTGGGTCGAGTTCAGAGACAAGTTTGCTTCTGTCTTTTAGCCAAAATATATCTTGTCGAAACACTGGATTTTTTATATATTTCTTGAGGTGAAAATATCTGGTAGTAACATGAACAGAAAAAAGAGGTATATTCTCAGAATTTTTGTGATCCACTAGATACTTATGACACTTTTTTGCATTGTTCACTGATTTGGAAAAAGTAATATTGGGCTAAATATATTTAATATTTGATAAATATTCAGGAATAATTGTAAAAGACAGTTTTCAGTTTGACATTCAGTGACAATATTTTTTTATTTTTTTATTTTATTTTTTTATCTTGTATTTAGATATCATTTATTAGGGATCTTAATATTTTGTAAATACTTTGAGTAATAATTACATACGCATTTTTTTACATTTACTACGCCACCTTATACGCCACCTTATACGGATGCTTAGTAAAGTTGTCGATCAAAAAACGGTTATTGTGGCGTATCATGCGTATGTAGTATCCAGATTAAAATATGGTATAATATTCTGGGGGAATGCAACTAACATCGAACACTTGTTTATTGCCCAGAAAGGTTGTATACGCTCTATTTGTGGCTTAAAAAGGCGAAATAGTAGACCATACTTTAAAAGCCTTAAACTACTCACTTTACCTTGTCTATATATCTATGAAGTGGCGCTTCATGTCAGAAGATACCCTGAGCAATATGAAGACATCATAAGCTCACGAAGATGTGACTTATTAAAATTTAATAAAAGGTGCACAACAACACTGTTTGCACGTAGCATATTTATGATGTCCATAAAAATATATAACAAATTACCATTAGACATAAAAACATGCCGCGAATTTGAGACATATAAATATAAGCTATTTACATATTTAACGGACAAGACATATTATTCGATACAGGAATTCTTCGACAGTAGCAATAAATGATTAAAATATTAGATGAAGATGGTATATATATATATAATTCTGACTAAGGATAATATATGCACTGACATCATAATATTTAACAATTAATAAACGTATGCGTATCAATGTTTTTTTTAAATATTTTTTTTGCCATTTAATTTAATCTTTTTTTGACATTTAATGGGTTTTTTTTGACATTTAATTTAATTCTATTTTTTTCTTTCTTTGTTCTATGATAAATATATAATTTTCAACCATTGTAAAGGTGGTCTGGAAGATATCGCCGGCGGCGATAAGACCTCCTATTGTATATATGTAACTTATATATATGCAATAAAGAGCATTCATTCATTCATTCATTATAATGTAGATAAACTGAACGCACCTTTTAAATTTCAATAAACCTATATCAAAAGACATTTTCATGTGGAACCAGATGGAACTCTTATTAAAATTCTGTCCTAATGGCTTTTTGAAGCGCGTTCTTGGCGCCTCTGTACCCCTCGTATAACCTCGTCTCCACGATCACTGCGACTTTCGCCTTCTTCTAAATCTGGTGGAGCATAATTACGCAGGGAGGGAATCTTAGTGCACCGCTATGCACTAAGATTCCCTCCCTGCGTAATTATGATATTTCGTCACACCACCTCTTCGAACGGGTCCCTATCTAGACAATTCAAAGCCGAGCGTGGGTAGTCCTTGGTTGGGGGAGGTTGCAGGGCATGAGAGGCTGAGCTCCAGTTGGAGACACTAAATCGAATGTACCAGTGGTCGGATAGCGCCACCACTCCCGTCAGTACCCTCCGGTCCTGGACACGCCTTGCCTATTTAACCCACCCTGCTGGCATACACATATGTAAGCGGACCCTGGTTGAGGACCATGAGACCGAACTCGATCGTCTATTCGGCGAGCACCTGGACACACATTGGGCTCCGGCGCAATGGTTTAGGTTTGACAAGAGAAAGCGTAGAGCGCGGTATTACCCCGACGCACCTTATTTGATGCTCTTTTTTGCCTCCTCCACTCGCTGCGACTGCGGCTGGGTTTGCTACTCAGTCACGGCTTGTTCTTTCTTATACCTTTGTCTTGTCTTTTATAATTAAATGTTTATCCTACAATACATATAACATTTCTGTTTGATGAGTTCGCCTCTACGTAGCGACTCTTTTCTTTTGGGGCTATGATATTGAAACCTCGTCAAAGAAAAGCGAGTTATAAAACGTTTGAAGAACGAAGAATAAGAAGAAAGGTCTCAATTAAAACCTTAAAAATATAATCTTTTGTCATATTTGCGCGATTTATTCATAATTCACTTAATAAACTTAAGTTCAATAAAATTGGTATTTCTTTCAAAAAGTATCTTTTATCTTTAAAAAGTATTTAGAAGATACGTACTTTGTATCTAGTATTTCAAATACCATTTTCAAAAGTATCTTGTATCTGGTATCTCAAATACTTATTTTAATAGTATTTTGTATTCAGATACTTTATATGGGGTATCTTGTACATCTCTGCTCGTGACTGCGTCTTACATATGTCATTGAAGAGATTAAAACTCACCATCTCCTCTGGTTTGGTCATATAGAAAAAGGATGGAAGATGTCGAATTTTTAATAAAACATATAAGACGTTCAGTCAATCGCTGGAAAGATAGTGTTACAACTGGTAAGAAACTACATAGATACTGCCAGAAGATAGAAGCGTGTTCTCTTTTCAGAGAACAAAATACTCTTTAAGCCTCTGAGCCAACGCAATTAATTAACGGAAACAACCATGACTAGTAGAGAACCTTATATTTCCTAATCAACAAGTTTTTCCACGAGAAACCTGTTTTGCGAGGCTAGTTACCTATACTACATTCATAGAAGTCTGTATTTAAAAAAAATCACCACAGAATACATTAGTAAAATAGGAGAAATTACAGGTTTAATTAAACTAATAGGTGAGCTATTTGCTTCCAGTCATAAAAAGAGCATCTGGCTTCTAATTTCTGAACTATGATGTGGACAACTCTGAAAAAAACGTGAAGATGGTAGAGTTAAAAAATATATATAAATACACGACGAATTGAGAACCTCCTCCTTTATGATGTCAGTTGTTTTGTCTAAAAATACTTTCAAGAATAAATATTTTTTACAAGAATATCTTAAGTAAGTTATAAAATTGTTTTTTTTTATTGATTGATTGAGGATGTAAGCCTGTGCCTGCGGCATTGCTTACATCAGTGAAATTTTGTCGGTTGAAACAATTAAGTTGAAGCGCAATAAAGTTATTTAATATACGTTATTAGTAAATATAAGTAAAGGTTAAATCGTTTAAAAGTATTGTTTTTGTCTCTCAAGAATAATACTTTCTGAATGAAAGGTACCCAATGTTTTTTTCTGTACTCCTGACAACGTGTGTGCAAAATTTCATAATAGGTGGTTCATAAACTCACATTTACAATGTTTAATTGCTCGCATTATTAAACATTTATGGTTACATAGCGAAATGTCAGGAACAGAGGATAATAGTGACCTCAATAAAATCGCAGGCACTGGGCCGATTTTTATTAGTTAATTATCTTTACCACTTAATTTCACAGATTTTTGCGGAATAACCGGTTAGTATTACAAGAACCTCGCTGAAGCAGTAATAATGTGTCGTAACGAGAGCTATGCAACTCTACAACCGATCTATTAATAAAATTATGCCAGTTGTTGATCCAACTTAAACCACCTTTATAGGCTCTGAATGAATATTTTTTATTTCTGGAGTACAGCAGACAGACTGACCGTCCACCTGATAGAAAGTGGTCACCGTCAACTCTGGAGCAATATCAGACGTACCATAAATTTGCTGCCGGCCATGAAGGAATTTTGTAATACTTTATTTATTCGTGCAGGAACGAAGGAAGAATACAATTGCCTGCGGCCAGCCCGCTGTCGTAAGACGCGACTAAACAACCCACATCGAAGTGGTACGATATTTCCCCCTCTGGGTGACTGCCACCCCTTGTCAAGAGTATGCCAATACCAACCATACCAACCTTGAGTTGTGTTCCGGCATTAGTGGTCAGGTTCCAATCTCCCTTTAGAGAGCGGCATCGCACTGGTAGCACCTTTGGTTTTAGAAATGTCCATAGGTGATGGTAACCGCTTTCCATCAGGTGGGCCGTCTGCCTGTCTGTACTCTACTGTATGCAATAAAAAAACTTAAAAAAAAATGTGAATTCGAAACTGATCCTGTAACCTTTACTTGTGTCATTTATTCCCGTTTCGTATGACCTTGGTTTCACATCGAGTCTCATGTTACCATTTGACTCTGATACTATTTGAGGCTTACAACTGGCACACTCTGTTAAAACTATACCGGCTAAAGATCTCATAAGATAACTAGCACTTATATTGAAGTATTTTAAAGTTAGTTGTTGGTTGGCAATCACTCTATACTTCTCAATATTTATAGTCTAGTAGGGTTTAAAAATAAAAATCTAGAGATAATGTCTATATATATATGTATATATATATGTATATATATATGTATGTATATATATGTATATATATATGTATATATATATATGTGTGTGTGTGTGTGTGTGTGCGTGTGTGTGTGCGTGTGCGTGTGCGTGTGCGTGTGCGTGTGCGTGTGCGTGTGCGTGTGCGTGTGCGTGTGCGTGTGCGTGTGCGTGTGCGTGTGCGTGTGCGTGTGCGTGTGCGTGTGCGTGTGCGTGTGCGTGTGCGTGTGCGTGTGCGTGTGCGTGTGCGTGTGCGTGTGTGTGTGTGTGTGTGTGTACAGAAAAACAGCCACCTAGAGAACATTTCATCTAAATGCGACCATGAAACAAATTCAAACGGCATTTTTGTACTTTCTATCTATCGAAGTCAATGGCATAAATAACCTGTACTCGTCTACGGTACGACACCTACTAGCTTTACTTTTACGTTAAATAATAAATTCGATGTACTCTGTGATTTTTATACATAGTATTGGATAACCTACGATAGGCAAAACTAGGGTAAATGGTAATATTATTATTACAGTCATTGGGAGACCAAAGCGGGACCTCTGTAAACAATGATTTAATTAAATAAATAAACCCAAAGCATGATGACAAAATTTTACACTGCGCTAATAAACTCATCATTGTTCTAGCGTTATATCCCGGTAAACCTGAAGCATACCCTGTAAAGTCTCAAGATCATTCTCTGATTCTCAATTTCACTGTATGTTTTATTTGTATGTCTGTTGTGTAATTTTCGAAAAAAAAATCATAAGGGTCTACTCCTGAAGTCTTCCCATTTTCACCAAGTCAGGATCTGATAAGTGGATCCCAGGGAAATTACGAGCAATCCTCGATATTATATGCACGAACAACGAATTTCATTTTATTTTTCTAGAGCTATTTAAGTATTTGCAACTAAAAGTGTGGATTATTTCTTTTAACAAAAAATAAAACCGGCTTCAAAAGTAAATAAAAACCAAAATAAATATTTTCATAACAACGTCTCGAAGTTAGTTAAGCATAAGAAATCAACAACAATGTAGTCATTTTTATGTTTTACTTCGCACCGACTTCAAGATGTTGTAGAAAATATTCTAATTTTATTTATTAGTTATACTTTTGAAGCCTGTTTTGTACTTTATTATTTTTTAAGTGGAACTTCTTTAGAATCGTGGTCATTTCAAAATCGATGAAGCGAAAAATTTACACTAAAAGAGATAAACACTTACAATCCAAACTTTTTTAATTCGAAATAAAACATTTCTCTCTTTATTTTCAATTTAAAATCAAATTAAATTAAAATAAATCGATTACAAATGAACTTAGCTCCCGTATATATCCAAGGGAGATATTCTTTTATGCGTCAATCTAAAGGAAATTGCGTAATAGTGCATTGAATTTTGAATTTTATGATAGTGATTTTAAGTGTAATTTAGACTGTTTTTTATTATAATATGTTGATGGATATTATAATAAAAAACAGTCTAAATTACATCAAATTACTGCTAGAAACATAAATCAGGACCTTAAAAAGTAGAAGAGAACTTTGTCGGAAGTATAAGCACGTTCGCATGATTCAAAATTGAAACACGGTGGCGGACGCACGCTCGAAGACAGTTGCGCATAACGCACGAAAACAACGGAGCCAGTAACGCTCGAGCTTTGCACAACGGTACTCGCTTCGTTTCGAGTAATCGAATCACAATCGATTAGATTCCAATTATAAAAACAGAAAAATGAGATAAAAGACGTTCGGTGTTATTTTATTCTTCATTTTCTTTTTTAAAGTCGATCATTTAATTCTCGAAGCCCGTTATATTCGGTTAAGCTTAGAGTTTATTAGGAAAACGTTGAACTTAGTGTTAATAATGCCGGCGGAAACGGAAACGAGAATTGTGGTTCGTGACGTCACACCCGACAGTGAGTAAATGTTATTATGCTGTAATGTTAGAAAAAGTTAAAACTTTTTGGGAGGATAAAACACCATATAAAAACTTATTTAACAAAAAGTTTCAAGGGTTTCGCTCACTGAAATAATATTGTTTTCTAAAGTAAAGGTTATTAGAAATATTTGATAATGTAATGAGTGCTAAATACAAATCGGTACTATCGACATTATTTCTGGATACGTGAAATGAACTTATGGCCGGTTCCTATATCTTATTATTCATTCACTTGCAATACCATCGGTATAATTTATATAATGATAGTAGTGCAAATGAAGCGCGGTTAAGATATAGCAATCGGGCCTTGAGCACTGGTTCTTCTTTCTTTTCCGATTCATTACATGTGCTAATATCAAGAATCATTGAGGAAGTTCCACTACTTCATGCTTAAAGTCAATATAATGTCATATCTTTCCCCACTTTTACGTTATTCATAACTAATATAGAGTATATGAAGTTTCTAAAGATGCTGCTTCGTCTGCGATAGTGTTACAGAGATCCATTTCTCGCAGATGTAGATGAGTATAATGCGTTATTTGAGATTAGACATTGTTAATGGCGTTATATATTGACAGATAACATATGTGTATACTAATATCGCTATGCGTTAATGGCTTTATTTTTTAACCGGTTTTTTGGCCAGTAAAAATCTTTAACATTTTCTCAAATACCGTAAACGTACAAAACCTTGTTTTTATAAGTTTTTTAATGTAAATACTTACAAATTATAACACGATAAAACAAAAAGGTTGGTATTAAAATAAAGTATTTGAAGTCATTCTATCAAAAAAGATACTTACTACAAATTCAAAAAGACCAAAATTTCAAAGTCATACTTTCAAAACCATTATATATAGTTTGTAACTTTTAGAGTCAATGTAAAATTTAATATATCTGTAAAGGATGTAGAAAACTTATTCTAAACCTAGATTTATATAATTAAAACACAGGTGACATATAAATTATAATTAAGTGAATAAAATGATCTATAATATTATAATCATTTTACTATCTTTAAATTTGTACGCCCAATAGGTAATTTATAACATGTTAAACTGTAGATGCTAAGTCACATATATAATGTGTACCATGATAGATAGATAGATAACTCTTTATTGTACACCAATACAAACATGAACTTAAGTCTAAATTATATCTAGTTATGTACAAAGGGCGGTCTTATCGCTAAAAAGCGATCTCTTCCAGACAACCCCATGGTGATAAGTAAATAAATAAATTAATTGATTGATTGATTTAAAATACAAGATATCGAAATACAACATATATGTTTTAAGATCATATTTATCTTTCGATCCCTGAAATGTAAGGAAGCCTTGATAGCATAACGACGCTCAACACTCGCGTCCGATACTCAAAGGGCGCGGATTCCATACTTAGCCGGAAAGTATGCCACTTACTCAGTTTCCTGACCTAATGCGCAACATTGTTACAATTACCACGTGCTAACAGTGAGAAAACGATAATCATGTTGTTGAAACCTGCACATCGAGATAACCTATTTGTTAAACTAACCTGCCTTGGACTTGCCGGGTATACTGTCCGTACCTCTATAAATGAGAGGGCTGGGCTCAGCCCAGCAATAGGACGTTTATAGGTTCTTATTGTTATCTATTTATAATATTATAAGATTCTAAACATCGGTCGGTAAATTTAACCTCTTTAAAAAGAAACAACTGGAATAGAGTATATAAACGACAGAGAACACGATGCGATTTTTTAGATTTCTTGTCTGTTTGTCGTTTTGTTTGTTCGGGATTTACGTAAAGACTACTGGGCCGATTTCGATCCAGTTTTCTCTGTTCTGCAGCAAATTTTTAGACTTAAAATCTGCGTTACTTGCCCGCGGGAATTTTTCTGGGAATTATTTAAAATTTTCTTTGTAATTACAATGCGGTTTTGTCACTAATCGATAGCAAATTTTGTGTTACAAAATGGGTGATTTTTTCATCCCGGGAATCCCTCGGGTATTTTCCCGGGAGCGGTTTGTAATTGTTCGGGTGCATAAAAATTAGCTTATTCTGACACAGTTTTCACTAAAGCGATAGTTTACATTCTTTCCTAATGCTGCGGTACTTAGTGTCTCGGAAATCCCGCGGGAATTCAAAACCAAGCGTGGACGAAGTCATGTCATCTTAGTTTACTATATAATCCTTAAAATTGTCAATAAAATCTGTTGATCCGATTTAAAGCCTATTCAAGAGAATCTTTTAGACCCACATATAGGATTTGTTTAAATACATTAATTTATGATAAGGTATCGTGTAAATACGAATAGCAGTTTTCACTTAATTAATCACAGACTTCAATTTAATATATTATTTATTTATTTACTCACAAACATTGCTATCATTACAGTAGTCACCAATAAAATAGCGTGGTCCACATAATACATTATATATACATATTTAATAATGATAAAATATAAAATATGGTACGCAGTTCTCGTGAATTCAGTCACAGTGCGGATAAAAATGTGTATTTGTTGACATAATTATGTTCTTCAATGTTCACAAAGCCTGTGTCATCGGGCCTTATTGAGCAAGTTCGTCCTGTTTGGTACTATGAACATTGGTGGGTGTCTACGTCTCATCACATAATTCGCTGGAGTGTTCAATTAGATTTCAGCCAATACATATGGGTTATAATTCCTGACGCACATAAATAATAAATTACATTCAATCAATACAACTGATGCGTTGAATATGACACACAGATGTACAGCTACAATACCTAGACAGATGTATTCACAAATTGATTTTTTATAAGTAAAGATATTTTATAGATTAATTTATTAGAAAAAAACATTGTACTAAAATAAACTTGTAATGATATTGTTACGAGCTACTAATTACTATTGAGTTTATTAGAACTGTACAAACACTTATAAAACAAGTACAAAATAAAACTGGATTCAACCAATTCACACTGCACGATTCAATGCAATTCAACAGGCGCAAAGTCCGTCACTGTGTCGCTAATCGAAAGTAGTCTTAATCGTATCGTCGAATGACTGCTTCACCCCTCCGTTCGGGCATTGTTTTATACTCAATAGTAATAAATAATAGAACAAAGGATCGCGTTCGCCAAGTTAATCCCGAACACCTACCAGCTTCGACGGCCATAAAACAAGGATTAATTCGTTCGACACTAATTACAGCCATAAAATAAGTACGATAACAAGAGATGTTTTTAAAGTTTAAACACGAAGTAATAGAATAATTTGTTTTTACAACATGCCAGATGTGCGGCCTTTGTAACAATATCAATTGTAAGAATACCCAGCAAAATCGAGTCTAAAAAATTATCAGTTACTATGTTTCGAAATGAGGCAGTCGTATAATGGTGCGCCATATAGCTCAATTATTCTCAATGACCCGATGATTCATGCCAACTCACTAGCAATCCTTCTAAAACTAATGCATTCCTTCTTACAAATACATTGAGTCAAGTTTAAATGCGTCTCATACATATCAATAACAATAAATATCGAAGCAATAACGTTGCCATCCAGCGTGGTAACGTGGCCGGGATTTTGGGAAAGTCCGCAATTGATGTTGATTTGGTACATATATTATTTGTATTTTTTTGTGTATATTACCTACATATAAAATTTCTTACATATAAAAATCTCGTGTCACGGTTTTTGTGGTCGCACTCCTCCGAAACGGCTTAACCGATTTTAATGAAATTGTTTTTGTTATTTTTATGGCTGAACGACTTTTGTCGGATCAGCTAGTTATTAATATAATATATTTTAAATCAACGATTATAAATAACTATTTTAGTCAAAGACAATTTTAGATACGCCGTCTCTGTGGTTTCAGTCCTGAATATAAGACTGAACTTAGCTTAATTCCCCCTTATTAGATTTTATCATAATTGAATTTAGATCAAATCAATGAAAAAAATTTATTAATAACTTTGTTTAAAATTTTTGGCTAATTTGGTATAAAATATTTTAAATAATAATAAAACCTCAAAAAGCGAGAAAATAATTATTGCTTCGTTTTAAAACATGATTATTGCTTCGTTTTAAAACATGGTTATAAGGTTGGTATATACATACATATCTTTAAGTTATAGGTAGCTATCATACAAATTTCATTTCAAAGTAAACAATTTTAGAGCATAAAAGTAAATAAGGAAAAAAAAAATTTTTTTATTAATAATGTTATATATCAATAATTATTACATAATACAATCATTTAAAAAAATATTCGTGCAGAAACTGACAAACAACACAATTTCTTGCGCCCGGGCAGCCTGTCGTCGAGACGACAAAAAAACCCACATCCAGGTGGTAAGGTATTTTCCTGTCTGGATGGCTACCACCCCTGATCTAGAGTATGTCACCATAACAACCTTGAGTTATGTTCCGACATTAGTGACCAGGCTCCAGGCTCCCTTAAGAAAGCAGCAGCGCATTTGTAGCACCTTTGGTGTTGAAGTGTCCATAAGCGATGGTAACCGCTTTCCATCAGGTGGGATATCTGCTTGTTTGCTGAACTCATGCAATAAAAAAATGACAAAAATTTAATTAAATTTTTGATTGATTGCTAATTTGGGTAATATTACGATTCCTACATCCTGACATTTTAAACTAATATAATAAAATATAATATTATATATATATAACACAAATGTATAGAAAACGTCGTAAGAGATGACATGCGTATCAATTCACATAAAGAAAAGGTAGGAAAGCGGACCCCAGGTTTCGAAGCGAACTCTTCGAACATAACTGAGATTTAACACTCGGATGATGACGATGACCATATCCAAATTAATTTGGAGATCGTTGAGTGTATAAGTGCATGACACAAACGCACAAAAAAACATGTTTACGATGTTATAAACATATGCACAGATGCCCTGTACGAGGCCAGAAGTTAGTATGCAAATAAGATATACAATAATAATTCCATAAATAAACTATACACAATTGTATTTTGTACAAATAAATTCAAATCGTATATTGTTTTGACATTCTGCCAATTCATCACCATCAAATTATCCTAATCCATTTATTCTTGGCTAACGTGAGTTTAGGATAGCTACGTAACGTAGGTACTTATTTCATTAATAAATCATAGGAACTCGTACTACATCAATATCTAAAGCTTCATTTACATTACTAATATCATCATAGTTAACTTACGAATAAGTCCTTATCGTCATTTGGAAAGACATCTACTTAATTCAACTTATTACTAAATTGGAAAATTTATGTCCAAAACTGACACGGACTTAACTCGTTACTTTAACAAGTTAACTCTGCTTAACTAATGCAAATGTAAATCAGGTTTATGTTATCTTCTATAGATGTACATACCTTACGTCTTTCGCCCATAGAATTGAACTACGGAATGTACAACCGCGATACTATATTAAAAACTAGTGCTAATATAATAATACCTTCTGTAAGTCTATCCTATCTATAACAATATCTAACGGTCTTATTCATATTGTGTTAGAGCAAATTTGTTGGATTGATTATGGATCTTAAAAAACCTTTAAACTTACCTACTCTAACTCGATATGAATAAGATTGCTTATCTCTAATAGACAGGTAGATATCTATCTATACTAATATATTGCGATGCCAAAATAAAAATATAATAACATACAAACATCTAAGTGAAGAGTTTAGAAGTCTAATCATAAATTACACTTTTTAGAATTTTCTCTATTATTCTCTCTGAAATTTTGTCTTGTGCATACTCCGAAAATGCGTTACACTATATCAATAATAAATATAGATTAAAATAGCTATGTTATCTTAAAGTTTCCTAGCTGTTTCAGTTCGATATCTTGTAGAGTTCTTAATACCTTGTAGAATGCCAAATTATCTCTATTTTTACTTAACTTATAAAACACATACCCTTACCATGTACGATACGTCCATGACCCTTACTTTATTATTAGTTTGTTTGCTACTTCTGTAAACAAATTTTTCCGCATAACATCCAAACGTCTAAAATATCTTATCAGCAATTAATAGGTAATAAACCTTCACATGTCAATAGATTTCCATATTTCCCAACCTTCAAGAATGGAAAAATCATAGTTTTGATAATACGACTCCATCAACTTATTAATATTTCATTATTTACGGAAGATTACCTTTTTAAAGCTAAATGGAAAAATACATAATAACTTCCGCGTTATTCTATTATAATAATTAACATACAATATTAATTTTAGGGATGTCATTATGGTATTCTATACTAATTTTTATGACGCTGATGGTCGTAAAACCAACGTATGAATGTGCAAAGATAATAGGAATCAGTGGCTAAAGCTCTATACAACTAAATTCTTACCGGTATGTTTCAAATGTAAAAAATAATTTATTTAATGTCGCAAGTACCTATATCATACAAAAAAAATTATAATAGGCCCAATCTTATGACTATTGTATAATTTTGAAAAACCGGTCTCGTAATTTTCTGTTTATAAATGATTCTGTACATTTTATTAAGACAGTGTCCTCTTATTGGTAAAAGCTTAAAAGTTTAATAATTGACATCAGAACCTTCATAATGTTTAGACTTATAATTTTATAATATTTTCTTAAGTTTTCGCGACTTGTACACATAATAAAACTACGTTTTAACGGAGGAGGAGCATAAAAACACGGGTAAAAGAACACATTGCTGACATGAAACACACAAGGTCTACGAAGTCTGCGATCAGTGAACACACACTGGATAAACCCAACCATTACATCAGATTCGATAACCCACAAATCCTCGCGAAAGAGAATCGTTTCATACCAAGAATGATGCGTGAGGCTATTGAAATCAAAAAACACCCAAATTTCAATAGAGAAGATGGTTGGCAGGTACCACCTGTTTGGGATCCAATCATCAAAACTATTAAGACCCAAACCCAGCAAAAACCAACTGCCAGACCTCAAGACACTGTGAGCTCTTTCTGCGTGCAACGAAACAAACCAACTTGACTGATAATTTCTTTTATTTTTTCCTTCCACTCATTTTAATATTATATAAAAAAAAAAAAAAAAAAATTTAGAACTAGGCATGTTTGCTGAAGAGTTTCTTGCGCCGCTTCTTCTCTTCAAGCCACAACATGTTGTGAAGCGGTGGTAAATTAGATTAGGCTCCAGTAGAGTAAATAATATCCATAAACAAAATTTAAAACTAAATAATTAAAATGAACAAGTTGGCGGTAGGCTGAATAAAAACTTTGACAATACACGTTTGACAAATGTCATCTTTGTCTTCCGTGACCACGGCCACTGAAAAGCGGCCGAAACGTCGGATAAACCTAAATCAAATAAATTACCGCGCTTAAAACCGTTAAAACGTAGTTTTATTACTTATAATTTTAATTAATTATGGTCGAATTTCTCCCACTAAGCGACCACTAGTTATTATTATTATACGGGTGAGAGTTTTGTCAATTACTTCCACTAGTTCCGTGTAGTGCTTTTTCCCTACTATTTGTAAGTTAGTATCGAATACCACACCTCAATCCATATTATACCATGAAATGCCTAAATACGTATACGGAATCAGTAGTGTACATAAAACTATAAAAACAGCATGTAAATTGTATATTCATCTAGTTTTATAGAGGAATCGTTTAAAAATATCCATAGTATCCAAGGTTACTGACCAGAGTACCCTCTTATTTATGTAAGAGAACGTTTACTTAACATCTATTGCGAATTAACTAGT
The DNA here is from genome assembly GCA_949752895.1 of Dendrolimus pini. NCBI lineage: Eukaryota > Metazoa > Arthropoda > Insecta > Lepidoptera > Lasiocampidae > Dendrolimus > Dendrolimus pini. The sequence continues at coordinate 18,391,511 of OX457127.1, forward strand.
GTGATTAACAAAACTAGTAAAATAATCGAACACAGTTGCTTCGTGCAAAAGGTAAACGTGTAAATTTCCCTTAAATGTCAGTGTAATGATGAAATAATCGTTTGCCCTTTAAGGTCAAGCATAACCAGTTAACTTTGACGAGTATGTCACTCTATGTTTTCTAACCTTGGTAATTTCTTAGATTGTTCAACTTTTTTTGAGAATGTGAAGCATGCAACAAGGCAGACGGCCCAACTCATGCAAAGTGGCTAAGGTCGCCTATAGGCGTTGGTGACACCAATGGCGAAGCCAATGTGTTGCCAGCCTTTAGGATTGGATAGGGGTAAGATATAGACATATACATTTTAATTGATAAAAAATATATAAAATGCAACAAAATAACTGTATGACTGGCAATATCTTGTTTTCTATGTATATTACCTTATTACGGTCTACCGCCTCGTTACAGGATTAGTTTAATCTATTATGCATTAACCAGGGAACAGTTATCTGTAACCGAAATGTACTTTTAGCATTGATTCACTGCACGTTGTGCATATAAATGCTTTAACGTGCAAACAATGTAAAATACGAATTATGGTGTAGGTACGTCATATAAGCAGACATTTCAAATGATGGTAGCAAAAACAGGAATCTTTTTTTTATGATTAACTCTTATTAATTTATCACATTTATCTATCACATCGTATTAATTTTATTTCTTTTAATAAAATTACGCAATACATACACATTATATTGTATAATGCAAGGCCTTTCATTTCAATATCACGGACGACGAACGAAATAGGTTTTTTTTATTAAACAATACAATACAATACTCATTATTGTACACCAACATTACATAAAAAAATACAAATACACAAAAAACTTACTTACAAAAAGGTAGTACAATAGTTCCAGGCAACCTTAGGATGGACAAGATCTTATTACATAGATAGCGTTGGCGTGCAGTTGATAATAATAAAATAATTATAATACATATATTATACATAGTTATCAAAATATACTTATACGTACATAGACATACGAAACAAACAATAAACACGTTATACAGTTAAATAGTGCTCCTTAACAAGTCTGTTAAAGGAGGATTTAGCAGACCGAACATCTGCTGGCAGAGCATTCCAGAGATGCACAGCCTGGACAGAGAACGATCTTGCGTAAATCTCCGTAGTATGTATCGGTGTCGTCGAGTCGCAACCTCTCTGACGTTCTCAAAGACCTCGAATCACTGTGAACTGAAAACGTTCTTTAAGAAGGGGTCCTAGGATCAAACAGTACGTTATAAAGAAGAGACAGAACATGAGCATTACGGCGAAGTAGAATAGACAACCATTTGAGCTTTGTGCAAAATTCAGACACGTATTTGCGCAAGCCAAATATGAATCGTTATATACATCATATATTCCGCTTACATTCTCATATTCATTCCCTGGGGAGGTTTAGTATAGAAATAAAATATTATATATTACTAAAATAAGCCCGCAACTTCGTCCATGCTTGATCTAAAAATTCGCAGTCGCAATGTTCAAAAAGAATGTAAGTATGCTATCGTTTTAGTGAAAAAAACCGACTTCAAAAACTAAAAAACTAAAATGTATAAAATAACTTATTTCTAAAGCTATTATTATTAATATATGTATATTATCTAAAACATCTTAAAGTCGGTGCTTAGTAATTTTCAAAATATAGTAATTTTTATGTTTTGCTTTGCACCGACTTCAAGATGTTTTAAATAATATATATTAATAATAATAGCTTTAGAAATAAGTTATTTTATACATTTTAGTTTTTTATTTTTTGAAGTAGGTTTTTTTAAACGAAGTTTTTATTTTTATTTGTTACTTTTTAGTGTCTAGCTATGTATGGGTGGACCTACGAATGGTGCCGCGCTTAAAAAATATAGGTCCCAAGAAACGAGAACAAACAAATGTTCGCAAAATGAAAACTACTGGGCCAAACTATGTCAAATTTTTAGGGGACCACATGGCAGCTATTCCGCGTCGAACAAAAAAAGAATCACGTAAATCGAATCATAAATCTCAGAGTAATCGGTGTACATATGGAACGGAGTGAAAATTATTTCAAAGAAAAATGTTCATAAAATGAAAACTACTGGGCCAAACTATGTAAATTTTTTAGGGGACCAATTGGAAGCTATTCCGCGTCGAACAAAAAGAGAATCACGTAAATCGGATCATAAATCACGGAGTAATCGGCGAACATACATAAAAAAAAGCAAAAAAAAAAAAAAAAGAGATCCCGACGAATTGAGAACCTCCTCCTTTTTTCGAAGTCGGTTAAAAACTGTGTCGAAACAAGCTAATTATATACATCCGAACAATTTCAACCCAATCTTGAGACAATTCCCCCGGGATTCCCAGGCTAAAAAGGAGCACAGCGCTTAGAGTAAGTATAAAAATAAGTCCATCAGCGATAACCGCATTGAAGTCGGCCCAGAAGTTTTTACGTGAATCCTGAACAAATAGGCAAAACGACAGACAATAAATCTAAAAAACTGCATCGTGTTCTTCTTCTTAGATATAATCTATTTATTCTCGTTGTATTTTTTTTAAATAGCTTCAATGTACAGATACAGCATGTTTAGAGTTTTATAATAATATAAACATTACAAAAGGAATAGTTAAATGAAACAGAGTTTATTTGCTCGATAATTCTATTTAAAATAAATTGTGCTTACTTTGTACAATAAATCAAATTTCGACTAAAATATTTAAAGGTACAAAATATGAATATCAGTAAATACATACAGATCTATATATATTTTAAATATCGTATCATCGGTCCAAATACATAATATCTCCACTCATACAACAATGGCCTAAACTATGAGCACACATATTTTACTTTAAATTCGTGACTTGAATTTTCATTGTATTTTAAATACCCATATTACAGACAATGACTTTTAATCTATGCATTTTATAACGTAAATCCTACATATATCAGCGAAATAAACTCTGTGTCTACCTATTTAAAAAAAAAGAGTACGTGTAACGTTCACACGCGATTGAAGTAAAACTTTTTTACTAATAATTATTATTTTTTCAAAAAAAAAATCAAATTTTTTTGATTAATTTGTTTATAAACTATCTATTGACAAAAAAATATTTGAAAACCGGATGGTACGCCATATTGCCGTAACGGACTTCCGTTGCATTGTCGTCCAGTTACCTCCTAGTCGCGCCTAAAGAAGTTTTACTTCAAAATATAAATATTCTTAACAATCATAATGTAAAAACTCATAAATTCATTTGTTATTATATCACACGTCCAGAATCAAAAACCTATTACCTATATTATTATTAAAATTACTATTAACTAATTCCCATAATTAAAAATAATATATTTATGTTATTAACACTACATTCCATGAATTCCTTTAAGTTACATACTTCTCATTGTGTGTGAGCTCGATTAGTAGATAAGGTTACTGTATCCATTACACGCGTTAGTGCGCACATATAACCAACGACTACAGAAGGCTGTGCAATGTGCAGAACCTCATTCTCATCTGTGCGTAAATTACGAGCAACTCTAGTTTCTTATGCACTCGTAATAACAGCCAAGGCCCGCACTGTCCATAATATTATATGCTAGAATACTTCTCCATACTGCAAGGTCATGCTGCGAATAAAAGTTACAACTCAAAGTTGCGTCATTCCCATTAGGTATACCCCTCTATTACCATTCTTTCCAAAAACTTATCCACTATATTATTTTCATTACTTTTTTTGCAAAACATTTTTTAATTTTTACTAAGAACGCACAGCAGACAAGCTAATGGAAGACGCCTTATTGTCGCCTATGGACATGTCAAAGGTTGCTGATATCGAGTGGTGCGATCGTAAAAAGCAAACGAGAGCACCATTCTGAACAGTTCGTTGTTGGAATGATCCCCATTATACACATGGTGAAATACGTAAAGAGACGCGAACGTTGAATACAGTCTAAGGGATTAAGCTGGTAAGCGGGCAAATACGCAGGGATTTATTCCACGCAACCTAACTTACAGGAAATACTCAGTTAAAAATGGCACTGTGGTGTAATAATAGTATTTATATATCGACTAGAGTTTACCCCGCGGCTGCGCCGCGGGTCAACCTCTAGTGCGTGTCTCTTGTTTATAGAGCAAGTGCTACAGGTTATACATATTATATTACATTTTTATGTATTTGCCCACGGAACATTCACTTCATTTTATATCGCTAATTATACCATCCCCCGTCTATCTGTCAACAAAATAAATTACAAAACTTGTCAAAAAAGGCCAAAATGGTCTAAATGACCAAAATACCACAGTGACCGACATGGCCAAAATGATGGAATAGGCAAAAACGACCAAAAAGGCCAAAATAATCAGAATGGTCAAAATGACCAAAGAGGCCAAAATGACCAAAGAGGCCAAAATGACCAAAAAAGGCCAAAATGACCATAAAGGGCAAAATGACTGAATAGGCCAAAATGACCGAATAGGCAAAACGACCAAAAAGGCCAAAATGACCAAATAGGCCAAAATGACCAAAAAGGTCAAAATGACTAAAAAGACCAAAATGACCAAATAGGCAAAAATTACCAAAAAGGCCAAAATGAAAATTATCCCTTGTCCATCCTCAGTATTTAATTTACATATGTACCGAATTTCAGCCAAATCGGCCCATTAGTTCTTCCGTAAAAGCATAACAAACAGAAAGACAAATATATTTTTATCCCGGAAACTATTCCACTTTTCGGGATAAAAAGTATCCTATGTTCATTCTCAGTATCGAAAACATATATATACTGAGTTTTAGCCAAAGCGGTCCAGTAGTTTTTACGTGAAAACGGAACAGACAGACAGACAGAGTTACTTTCGCATTTATAATATTTATAGGGATTGTATCGATTGCTACTCTTTACTATCGAGAAGTCACATCAAAAGTGAATTGAAGGCTGAAAAATATTTCTATTTTTGTGCGATAGGTCACAAAGTTTTATTTTTCAAACATATCTTTATCTAAATATTTTGCAAATACATCGCAAATGTCTCTGAAGCCGCATTATGTATATGAGAAGCAAATGTATTTAAATTGCGAAAGAGTGAGTGGTCGCGGTGATTTACTCAATTTGTATTGCCATACAACGGTCTGGATGTTGTCACACGGGTGTTCCTGGGTTGAGCAAAAATGTTTCCAAAAATAATGTATTTCTTTTATCGTCTTCTCTTCATTTCATTTCAGTCACACTATTGCCTTTCCAAAGAATGAGACAGGTATCAAAATACCCAAACATGTTTTGAAGTAAACTGAGATTATATATTTTTATGTATTTTTGAAATTTATAGTTCTTTACATGTTACATGTGTGATATATAAACACTATGAACATTTAGCAATGTCCATGCAGTAGTAGAGTAAGTAATATGTAAGTGTAAATATCTAAGCAAATACTTGCTTATTTACATTCGAGATAATAATCTCAAACTGGTTCTGTTTTGTGAACGTTCCCAATTCTGTTATTGGGAACGAAGAAACTGACAGCAGTTTGGGAATAATTGTTTATATTTTTTTTCGTTCAGAAGTTTATGTATTGTATTGACAAAGAAGCAGTTATAATTTCAAATAAATACCTAAAATCATAATTAACGTCAAATAAGAATAATTCCGAAGATAATTTTATGACTCAAAAGTTACACTCTAAGCATTAATTATTATTCTCTTAACAACAACAAAATGTAAATTAAAAATATAAATAATTATAGTACAAAGCAAGAGAGAAAACGCTTTGATAAAGTAGTGAAAGGTGACAAAAATACCCGTAAGCTCATCGGATTTCTTAAAGTAATAGCAACATTCTATATCCCGTAACCAAATTTCAACGCAAGACCGTCTTGCCGACCAACCGCAGTGTCAAAACACTTCGCAGAGTCAAGGACATCGTAACAAAAGTTACGTAAAATTACTTCGCAACGTACAATTTAAAAATTCACAAACAAGTTTTATGGAATAAATCTGATGTAATCATAAACAACTGGTAACATTTCATCTTAAAATGTATTTAAAAAGTACTTCATACCGTGAAAGAAGAATATATATTTTTCAAATTTTCTCAAGCTATACATAAATGGATTTCCATTAGTATAAAAAATTCAGTCATCCATTTATTTTGTGGCCTAAAGCAGATAAACAGGCAGACGAACCCATTTGATAAAAACGGTGGTGGTGGCCCCTTAAACTGAAGTTAATATAAGTGTGCAACAAGGCATATTCTATTTTACAGGAGTACCAGACCGGTTATTAAAAAAGAAAGAGAATTATTGCGCATATTTTACAACTAATAAGAAACATCTTTTAATTTTTAATTTTAACCCAGTAAGAAAGACATTATTCTTTTTTTTATATTACGATCTTTTTAAAAAAAAATTGTCCTTTTTAAATTTTACCTTAATTAAAAACCTGAATGGATTTGGCAATAAAAAACAATATTGAGCACGATAAGATTAAAGACAATGGTGTTGGCAAACTGATTCATTATTGTCTAATCATTGTCGTGTTTTATCTTTTGCGGCATGACAGACGTGATTTATCTTGTCCACGTGTTATCTCACACTTTGAACGATAATACTAGTGATAGGTCCTGATTACGTAGGTACTCGTATATCTACGATTCCATAGACCCTATTGTGGTTCCTTCTGTTTAAATCTCTTTGCACTTTTTGCGTATTTAGCCAATATCAAGTATCAATGAATAATCAAGTTTTAGAATAATCTAGAAGCAGAAGTCTCAGTCAAATTATTGGTTTTTAGTTGACACCATACATCAGAGTTCTTGTGGCAGCTCAAAAGCAGACATTTCACTAATCAGTTGAGATTATCAACAAAAAAACCTTAATGAAAACAGTTAATAATCTAACAATTTATTGTTCACTTTGAACGAATATATTGTTGTTAACATGCTTATACATTTGTACTAAAACTGCACAGAAAAACCTGTCCTTTATTTTCCTGACAAAAATTCATGTGGTGTCGATCATTTTAGGTTTACTACGTTTTGCAATGAGTCGTACTGTCACATTTATGTAGCTTTCTTCAATAAATGGGCTATCAAATCCAAAAGGAACTAGATACTCAGTCACTCTAGTATTATTATAGACAAACTTACTTAAAAAAATCAGTGACTCTTTCACAGAGTTCTGACGTGTAACATATGATACATAGGTATGTATCAAAATCAGGTCAGACAAAACAGGTTTTTAAAATGTATGTATGTAAATACTAACGAAACAAAAATTTAAAACAGAATTTGGAAATGTGTTCTATGTTACACTAACGCTTAGTTGTATAATGTATAGTCTCAATTTTGTTATTGGTCAGGGATACTTACTGAAATGATGTTAGCACCTTCAAAATCATACACCGAATTTACGAAACTCAATACAGACGCGTCATTATCGCCATAGTCATTCACGACTATTATTTACAAGACAATCTATATTCACTATATATAATAATGTATCTGCTTCTACAATAGTATAAAATTATTGTAAAAATATTACATATGTATATTGAAGATGCTAAAACCATTGACTCAAGTACTTGGTTTTTAGATCAATGTGGATCACAATTTTTTTATTTCCTCGTCATTATCGTCATTATGCCTTTCATGCATTACGAGGTTGATTTAAAAGCGGTTTTCACAAATGGATAGCGAATGTTATGCCTTAAGTCTACGATATCTTATATCCTGTGAATGCCATTAGATTTGTCGCGGGAGTTATTTTAATCTTCCACTTATAAATACCTAAATTAATTTTGGTAAACTGATATGAAATCATTCGTTACCTTTGTGGCAGGAAAATCCTTTTAATAAAGTCCCATGAAAACTTATTCGCGTAAAATGTAATTCGCAAAGACAACAGCAACTGTGTTTGTAACTTCGCATTACAGCATTTGTAATATTATTTTATTAAGAAAAAATATTATAAACACATCATTTCATATTTGCGTGGCTTGGGACCTTATGGAGTTTTTCTAGTTTTCTGCATTTAAAACTTAAACGTTGGTTTTTCAACGGTTTTCTCGAATCTTTAGCTGACTTTTTTAGTTTCTCGTAATTAGGTATACCTTTAATTCTTAGCAGCTGCTAGAACACATCCCGAATAAAACAATACAAAAAGGTTCTCGCTCAATCACGCAACGGTCTGCAGAACGTTTGTTCCGCGTACTACAATGATTTGGAGGGAATTTCCCACCGAGGTTGTGCCCTCTGTGCTACGACATGGGGTTGTTTAAGAAGGGATTTATAACATTTCTTAAAAACCATCAACGCATTGGCAACGCCTTCTATGTTGCAAATGCCCATAAGCGACGGTAACTATCTTCCATTAAGCGGACCATCTGCTTATTTGCCTGCTTCAGACAATTAAAAAGAAAGTTATTTATTTATTCTAAAAAGATAAGTTAATAAGGATTTTTTTATATTGTCGAAAATCTGTCCACTACAATTCCAGGAATATCCCCTGATTTTGCATACATAGTGTACGGGTGGTACATATAAACACAGTTTTAAATGTTTACAATATTTAATTATACTGAATTAATATAAATTACAAATAGTTTTTGATATAAATTATATGAAATAGCGCGACTTGGCTTATGGCGTGTGTAGATGTTGATTGTACAACGTAGAAATAGAAATATGGAATGATTGAAGAATAATAAGGTGGCGTGCCCACGCCGTCTTGGGATGGCGGCCGATCCCTACCCGCTCTTCTATTGTCTTAAGAGAGAAATTGGCCATAACGGGAACCTATGTTGCCACCATCTGTGGCATGGCGTGAACACATAGTACAACTTTAAAGTTTCGCGTGTCCAATGTTAACAAAGTCGCGAGCAAATAAAATATATATGTTGATGGTGATCAAACTTTTTAAAACTTCGTGGTCATGCGAAACACCAATAAAGACTAAGGGCCTTACTTATAATAATCTCGTTAAGAAAGGATTAGCCATCTCTTAAATAAGAGACTCCTAAGCCGCTAATCAATGGCTGTTTCAAATAAAACTTGCCAGCTTGCCTCTTAGAAGTCACTTAATCTACCTCTCGATGTTGGTTATTTTTGACAGTTATTTATGAGTTACTTTACCACCACCTCTTATCCTTAAGAGGAGTTTATGGGTAAGATTTCCGGTAATCAGTTGCTAAGCAGTTTCTTAAATTTTAACAAACGATTATAAGTAAGGCCATAAAACTATTCAGTCAATGAAATATTAATTGCTTTTTTCGAATAAATATATGTTTATGGAACTTGCCTTTTTTAAATTTGTTCTTTACAATTATACAGATTTGGTATTGATTTCTCGACTCTTGGATGGATAATGGTACTACTTATGTAAAATGGAACCAACTTACATAGGTAGGTACTGACAGTTTTGAGAAAAAGCCGTTTTTATTAAAATTTTGCATACAAAAAAATGTGTCTATATTTTGGAAAAAAAATTATTTAGAATATTGTGCATTAGAATATACAATATTCTAAATATTTTTTTAGCAAAATTTTAATAAAAACGGCTATTTCTCAAAACTGTCAGTATGTGGGTTGGTTCCATTTTGCATAAGTAGGTCCGATTGTGTGAAGAATGATATGATGATTTGTGGTGTGACAGAGGATGTATGTCAGAATAGAGGAGTGTAGAGCGAAAAGACATATTGTGCCGATTCCAAATAATTGGAAGAAGGTGAAAGAAAAGGTGAAGAAAAAGAGAGAGGATTCTCAAACAATAGTCTTTATAATTTTTATTATAAACGCATGTATTTATTTAATTGTCGCTTTAGAACAAGTAGTACCACCCACAAATCTGCTTGATTGATAGAATTTATGTCAATCAAATCGATTTAAAATTTGACCTACGAATATAAATATTCAAGGTTACAAGAATGTAGCCACGCTATTATAGTACAAGTACATTAATGAAATAATTGTTAATTAAACATTGAGTGCATTGTTTCAAAGTCCGCTATTGACCGGTTAGTAGTTCCGAATCAATTTTGTCATACCGTACTTGTTTTCGTATACCTTTTACAGTATAAATTCTAATGCCATTGTTAATAATAATAATAATAATCGGCAGACAAACACACACATTGTATATCCCCAAATTAAGCAAGTTACGCTTGTGTTATGGGTAATAATATACAACGGACCACTCTGGGGCCGATCCCAGACACCCAGACTATGGTAAATAACGGAGAAAATACGTTTCCGAAATTGACCATACCAGGAATCGAACCTGGAGCCTCTGCATTGCAATAAGGTAGGCCGGCAAAGGCTTAGCTCGCTCAACCACAGAGGCCGTCATCGTATTATATTTGGCTGACAGCCTTTAGTTATTGTTCTGAAGTTAAGACAGTCACATTACAATTATGTATAATCAAATATCAAATCGCCATGAGGAGGGGGGGGGGGGGTGTAATCTGATACTATCGGATATGTGAAATAAAAATTTACCAACTGAAAACCGTAATCGAGTCTGATATAGTTGGATAATGGCGGACTTCATTTATTAGAGAAGCTCACTCACTTGTTCACCTCAAATGTTTCACTCGCCAAACTTTCAAAGTTTTCACTCACCAAACCGACGACACACTTCACACACTAGCCATCAAATCGTTACCTTGTAATTATTTGTATTATCCTAAAAATCTAATATTCGAGACTGAAACTATGCGAAAGTGTTGGATAAGTCGAAAACGCATATCCGTAACAAATTGAAATTCAAAATTTCTTATTCAAAGTAAGTTCTATTGTAGAACATTTTTGAAGGTCATACATGTAAGTTAAAATTTTTATTTACTTCCTATTCTATGTACACCGCTTCGCAACATATTATCGCTGTTTAAGGAAAAAAAGGGGCAAGATATAATAATTAAAAATATTAATCATATATCCATCACCAGATTCGATATATCCATACACTTAACAACCCTGACACATTGTCAGAAACCGAAATGGTTTTTAGTTTTAGCTTATACCTCTTGCACCAGTCGTTATGAATATTAAAACAAATCCATATTAATATTGCGATTGGACGTTCCAGTTTTTAACAGTGATTAAAATTACAAATGCAAGGGTCAACTGACCACTCGTCACTCAAGTTTCAATCTACGAGCAAACATATCGCCTTGACATACTTTTCTAGTGATAATTTAGTTCCGCACGCAATGTAGTATTTAACATTTGATAGGCGCTTTGTATAATAAACATTCTAAATAATATAATATGATATAAACAGTTTATGAATTCTTTTGGAAAATCTGTAATAATCATGTCTGTTATAAGCATTTATATAGCAATAAATTATTGCGTATCAGAAGTGTTATAACAGTAAGAGAAAGAGTTATTAGTTATACCTACAATAAAAGAAAACTTAAAACTTATTAATAATTAGCTGAAACTGAATGTAATTGACGAAATTAGTGAAAACTAACACTTAAAGTAAGCAAAGCCTTTATAGTTGTTAGTTCCTTTCTTTAGGCGTTACTTGAGTGTTTTTTTCCTTAACGGGAGCTTGAGCGGACATCCCTGCTCCGCTCCCATTAAAGGATGACGCGTCGGCGCCGTAGGCCCAGTCTTGACCACAGAACACTAGTACTTCTAGACCTTCGGCCGCCGTGAGCGGGTGGCACGGTTGGTTCCTTGAGGAAAGGGTTCCCCACACGCAGTTATGCCGTCGAGATGGGGTGCGACGTAATCCGCGCGTGTACGCGCGTGTCTCTCCTTCCATGGGGCGCGTTACAGACCGCGCCACACAATGAGAGCATGAAGATGCCGGCGGACAAAAGTAGTTCCCCGGCAGTGCATAAACCCGTGGCCCTGGTAGTAAGGGCGAAGGAATACCGAGGGATTTTGGTGGGTATCCCTAACTGTCGTGTGGCAATAGCATATTTAGTTCTGCTTAGAAGCAGGGCCGGATTTAAATTTGTGCCGCCCTGGGGCACTGAAGAAAATACCGCCCTATGACTTAAATTTTATTTTAATAGTTTTGATATCTTATTTTTTAAGAATTAGAATAACTAATTGATTGCAGGAAATTTACTATGTATTATATATAATACATAATAAATAAATATATATTATTAATATATATTATATTTATAATAATATATTATATTTATAATAATATATTATATCTTATTGGATAATTATTCTCCAATTTTAGAAAAAATCATTAAAGTAATAAAGTTTCTGTTATCAAAAAGACATGCATAATTTGAAAATATTTTTAATTCTTCAAAAAAACTACATAAATTTATCAATTCTAGAAAATAAAAATATCAACTTTAATTTTTTCAAACCTTTATGGAAATAAATAAATTAAACTATTTGAATAGTTTTTACTTAAATTTCCTATATACAAAATTTTAATTTGATACATAATACTTAAATTATATTTCTTGAAAGATAAAATGTTTATTTAAAAGAATTAGTTAATTACTTAGAATAATTACACCTAGAAACCGAGTCCGCCTCCGTAAAGTGAGGCAACTCAAACCTAGCCATTTTGGCTAAGTTCATTCCTCGGCCCGTCAGTGCTCAAGGTCATGTCGTAGCGAAAACTACTCCCGAAATTTTGATTATAAATGACTGTTTGTGCAGTGAACGGATGTCACAGTACATCGAAAAACACAAGAAAGATGTAACATTACATTTCACGGGTAAGTAATGCGTTTGAACTTATATTTTTACGTAACACATTCATCAAAATGAAAAATAAATTTCTATAATTTTTCATGTCACAGTTTATGAAAACGTTGCCAACACGGAGAAAATTTTTCCTACATTTTGTTGTTTAATTAAAAGTGAAACACGTCTCATTAGGCAATTAAAAGCGCATTTTTTTCTTTTTGATTAAATTAAATTGCTTAATAAGGGAACTGAGACAAAAAACAATAAGTATACGCATACTTATATAATAATAATATGTAATTTTATGTTTTGGTTTGGTTTTAGGTTTCCTTCTGATCCGATCATTGCGGCTCGTTGGACCCAAAAAAATAGACGTAATCAAAATGTAGACAGACAGTTGGGTGCCTACTAAAACAACAATAAAATTTGTTCCTTACATTTCGAGGATAAAGAAAAGTATATTACTAAAGGTGGTCTTTGTAGATTACGCAGGGGTGCAGTTCCAACTAAGGTATAACAATTTTTGTCCAAACAAAACTAAAATAGCTTTTTTTATAATACGTTTTTATTATTGAAGAGAAGTTTAATAGCAGTAGCTTTCGAATTTAGCGAATTCGATTCTTCTATGAATCCAAAAAAGAAAATGTACAACGATACGTGTCATCGAAACGACAATTGTTCAGAAAACAGTTGCAGTTACAAGGCTATTGAAATAAATGATTATATAATTATATGTTGTTTGTTTTTTTTCTCATAAAGTGTTCTCATCTCGATCACTCTTAGACCCGTATCTATCTATAGACAAGTTATAACTTGAAACATTACTTTCCTCTACAATTCTGGCTCTTAATTGTTTGAACATAAAATGTAAACAAAACGGGTCACTACCAAATAGTTTCGGTAGACGAATTGCACTTATATTTAACTCCTAATCGTTTAGGGGATCTATTGGCTTTGTCATCAATTCAGCAGTAAGAATTGATGAGTTCCAAATAAATAAAAGGTGTAATCTAATAATCACATTTGTTCTGTGATCACCACTATAACTGTGAAATAGTTTCCACTTCCCTATTTTTAGGTACAATTTAATGTATTGGCAACATTATTTTTTTCACTGTGTGCGTTTCGTCGAGCGTAAATACAAGTTAAGGTACTTGCACGCACACATAGATTATTGCCACGCTTTTGACAGACCGCTTTGAAGGGATCTATCGTTCTAGGTGTAATTATTCTAAGGTTAATTATATATTGTATAGATTTTTTTTTCTCACTTTCCAAATTTTGCCGCCCCAGAAAATTCGCCGCCCTGGGCACTAGCCCCGACTGCCCCTAGTGTAAATCCACCACTGCTTAGAAGTACCTACTAGTGTCATCCCGACCTGGCGAATCCTCACACACCGGCCGCTACTTTCCCCCTACGCGCGGCTGATGGCCCTCAATCAGATTTCTCCTCGTTAAAAAAACACGTTTATTTTCTTCACATGTGGGTAAAAATGTTATAATGTTAATGTAATGTTTGGCATGTTTTTGGTAGAGTCATGCTGGAATCTCTATCTTAACTGCAGCTCCTGGAGGTTGGCTCGATCGGTGTGATACCACGCTGTCGCAAAATATCGAAATGAAGTGTGTGGTTAAGCCTTCCCCATCCCATCCACCTATTCCAATCCCATATACCATTCCTCCTGTCTGACCCCTGTATGATATCCCCTTATCCTATTTTCTTTATCTTATCCTAAATTCTGGCTACAGAAAGCATACAAATCCTGTTCACCCGATAGAAGGGGATTAATAAAAATTCTGGCAACGTGTTTTGAGAACAGCTCAGCGGTTTGTAAATGATTACTAGGAAGAAAAATTCTTGATCGAAATGCACTTCTTTACTTCAGTCTATTTTTTAATTGTTGATGATTTGCAACTTAACAACCAATAATAATTATTCTAAATTTAAAAATATTACAAATGTGTATGCTCTATTAGATGATATACAAAAAGATAACATATAAAATAGGCAATGTAATATAATTATTATACCCTGAAATAAGAAAGAAAGATAATAGAATTAATAGATAGATAGACAGATAGATAGATGGATTGACAGACAGATATATAGAAAAACCAGAAAGAATAAAATATAACGAGAAAGAAAATTCCGACATTATAACAGTCGGAGGGACTCTAATTATATTTTAAAAAATAAATGTGTGTGCTCTTATCTAACGAGGTCGTCGTTAACAGTGTTACAAACGCTTATGGTGACGGGAACCACTTTCCATGAGCTGGATCGTCTGCCTGTTTGCCGGCTTTCCAATAACAAAAGTTGTTTTGATATAACTATAATTTCCTTTACGATAACCTAACCTAAATTCGAGAACACAATATTCAATGTAACGAAAATAAACACAGTTTTTAAGTAAGACAAGGTTACGTATTCAAGAGTAAGTCGCAATTTTATAATGATAAGAAATCTGTTTCTAAATCCAATTTTTTATGTGATACGGCAATCATTGACCTCGATTCCCATCTGTCTCGCGGCTCCAGTACATTTCAGACCGGTTTTTCGTTGCATAAATCTCTAGTGCCTACTTAACGCGGTGAGTCAACATTGACCTAAGGTAACATTTAAAATTAGACACAATAGCACATTAGTTCTATTGTTTATTTATTTATTTTTATTTCGTCCACGTGTAATCGTTCGTTCAACCACATTTGGCCGTCTGCCAAACATGTGCCACATACATCGATAAAAGTAATACAAACTGCATAGTTTAAATTATAATAAATAGTACATCAGAGTTCATTCCTTACCCAAAATATTTATTTATGGTTCGCATACTTGAAATCTAAAACATTTTTTATGCTACTGATATTACTATGTATATCCGAGACTTTCTTTTTATTACATTTAAATTTTTCTCTTTTACAGAAATCTAAATCAACACCTACAATAAAACAAAGGACGTGAAATACGTTATTTACCTACGGTCTTATTCATATCGAGTTAGAATAAGTCAGAAGGCGCGTTTATGAACCATGAAGAAGCCTTCTAACTTAATCTAGCTCAATATAAATAAGACCGGACTGTTAAACAATAAATAAGTCATTGTACCCGTTACAATTATCACATAATTACTGTTAGACCTATGTATTATGTATTGAGAATATTAACTTCGCTGGTTTATTTATTATGATGATATCTTATCTTTGTAAATACATTTAACTTAATTATGTTCTATTATATCTTAACATTTTTGACTGTCTACTAAGCTATGTAGCCATTTAATATTATTTCGGTCTATTTTTTTATCATTTAGATAAAAAGGTTGTAAATGTTATGAGATGTAATAAGTGTATTTTGTAGTTTAAAAACTGACGAATTGTAGTAATTAATTAATTTTATTACAGTACGTTACTATTACTTCACTGGACAGCTTATTGCGTTTAAATCACACAAAATGCAAATGTTCTGTTGTGTCTGCATTTATTTTTATGAAATTGTGAAAACTAGAAACATTCTATGGCCGCCCTGACCCGAAGTCGTTATTACCTACTTTTTTATTTTTATTGCCGGAGTTCAGCAGACAGACAAACGGCCCACTTGATGGAAACCGGTTACCATCGCCTATGGACAGTTGCAACACCAAAGGTGCTACAAATGCGCTGCTGCCCTCTAAAACGAGACTGGAACCTGGTTACCAATGCCGGAACACAACGCAAGGTTGTTATGGCGGCATACTCTAGACCAGGAGTGGTCGCCATCCAGTCGAGCAAATACCCTACCACCTGGCTGTGGGTTGTTTTGTCGCCTCTTACGACACGCCGCCCAGCCGCTGGATTGTATGTATTCTTTCTCCGTTCCTGGATAAACCTACTTGAGCCTACTTCTATTTTTTTTTACATTTAAATAAATGTGCCGCCACCTAGTTTCAAATAGCGTATATTCATTCTCTTAACGACCTCTAGTTTTTAGCTTATAAACGAATCTTTTGAATTCTTTACAATAGATGGCGTTCACTCAATTTGAAACATTTTAATGAACAAATACTTATTATTGCAGCACTATTAGTGACTAAATTATATTGTATTTATTTCATTTATATTTCCAATTACTGTTGCCCTAAATTAATGAACACCCGGTGCCTTAGTTTTATACAAAACAACTCAACTAGTTTTATAACACAAAACTAGATGGCATCAAAAGTTGTACAAATGTTCCAATTGTACTTTTGCGAAGTTCAATACATAATGCAGTCTAATTAATATTTCTACTGTTTCCTATAGAGGTTGCCCCTAGACTGATTAGTTTGATGCACTATTTATTTAATTATATGCATGACAATAAGAATAAGGAAATTCGAAGTTTTAAGAAAAATAAGTAGGTCTACCTTAGATCATATAAACGTCTAGATCACGCATCAATTGCACAAAAACGGCCCAAAAACAGTGCACCAAATTTGGTGCACTCGCTCCTCACGCCGGTCACGCCTGTTACTGTCGTTTTGACTACTTTACTGGCTGGAGCTCTCACGAAAAAATGAAAAAACATGTTATTCATCAATGGTAGGTACATTAAACTAGTTGGTTCCTATGTTAGGTACAAATCAATGTACTCCATGTCATTTACTAATGACTAAGATAATTAAATGCTTATAAAGAAAATATCATTTACTTGGCAGTCCGCACACGAAGAAGGGTTCGGTAAAGACCGTAAACGACCACTATCTTAGTTCTTTATTAACGAAAATCATACACTGAAAAGTAATTTCATTCTTTAATTGCATGTATCCTGCTCTATCTCTAATCTTGACTATTTTCGCGCTTTCACTAGTTATTAGTGTACCAGTAGTTATATATGAAGGCATAGATTTATATTTCTACTAAACTTAATGCATAGTCCCAGTTGTTACTATACTATTAATCTTATTTGCAAATTAAAGTAAATTCATAGTCGTTATCATCGTTAGGCAACCGTTATTCATAGACATTATAACTATTATAATTGTTTAACATAGGAAGCGCATAAAAAATCCACATGCAGGACTGTCTTTACCCGGGGATACCGGGACCTAGGGAACTCAAATCGATGGACTTCAATAAAGAAAGTCATTAAGGAAATATTATCATGGTTTTTCAAGATCTAACTAACGACACCCACTCGACTATGTATCGACATTTAAAAAAATTGACTCTCAGTTACGTGTTATTTTTAACGCTTTAAATAAGACACATTCGGCCACAGCTTAACGGTCTTATTCATATTGAGTTAGAATGAGTTTGAAGGCTTCTTTAAGGCCCTTAAAGAAGCCTACAAACTCATTCTAACTCAATATGAATAAGACTGTAAATATTTAGCACTGACCCAGATGAAGCCTGTAAAAATTACTGTAATAAAAATAGCAAACGGACAAGCGGAAATGACGAATACATTAGGGTTCCGTTTTTAAAAAAGGGCTAGGAAACCTTAAAACTGAAACATTTTTATTGGTGGTGAGGGGGCGAAAGCTGATTTTCGCATCACAGTATCCGTTATACTTATAAAAAATAAAAACTTCGTTTAAAAAAACCGACTTCAAAAACTAAAAAACTAAAATGTATAAAATAACTTATTTCTAAAGCTATTATTATTAATATATATTATCTAAAACATCTTAAAGTCGGTGCTTAGTAATTTTCAAAATATAGTAATTTTTATGTTTTGCTTTGCACCGACTTCAAGATGTTTTAGATAATATATATTAATAGCTTTAGAAATAAGTTATTTTATACATTATAGTTTTTTAGTTTTTGAAGTCGGTTTTTTTAAACGAAGTTTTTATTTTTTATTTGTTACTTTTTAGTGTCTAGCTATGTATGGGTGGACCTACGAATATGCCGCGCTTCTTAAAAAATATAGGTCCCACGAACCGGAAACAAAAAAATGATCGTAAAATGAAAAATACTGGGCCAAACTATGTCAAATTTTTAGGGGACCACATGGCAGCTATTCCGCGTCGAACAAAAGAAGAATCACGTAAATCGAATCATAAATCTCAGAGTAATCGATGTACATATGGAACGGAGTGAAAATTATTTTCATGAAAAATTTTCATAAAATGAAATCTACTGGGCCAAACTATGTAAAATTTTTAGGGGACCAATTAGAAGCTATTCCGCGTCGAACTAAAAAGAATCACGTAAATCGGATCATAAATCACGGAGTAATCGGCGAACATACATAAAAAAAGCAATAAAAATAAATAAAAAAATTAACAAAGATCCCGACGAATTGAGAACCTCCTTTTTTCAAAGTCGGTTAAAAACGGCCCTGCATGTAGGTACTTATCCAGTTGGTTATATTTTGTTTGTTAGTTGGAATCCTGAGATGAAAAAAAACTTTAATTCCTTTAATAAAAAGTGGCGGAATAAAATCTGGATAAATCCATTCCAGCCTAAATTAAATTCGCGATCTGTCCAACAAAAACACAAACAAAGAATACCACAGCGTCAGGTCAACTAGTAATTAGTAATATTTCATAATCGTCACGCATAATTATTAATTGTTTAAATTATCCTAATTTACGTTTAAATGCTTTGGGCCTAATATGTTTTTAATGTCGTATTATAAAAAATGCATTACGATAATTAACAAAAAGATTTTCAGAGAAATTAACCAATTTTTGTATTGCGTAACTACATTAATTATAAGTCGATTGGAACGTATGCACGAGAGATGTTACATAATTTACTTTAAAAGAATTATACTGAATATATATAGAATTCAGAAATATTACACACCATAAGGAAGATACATAGATAAAAGCTATTAGCCATCATATCAGCTGTAAAACCAAGCAACAAATATGGTTTTTAAACTAATCTTAGCGCGTTTATTATCTTACTAAGCATTTGTTAATGTATTGTGCTTGCTAAAACATGTAAAGATTTTCGCAAAATATGCTATTGCTCCCACTAAGCTTAGTCGATAGTTTTAAAAACGGTGTACCTTTTAAGTTCTTTTATGGTCACGTCAATAGTCTTTTAATTTTATCTTATATAACTTGTATAAGTCATGTTCATGTCATGTATGATATATGACATGTATCTAATATTATCATAATATAATACCAATCCTAATTGTATGCTGCCTTCATTGTAAGTTCCATTTTTTCCTCAATAGTATACCAATAGTTAATAATTCATCAACCAGTTAACTCAGGTGGAAACATTTCGTACCATACTGGGTCGTTTTTGAGGGATAGACCTTACGTAACGAGATTAAGCGCTGCACAGCATGTGTGAAGAGTCTGGTACAGTTGACGCTTGAGTTGGAAGAAAGTGAGGTCTTAACCCACTTCACCATCAGCGGTTTAGATCCACCGCATGCCCAAAAGCGTGTGGACTCCATTGCGATGGAATCATGGGAGGAGATCTTGCGCAAATCTGCGCCTTCAGAAGCCGGACAGTTGTCGGCGTCCAGGGCTCGCTGACTCTCCCTCCCTCTTTCGGCAGCCTCCTTACGAGACATTACTGTCTCGCAGAAAGCCGATGCCGCCCTCCAGCAATAGTCGCTGTGAAGCAAGGCCTGAACCAAGCTCCCCAGCGAAAGGATCGACCCTACAATGACCTCGAGCTTGAAACTTTGAGGTTACCATGCAGCGCATTCGACCAGCGTATGGAACGCAGTATTTTGTGCGCCGCACTCGCGGCATTTAGGGCAGATCAGACATCCCACTATCTCTGCAGATATTTATCGAAACACCCATTCGCGGTAAGCATCTACGTCATCCTAAAGGTCAGAGTCCCGCGTTTCCGCTTGACTCATCGCTATAGGTAGGTACTAACCACCTCCACTGTATCAATGCCGGCCTCAAGAGATTCTAAATCCCTTTGCTATGTTTGGATCATGGTCGCGGTTTCAAGCTACCTGACCGCCTCTAGCTCTGTCCGGCAATAAACCAGGCCCCTAGCAAGGGCATGCTGCTGGGAGCATCACACCTGCCCATTGACAAGGCCACTCTCTACGAAAGCTGATCGTGAACTGGCATACGTAACGTCTGTAATAACTTGTGTATTCATTCTGATACTTGGTTTAATATGAAATATGAAATTGAAAAACTTATTAACTTTAATTACCAAGATAAACAGTATCTTATTTTAGTCCCGGCTGTACATAGTTAATTTATCCCAAATATCATGAAAATCGTATTTCTCTAGGCCGTAAAGAAGGAACATAGAAACATCTAAAAAAAAACACGAACGTATAATTTAAAATAATGTTTCAAATTTTCAGACAATAACAAAAAACATAAAGGTTAAAAAATTATAAACAACAAACGTGCGTGTTATTCTCAATGAAATAAAAAAATCAAGGTTTTAGAGGGCACATAATATAGTGGCTTATATTATTTGCCCTTATTTATTCATATTAAATTAATGCAAAACGATCTTTGTGAAATAGATTAATAAAAATTAAAGTTTTTGTACAGTCGTGGAATGAAAATGTTCGCCAGTTTTCTAATTGATCCATTTAACGTTCCTCAAGCACATGTTACCTTTTCAAACTAAATCATAGAACAGACTGTTCCACAGAACATTTAGTCTAACTATTAGACAATAAATTTTAAAAGTACTTAAATCGCAGTTGTTTGATTTTCTATCTTGTCCAAGAAGATATTTAAGACATGTAAAACCTTTTTATTGTTTTTAAAATTTATGTTAAGTGCAGAGTGATTATATCCTGTTTATTTCTAATTGATAATCACAGTGTCTGTCAACATCAACATTGCAATTTTCTGTTTTCGTGTTTCTGTATTTTATAAACGTAACATTTATTAAAATGTTAGGAGTATTGTTTCTTGTACCCGTACAAGCAAAAATTGACTTTAAGGTGTTTTTTTATAAACTAGCGGGCCCGACATGCGTTTTCCTGCCTTAAAAATTAAAATCTAGAACAACCCGATTTCGGGTCTAATTTTAAATCTAAATCATCCAGCGACGCACTCAAACACAGACAAAAAAAAACCATTTAAATCCGGGCACCCCATTCCAGCTTCACCTCCCACTCTCCTCTCCGCCTCCAATTCTGAATCTAAACCATCTCAGGATTCACTCATACATATACAAAAAAATTCATCCAAATCAATCCAAAGCTTTAGGACGAGTTCAGTAATATACAAATGTATAGAAGTATTATATAAAGATAATCATCATCAACTAATGACGTTGTATGCATTTGAAATAATTGGTTTATTTCATAAACTTTTTATGGCAGAAAACGTTATCTGGTAAAAAAGGAGTGTATCGTGACTATCATGGCCAAATTAAATAAGTGATTCTTTTTGTAAAATCAACTTTATTCTATTTTCTTAAAGCTGAAATTGTTATCATTTCTTTAATATATTTCACGTAGATTTATAGAAGCGAGAGTTGGGTATGGAAGAGAGAGCATGAAAGTAGAGTAAACGCGGTCGAGATGCGAGCACTGCGCAAAATCTGCGAAGTGACGCTCGCGGACCGCGTTTGTAATACCGAAGTAAGAAAGAGAGTTGGTCTGAAAGAGAGTGTCGGGGTGAAGGTAAAGAAAGGAATGCTCCGGTGGTTCGGGCATGTGGAAAGAATGAATGATGGAAGAATGACTAAACAGATATACAATGCA
The DNA here is from genome assembly GCA_949752895.1 of Dendrolimus pini. Lineage (NCBI taxonomy): Eukaryota > Metazoa > Arthropoda > Insecta > Lepidoptera > Lasiocampidae > Dendrolimus > Dendrolimus pini. The sequence continues at coordinate 18,413,825 of OX457127.1, forward strand.
AATGTGGATGGATGCAGAAGTCGCGGAAGGCCACGACACACCTTCCACGATCAAATTGATCGTGTACTAGCAGAAGGTGATGTCAGGAGCCTTAAGAACAGACGAGCGTGCATGACAAGAGCTATGAATGTCAAAGAAGCAAGTGAGGTGTGTAAGAATAAGCCTAAATGGCGCTCTGTTGTTCGTGCCTACCCCGCAAGAGACCTGGCGTGAAGTTATGTATGTATGTATATATTTTGGATATTGATATTTTAGATATTGAAAAAACTTTATTGGAAAACATGATTAGGCAATATTTAATCAGCTTTTGGAACGCTCGTATATCCCTCTTAATGGTTAAGAGGTTCTTGGTTGCTTCAAAATCACTCAATTACTATTACAGATAATCGTCGGTAAGATTATAATATCGGAACATTAATTACATAATAAATGTATGAATAATTATAGCTTTCATTTGATAATATATAAAAATATATTCTATAGTACCAAGATTTGTTTACAGTTCAAAAATCATCGCAATTTATTTAGACAAACCACGATGGTTTCCTCGAGATTTTGAATTTACTTATTATTTAATTTTGTCAAATATTATTATATAAAACGATATATAAAAAATTGTAGCCCATAACCGTCCCAACACTAAGCACGGAGCTCCCCATTGTTAGAGGAACCGATAGTACAACCGTCCTGCTCGTTCAGGGCGGATTCATGGGTTCGGCAGATAGACTATCTCAATGCATAGGTTTTATCACAATGTTTTTCTTCATTGTCAGCATTTGGTAATTGTATCAATATGCACATTAGGTCAGAAAACTTATTAAGAGACTAGCTGCGCCCCGCGGTTTCACCCGCGTGTTGATGGAAAATCGTTATATTTTGGATAATTCATACTATCGAATATATGTGTTATTCTGATGTGTAAGCTATATTATTGTAAAGTTTCATCAAAATCCATTCAGTAGTTTTTGCATGAAAGAGTACCAAACATACATTCTTACAAACTTTCTCATTTGTAATATTAGTAAGATGCATGCTTCCCAGCCCGTACTCGAACTCACATTATTTGAAATGCGAATTTGAGACCAGAGTGCTTTAGGCACTAAGCTATTATGGTTTAAAAAATGAATAATTCAGTATATTACCTCTGAAAACACCAAGATCAGATTACAATGATAACGATCATTAATACAGACAATAATGATGCTGCAGTAGTTTTCCACAATTTGGTACAGAATGCCAATTAAAAAAATTCCCACTTTTTGTTACAAGTACGTCATAGCTGGACTATATACAACGCAATAAAGGTGATTCAGGCGACTCAGGCGAAACCGCAGCAAATACTGAAGTGAATTCTAAACAAAAAGAAATATTTTTGTAAATGAAACACTGTATTTTAAATTAAATAAATGTATTAGTTTTTAACAGTACGTGCACGAAGTCTACGGTCCCGTAGCGAGGACAACGCCTCCTGTTTCCGTTATTTGCTAACAAAACCATAATAAGCTTTGTTAAACAGGTTTTTAAATACAAGCTTTTCATATCCTGGATATCATGTAGCAGCAGAGTGTTAGCCAAGACAAGTAAAACGAGCCCAAACAAGACGGGTCTATCTTGTTTAGTACAGGAGTTCCTATGGCCACCTTCCGACTCCATCATCAGATCAGCTCCATGGTACCATATTATTGCATTGTCTCACAATATACATATTTCTGCAAAATTTCAGCTCAATCGGAAACCGAGAAGTTGGTCAAATTTAACTTGCAAGATTCCACCCGAACTTACATACATACTTACATACAAATATAGGTACATCATTGCAAGTTAAATAAAAGTTATAAAGACACCTTTAATTAGAAATATAACAATATTTCTAATTAAAGCTGTCTTAATCTGTGTATGTTTTTGAGATAATGGATCTTGAAACCTATCCAATGGATATAGTTGAAAATAATTTTCGGTGTAGGTATTACCTTTATTGTTTTCATAATTTTCCACCTCATACTTTACATATTAGAAACAAATTTCGGAGCCATCGATTGACTCCATTAAAAACATTGGACCACAAAAAACAAAAATTTTGTCTGTACTTTTGGTCTATACACCCTCAAATTTTTGAGAGTTTGTGGACCAAAAGCCCGTATCTGGGGTCAATTTGATCCATACACTTTCAAAATGTTGACGCTGTATAGACCAAACTGACACAGATTTGGATTCAGTGCATCAAATTACATAAGAATAGATGGGTCTGGTCAAAAATACAGACCGTTGTTAATCTTTGGTGGGCCGTTAAAATTATTAAGAAACTTTACTCTTTTTAAGGTCCTTACTAACGGTATCCCACTCGACTCTATACACGATTTTTTGTAACACACATTAAACAAACATATGGACGGACGTATATCACAGTTTCATGAAGCTTCTGTTTTTACCGAAATAACTAAGGAACCCTGACATGACAATTTATTGTATACTTACATATTTTTTACATCAAGTGTGCAAAAATAATTTTTGTTAAACACGCAAATATTTGGATCTAAAGCATTGTAAAAACATGACTGCTTTTTGCTGATGTGGGTAATCCCGTGCTAATGCACGCCCTTGGCCGTGAGGTCAACCGTCAAAGGC